>JAWZYV010015960.1:600000-1107161 GCA_038373885.1 Cheiracanthium punctorium | reverse complement strand
TTTGCAATGCCAGAACTTGACATGGCCACCATCGGCTTTTATGATGACAACCAAAATTTACCAAATCCTAACCTAAACCAATTTAATGACAAATACCGTTAAAACAAAGAAACTTGATTTTCGTCGAAATGAGTCCAATAATTTGGTCAACACTGCACACAGTAAGGTATGGGGCGGCTAGTAATTCAAAATTGCGGACCTTTGTCCCAAACTACCTTTTGTTGACTGCAAATTTCGCTTGTCGTTTATACTTACCACTTGCCAAATAAAGCGCAAGTGGTTCCCGTGCTACAAGTCACATAGTTTTTATCATTTCCTCATTTTTCTAACGGGTTTTCCTAGGCGGTGCGTTCTCTAGTATCTATCCACTCTCTGGCTAATTCACACAATGTTGCTTTAGCATCATTTGAATCAGTTTTATAGAAAAAGTCAGTTATAGTTTTGTTTTGTTTTCTATTGGCAATCTTTAACTAATGAATGGCAATCTATTTGCCTTAAGTTTTTAAAAACTCTTCCGGGCACACATTCAACACTTTCCATACCAAATTTCCTAGAAATTAATTTCGAAAAATCTATACATACTCTCTATTCATATAGTGCCCGAGCTATAATCGGGATGAGCCAGGATGGTACATTTCGCTTGCCGGAGTTTAACTCGGGAAAATCGGGGAAGGGGTTAAACGGGTTTTCACTTTCCGAACATGTAACCATGTAAGGAAAGTATTGTAATCATGAAAAAATTCGACTTCGAGATTTTGGTGTATTTACACGTTTTGAGATCTTCTGAATTCATTTATGCTATTTTTACGAGATGTATGAAATTAAGTGTGTGTGTTTGTGTGTATGTGAGCGAACACGATAGCTCCTAAACGGGACATTCGACTGAGCTCAAATTGGGTATATATGTTATAAACCACCATCGTAAGACCGGTATTGATTTTGGCGTGTATAGGACTTATAGTTTTTCTACATGACTAAGATTTCTTTTACATTATGGCCTATAGGGGGGGGAAATTCTTGAAAGTGCGCCAGCGTTTAAACGGTACATTCGATTGAGCGCAATTGATAAAACTAAGAATTTTTGCTTAATTATTCATCGATTAAAATTTATTTAAATGCTTGGTAAGGATCTTAATCATAAGTGTTCGGAAAGTCGAGGGGAGTCACTCCAGATAGTTTTAATTTTGGCAGAATAGCGAAAAAAAAAAAAAAAAAACCAGGAACTGAAGATATCAACTTCTTAGTCGTAAAACTTCTTAAACGGGTTTTACACATCTCTTAAATAATTACAGACACACGTTCTTTATAGAATTCTTGCTCCCACACCTCAGTCCTTCAATTTATTTCCTGCGTAGGTGTACAGAACCTTCCCTTCCCGCTGTTATAGAGATGTAAATGGGTTTCAACAAAACATTGCCCCCGCAATGAAGCATCGGGGGATAAGCACCTAGTAAGGGGCTTTTCTCTAGTTTGCAGCTCGAACAACAATAGATAAAGAGTTTGCAGAAGCGTTTGGGGAGTCTCAGTGACTTGAGTACGGCACAAGTATTAATGTGCCATTCGAATGATTTCTGTAATCGATTACTACTGTTCGAACACTATCAATAATCGATTAATCGAGTAGTGAATATTTGCAATTTTTACTATTCGGATAGTATTCGCGATTTCAGTATTCGTACATTCGAATAGTATTCGCTGTTAATCGTGATTTCACTATTCGAATAGAATTCGAAATTTTGAATGCCATGTGCTATTCAAATGGTACTTGCTGAGCAATGAGCTCTTAAAAATTAAGTTGGCTCCAATGAATTGACGATTGAACTTTTTAGAATTTAATGGGTTTGGATAATCATGATAGGGTCAGCTGACGGATGTGGATGCGGTTTCACTATTAAATATTTGAATAGTATTCGCGGCTATTCGCGATTTAGCTATTCAAATATTCGAATAGTAATTGTGACGAAATTTCAGCCTTTCATCATAAAACATCTCAGAGATATCTTTAAACAAAGATGATCAGCCTGCTGAATCTAATGTGAATGTTTAATGCTAAAGTCAACAAAATTATTTTCTTTCGTAATTTCTACACGACGCGACGTCTGGAACGCGATCATTCAACGTGATTTTTTCCTTTCGAAGGCCATTGAAAGTGGTTTAAGTCAGCACATATTTATCTTCATATCTCGGGTACTTTTTAGGATATATTTATCAAATTTTGTTCATAACCTCATTAGTATATGGAGCACATTTTTTTTTTTTTTTTTTTTTTTTTTGCACAGGGGTCTTTTACAAAATTAAAAAGGATAAATTATAAAAATTAACGAGAGGAATTTTTTCTTAACGGAGCCTTACTTCCGAAGTTATTTTGAACATTTTTTCATTTTGCACTGCCTACTTATCTCTAAAGAATTAAAGCCCGTTACCACCTTTTTTGGACACCCTGTATGATTTAAAAACCACATCCTTCTGTCTTGCTACCATAAAAACAGAGCGTTTAGAATACGATTCTGAGAGAAGCCATTAAAATTTTTTTTTAATCCAGCTTTCTGGTTTCTTATCTATTTAATAAAATTATCACGGCTTGCCCTAGTAGCAATCCTTAATCGGATTTCACTCGGCCTATCATCGTCTCATCATTACTGTTCATCCTTGATTTTTCGCAAGTTTATCTTTTCTTATCTTACTTGAATATTTTTTTCAATTTATATTGCCCTCTCAATTTCTCTCGCAATTTCTCCCTCTCAATTTTTATCTCTTATAGATTAAGAATTGAACCACCTTTTTTAGAACACCCTGTATATTGACTAGTGCTCATCAACTTGAACCTGACTAGAAACGGAAGGCCTGTGGGTTCGAATCCCAACCTACCACTGAAGACAACCATGTAAATCCTGGTCTCCGAAAGTCCTCTTGGTGCTTGCTATTAGTTTCCGAGTTATTTCAATATTCAGAAGTTCCCCGACTTCTGATGAGGACCTAAGTTGGAATGGGAATGCTGCGTCAGGATTAAAAAAAGAACCGCAGGTCGCGCTACTTTGCAAAAAATAGGCTGCCGTCCATAGGTATCTGAGAGCAAATGTAGGAAAAAATGCCCCTCAGACTTTCATTGGCAAATCTAAGGGGGCGGGGGGGCATGGGGGTGCATGCACCCCTCATAACAAATCAAATTTAGACTGTAAAAGATTGACTCATTATGTAAATTGGAATGCATTATAAGATAAAGGAGTAACAGAATTGTGTGCCCCCCATCTCACACGCAGAATTTTTTTACGGGCCCGTCCTTGATTTTTTAAATATTGGACATAAACTTATCTTGATTTGCTTGTAATGAAGCTCTTGGATTTTCAAAAAGGGGTTGAGGAGGGGGGGGGGTCGAGCACCCACCTGCCCCTCTATATGGGCTCTAAGTAAATGTTGATTTTGGGTCCAAATTTCACTAATTTGGTTTAAAGGGTATGAGTATATCGGTGCCCCCTCCTTTTACACACACACAAATATAAACTCCTGCTGTGGGTGCTGCCCACTAAGTGTTAAAGCATAACATGCCTAAGAATTATTGTCTGCTTTCGTTTCCCACCCTTGCAAAGGCGCAAATGCAGCGTTTTGTTTCCCGGCATCGTTACTCGCACTGAGGCCCACAGAGTACGCATTCAAAGATCTGGGAAGGGAAGCAACGATGGACATGGACACAGCAGGAAATCGCTCAGTAGCCCAGTGCACCAAATTTAGTCCAGACACGAAGACGGTCTAGGTGCCTATTGCGAATAAACGTAAATCTGTAAGGCCGATTCTGGATTATCAATTCTGGTTCTTGTTCAACAAAACAACTAAATGAAATAATTGACAAATTCTGATGCATTTAATGAATTATGAAAAGAGTTTAAATATTTCTTTAATTGATTATTAAGAGTAAGTGCTTGTTTAAGTAAAAAACAAAAAGAAATTCTGCTATTATCTAATCTACAACAGAACATGGATTATTTGTACGAATTATTTTACACTATAAAATTTTGTTGCATTTTGATACCAATAGAAGTAACAAAACTATAGTTCCGAAGAGTTTTTTAAACTTTATTTATTTATTTATTTGTGTAGGTGTGTGTGTGTGGGGGGGCTGTGGAGTCTTGCAAAAACGGATAAAAGGTATGATGATTTATGTGCCTAGAAAAGCCTAGAAAATGTGGTGAAATAAATTAAACAAATAGCATAGGATATTTAAAAAATATTTAAAATGATACACATCACAAAAAAGGATTTTCAGACTTAATTTTACAGCTAAGCAGAAATAGTTATTGGAAAAAATAAAAAGATATTTAAAAGATTACTATTTTTCAATCAATTTTTTTAAACTTGTCGTGTTAGTGTGAAAGTCAATAAATGCGAATGTGACATAATTTACATAAGGTGATTTAAGTCATTAAGAAGTGATCGTGGATAAAACTAAACTAAAAAGAAAGATTTATTATCTTTATCTATTTTTAAGTTAATAAATACTTTAAAATATAAACATATTATTTTTATTATAAAATAAAATTTATTTCATTTGCGATTAAACTGTATAACTAAAGATTTTTTGAAAGCAAAAGTAGTGATCACGGTGCGGAAAATGGGGGGGGGGGATAGGGATGCAGACACCCGAAATATACACTGGCGCATTAATATTCATAAAAAAAACTATGAATTTAAGGGTAGGGCCTGATTAAAACTTTTGGGGCCCTGCATTGTAATCAATGCATTAGACGTAATACATCTTTGGTTTTTATTTGTTGATATTAATATTTTTTTGATTGATGACCTTTGTTTCCAAAAATAATTTTGATGGAGTACTCTGTCTTAAACTATTTTACAATTTCACCCTAAAGTTTTGGGGGTTCTAGACCGTGGGCTAGTTCTCCGGATGGCATTATTTCCGGTGGAGTTTTTTTTTTTTTTTTTCGCTGACCTCTGAGAGCAAAATGATTTAAGTGCATTGGTTTGCGGGGATGCATTTTAAAAAACAAATTCTTGTATTTAGATATAAACTTGAAAACGTTTGCATCACAAACATCTAAGTAACTAATTACTCTAGGACCCCTAGTTCAAAGACGACACAACGAGTGGATAAGAAACTGAACAAGATAGATGGATGAAGTGTGAAGGTTCCAGGTTCGGGCCTAACGTGCGGCTATCTATTTATCGGTCGGTAGGTTTGGGCGATTTTCGCCAGATGTGACGGCAGTACATGTTAGCACCCTTTAAAAAGTCCTTCACCCAAGGCACCCCCTAAGGCAGATCCCTTAGTGTAGGCTTATCATAACACACCAAGCTCTTAACCATAGACGACACAGGTAGAAATAAATTTTGTTTCTGCGGAAATAAAAAAAAATTAAAACGAACTACAATATAATAAATTAGAGACACACTAAGTACACAAATAAAAACGTTTTATTTTTCTATTCAAGAGAAAAGTCACTTTAAATCTTTTACTTCGACTTTATATGTACATATATATACATACATATATATTCCCGTATCCCACCTGAATATGCCTTCATTCTCTTCCGGTGTAGGTGCACAACTCTTTCTCTTGGCTGCTGCCACCACTACGATGTAAATAGAAGCGTACAAAGGAGTCCTGGGCACAATGGGGGGAACAGAAAGCCCTTTTGTTGTCGAAGTCGCGCTAACAATGGGTCTCATTTTCGTTCTCCCGGCTTCGAAGGCCTCCGGACTGGCTGTGGTGGTCTCCTTCTCTCCTCTATTAGAGGAGACGGAGGGCAATTCCAACGATATTGTTCTGTCCTCGGATTTTAGTGCTTGGAGGAAAAGAGGGTGCTCTAGCTGTGATAAAACCTGAAAAATAAAGGGGCTTAAGACAGACGAAAGTGGATTTTAAAAAAAATTAATGTGCATCTACGGAGGTTCAGTAGCAGAACCAGATAAAAAAAAAAGGAGTTACAAATACACGTTTTATTGCCTTTATCTTATAAATGTATTTGAATTTACGAAATAATTTAATGATCCACAGGGTGTCCCAAAAACAATCGGTACAAAATTCGAGGGGAAGTAGGTCAAATCATATAAGTAAGAATCGCATAGCCAGTGCCAGTGTGATGTCTTCATGTAACTGTTAATTATCACATTGGAACAAGTGCTGAAAATTATAGTGAACTTTCTGACCGTTGGCCGCGAAAAAATAATGCGATCTTTTACAGAAAACACATCATCAAAATTAATAGTTTAAAAATTCTATTCAACCTCTTACCGGATTTTCCCGAGCTGAGCTCGGGCAGGTAAAACATTCCATTCTGGATCATCCCGAGTGTAGCTCGGGCAGTAGGAATTTTTTTTTTCACGTAATCTCTCCCGAAATATTTCGGTTTGCTTTCAAACATTTTTATTTATGTTTCTGCCCACTAGAAGGTAGAACTATACGCGATTTAGAAAATCTTATATGAGAAGAGCGTTATTATGTTTTAAAAATGTATCTACATCAAAATATGCATTAGAAAAAAATTGACATTTTTTGACCAGCCAACTCGAAAAAAATTGAAACAGTAAGGGGTTAATTTCATGGATGAAACTTTCGCAGTCAAGCCCATTGTTTATGAAACTTGGATGAGAAATTAGACGAATACTTCAGAACTTTTCCCAAAGTAATTACTAACAGGTTAGTGAAAACGGCGTTTTTAACTCCACATTGCTCTGTGTTTCTGATTTCTTTTAATGCACCCTATCTCCCTTTCACCCATTTATGCCTAGTGTCCCTTTTTTGGGACGGCATTTTCGCTATCAGTCGAAAACGTTATTTATTTTTCCTAGTATTTTTTCACGAGTATTGAACCTCAACTCCACAAAATATTTTAACATGACCAAGTAGGATGTTGCCATTTCAATTTTCATACATAATGATTTTAAAAGAAAACATCCCTTGTTCAAGAAGTTGACATCAGAAATTTATCTATTGGTAGTAGCAAAAATCGAAGATAGTCACAAAAATATATGGGGACAAAAGGGTTAAATTTTGTACCAATATTTATAGGACACCCTATATAGTGTAAACTTACTTGGCCTGGAAGGGGGGCGCGTCCCCCTTTGCTCTCCTCTGGATCTGTTTGCTCTGCTCTGGATCTCCCTTTTCTCTCCTCTGGATCCTTAAGAATACAGAATTGTCTCTGAATTAATGAATTAAAATATCTAATTCAAAAATTTATCTTCAAATTATTTCAATTATTTTCTCACAGAAGATGGTTGTTAAATAAATGCATAGAAATAGTGCATGGCTTCACCATACCTGAGTGGTAGAGGCAGAATTGTGAAGTTCCCAGTTTCGGGTCTGTCGATCTAACGGTCAGGAGTTTGGAGAGGTTTTTTCGAGATGTAACGTAAATGCACGTTACAACCCCATTAAAAAAGCCCCCCGTCCAAGGCAACCCCACTCCCCCCAGGCACATACCTCTTGTGCAGGCTTGCCACAACACACAACACTAGAAAAAGTTCATATAGAGTTGAATTTACTTGTAACGTAATTCATTGGTTTTGTTTAGTTTGGTTACTGAAAAACTACGAGGACTATCTGCCTAAGGAAAAAGAAGGGGATATGCCTTGGAGAAAGACTTTTCAAGGGTTTCTAAGGTGTATTCACGTTGAAGAAAACCGCCCCAAAATTCAGACCGTTAAATGCGCGACCTAGCCGAGCGAAAACCCATAAGTCTGGGCTTTCACGCGTTTGCCATCTCCCAATGTTCAGTGTCTTATCTACTCAGCCACTGGCCGGCCAATAGCGTCACTAGCAATCCCCCAAATAAGTATGAGGACAATAAGTATGAATAAGTATGGATGACGCTATAACCGAGTGACGTTATAAGTGGGTGAGCGATAGAAAATACCTTGAGGTTTTAAGAGAATTGTCACTACAAAAGAGTTCAACTATATATGTAGCACCACTGTAGTTGGCGCCACAAATGAGTGGTGTTTTCACACGTTTAAGAGTTTATGAGAAACATGGCTGCTATGTGTTAAGACTTGATCTCTGTTGTTTCTCGTCTACAAGTTCATTTTCTATTTCATTGTTTCCATTTTTACAGTACAATATTTGGAATGTTTGGAAATCAGTATATTAGCTTACTTTAGACCAATTTTTTGATTTTTTTGAAATCTAAATAATACATTAAGGGAACATCGGCAAGTTAAAACTGAATTCAAAAAACAACAAAACAATTTTTTTATCTCGCGCACAAATTTACAATGTGAGAAAAACGACCGAAAAAAAAAATTAAGATTAAAAATCAGAAACACAAATTTTTATTTATTTTCAGGAAGTCAATGAATGAGCAATGAAAGATAATTCACTTAAATTTAAAAGAAAAACTAAGAAAAAGCCATTTATTTTAAATGTATTATTTTTTTTTCAAAACAAAAAGTTTTAATAAAACATAATAAATAACTATTATTTTGAATCATATAACTCATTTGAGTTAATAATATCAAAAACTCATAAAATTACAATTTCATTATTATTGCAAAGTATTCGAAGTTATTTTTAAATATTTTATAATGATTTAAACTCTCGAAAATAAACTATGCTCTCACTTTGACCATTAATTTTTGAGAAAATAAATAAATAAATAAATAAAACACGGAAATGTTTTTTGAAACGAGGGACCATATGTTATGTTCTGTAATTCCTTGTATTATTGTCGCATTTTGCTTTTTAATTGTGCAGTTAAATACTAATACAATCCCCCTAACGCTAATTAACTCTCTCTTTTTTTCTGCAGAATGATTCTCAGTGAATACCTTAGAAAAATTTGAAAGAGAGATTTTTTTTAAAGGAAAGAAAAAGAAAAGAAAAAAGCCGTGGCATTTTTTAATTAACTAAGAAAATTTCGAAGTCAGAAATAAATAAGTAAACGTTTACTCAAAGAATGACGGAAAAGGTAAAACGTTAAATCGAAGCAATGGCTTGAATCAACTTGTGACAATTAATGTTTAAAAAGTGATTTTTTTTTCTACCTGCTTAGTAAAAATACACCATAGTACAGTCAACCCTCGTTAGTAAGTCACCTGGATAAGACGTCACTCCCCATATTACGTCATTTTTCAGAATTTCCGAACTTTTTAATATGCCTTTTCAAATATTTTATTAGTCTTACTATGTCGCTATTTTTTCAACCTGTCTGCTTTACATTTGCTTCAGTCGTGCTCACAAGACGTCACATTTAAGAGCGCAAAATAAAAAATATGTCCCATTTCTTTATTATCCCTTTAACGCGCAGTGTTGCCGCTCTGGGAACACCAAACTTTTACGTTTTGACTGTTTCCAGTCACGAAGAATATATTTGATTTCTATAAAAATAGTTGCGGGTCACGATAATTTTTAACAACACTGACATCTGCTGAAAAATGGAAGAATGCGAGAACAGCTGGATAGATTGCCCAATGCTGAAAAAAGGGCAGCCGTTGCCATCGCTCGACTTAACCAGTTTCGTTAACTTAATTCGACTTCCGTGCGATGGCAGATTAAATATGATAGATTGTACAGTTAAATTATAAGAGTGCTATATATTGTCTTTAATTATAATTTTATTAATTTGTCATCCATTTAATTTAAATTCTTATTCTACTAATTTATATAAATTATAATGTAAGTTAATTACAGGCATACTCATTATATAAACATTTAGAATTTCGTTTTGCATGTAACAAATTCCGCTTAGGATGTCGTTTTTAATTGGCCCAAGAGTGATGTATTTCAAAGAGCAATGTATAACAATCTGTCAACAACAATTGTGGTGCTTAATGAAAATGTACTCTAGTATTTTTATGCTTACTGGCCCAAATCTAGTTTTCCTATAAAACTGCTTTAAAAAAATAAAGCTCTGAAAATAAATAATTTGCCTATTTATCTACTATATTTGCCTATAATTATGCCTATTTTTTCTTTAAAAAGAACACCTTTAAAAGTAGTTAATAGCTTTGACCGTTTGCGACTCTTAACACCCACCATATCATTTCCACTCTTCATATTAGATAAAAATACGTCAAAATATTTCAAAAGAATAATATATTATCCAATTTGAGTAAAAGTTGCTGTGCTTAATGGAAAAATGCACTCGAGTACCTTCCCTTTATGCTTATTGACCGATATCTATTTTGCCTGTAAAACTGTCTTTTCAACAATAAGGCTTCAGCCCTGGAGAAAGCATCTTCTACTTTCAAACGCTGATCTTCTACTTTCGAACACTGAAAAGTAAAAGTAAACTATCAGATGATGGAAATGGACAACAAGAATTTATAAGCAATGCTAGGGGAGCAATATCTGTAGGATTGTAAAAGAGAATTGTCTGTAATATTTTAAAATTGGAAAACTAGAATTGGATCTCCAGACATTGTAAAATGAGATACAATTGGCCATTTTTTAGAATTCGAAAAGATTACGCTATAGGATAGAATTATCTTATTTTTAGTTTGAAGAATCTTTATATCTACTTACGTGAATCATTCTATAGAAATTTAGAACCAAAATAGAATAATTTAGAATGCATTTCGAAATAATATGAAAATTTCTACTCATCTCTGCTTCAGTAACTTGTTTTAATGCATTTGTAACGAAGAAAGCGATTATGTGGTTGAAGAGTATGTAGTTATGAGAGAAGTAATTTATAAAGGAATTTTCAACTTTAAAAATCGCTCAAGTCACAACTTTTCAAAGGCTAATAAAAATTGGGTAACAGTCAAATACGTGTATTTAACGACTTTTTTGAGTTCATTACAGTGATTAGGCCTCAAAACACGATGTAATACAGTCAAATCCCGTTGTAAGTCACCTGGATAAGACTTAACTCCGTATATTAAATCCTTTTTAAGAAGTTTCTACTGTTTTATGCGCCTTTTCACATACCGTACTCCGCTTATTGCGTTACTGTTTTTCCAACCACTCCGCATAAATCGTCACTTTCAAGAATGGGGTGTTTATAATTAAATTCCCCTAAAAATATCATTCTACAGCTATAACCGGTGAGCAGATTGATACCAAATTTGGCATATGGATTATACACAAGTTGCGCTCAAAGGAATATTTTAGAACTTCTAGTTAAAAAAATTTCTACTAGATGGCACTTTGCTTGGTGAAATCAGCTCAAATTAGCGAATAAATGCCCAAAAACTATTGAATAAATGTTAAAATTGTTTTTATATTTCGAATTAGCCATTTCCATCATTAAATTTGCCCTTTTTTATGCAAAACGCCATCTAGGGGTAATTTTTTGAACTTTTTTTTTTCGAAATTCTTTGAGCGCATATCATGTATAGACAATATACCAATTTTGGTTGCAATCCATTCACCACTTTTAGCTATAGAGCACTGTTCATAGGTGAAGTTTAATTATAACTATACTTTGTACAGTAGTACATCCCATTTCTTTGTCAAGGTTACCTACCAAAAGCACTTAATTTTTGTTGAGCACGACTCTGCATTTTTCCTTACTAAGATTAGTTGCCGTATCAACCAATTTTAGGAATTCATCCAGGACTATTCTTCCTTTCAACTTCTTTACGATGACAGATTGTACCGTTAAATTACAAGTATTACGTAACGTCTCTTTAACTTATAATTTCCTTAATTTGTCATTCATTTTATTAATTTAAATTCTTTTTCTACTAATTTATCTAAATTATAAAGTAAGCCAATCATAGGTACGCTTATTATATAGACATTTAGCATTTCAGTTTGCATTTAATATAAACTCCGCTTAAGAAGACACTCCGTTTAATAAGTCATTTTTAAGTAGCTCCGAGAGGGATGTGCTAACGAGGTTTGACTGTACTTCTATTTTTATAAATTGAAGTATAAAAAATATTGCTACACAAGTCGATTATTCAGCTTAAATTATAGGTGTCGATTGTTTTTTTAAATTTTTATTTGATTTTGAGATTTTTTGAAAATCGTTTTAAAATGCGTAAATTTTTGGTGGGGCATCACCTAATAACAACTGAAGCGAATGAAAGAGATTTGGGCGACATGATACTTGGTTACTCAACTTAAATTATAGGTGCCAGTTAAAAAAAATCGATTTTGAAAATTCACAAATATCTATTCACGCATCATGCAATAAAGAGTAAAGCGAATGAAATAAAATTTGGTGACATGATAGGCGGCCACTCAACTTAAGCTATAGTAGTCGAAATTTTGGAAAGTTGAATTAAATTTAGCGAAACTTTTGCGAAAATTTATTCAAAATGTGTAAATATTTGTCTGTCTATCACGTATAAACCACTGAAGCAGGTGAAATAAAAGTCATAAATGGTGAATTAAACTACAGGGGTCAAAGTACGAATTTTTCTTGACATTTTTTGGAAATAGAGTAGTAAGCATTTGCTCCATGAAAAATGGCAATGAAGTAGAATGAAATTTGGAATTATGTTAGACGGCAAGTTAATTTAAACTACAAATGACAAAATTGTTTTAAATATTTCATAGATTTTAAGATTTTGTTAAAATCGAGTGTAAATGTTTATTCACCCCAAAACGGCTAAAGAGTATATAATGAAATTTCACAACATGATCGGCAATGAAACACAATAAATATCGAATATTTTCAAAAGTGTGAATGAATTTTATAATTGTGCGAAAATTGCATTCTTTTGGGAGGGAGGGGGACCATTTCATTTCTAGGGGCTTGAAGGTAATATAATTAATTTAAAAAATTTCCGTCACTTTTTTTTAAAAATCTTTATTTGCTTTTTTAGATATGGTGAAAATTTTCTTGAGGTATAATATTAGAATATGTATAGTGAATCAAACAAAATGAATTACTGGCTGACGATTTCACCAACGTCCCCTAGAGGGGAAAGTCGCGGCGCTTACTTGTGACGTCACACCGAGTAGGTAAAGCAAAGCGCTTCCATTGGGTTTCTCCTGCGCTCCATTGGGTCTCTCTCCCGCGCTCGCGGGAGAGAGACCCAATGGAAACACTTTGCTTTACCTACTCGGTGTGACGTCACAAGTAAGAGCCGCGGCTTTCCTCTCTAGGGGGCGTTGATTTCACCCAGCACTTAGTAACTCTCTAACCTGTAATCTCTAAAGTCTAAACAATATAGAGAAGTTGTAACTTTGATTTCAATACTTCTGCCAATTGCATTCTTTGTACTCCTACAATGCAAACGAAAATTCAGGCTTTTTGAAAATTTGTATTGCATACTAACACGTCAACGACGGGTATTTCAACCCGTCTCCAAATTTTATTTTGCTCGCTTCAGCAATTTTTACTTGATGCGCAAACAAACAAACAAAAAAGCGTCATGGAAAGAACGGCAGACAGACAAACTTTTTTTTTGCGGTCGTACTTGTTTCCCAGGTTCTTGAAACGGATAGAAATCGCAAAATTTTTGAATTCCAAGTAATGTACAGACAAAAGTATATTTTACTTATATAGATATGCCAAATTTGGTTACAATTCGTTTACTCGTTTTATCTGTATAACCCTGTCTATAGGAGAAGTTATAATTATAACCACCATTTAGACACCCAACTCATAAGGTCACTCGTGAGAAAGCAGTTCCTACAAGCAGCCTTAAAACGAGATTTCCCATCCTAAATAAATAAATAAAATACAGACACTAAATAATTATACACCTTAAGAAATAACTCTAAATAATTAAATACCAAGCAAATAACAATATCCGCATTTAAATAACGAATTAATCGCGCTGTAACAATATCGTTGTTCTGTGAAAGGCTATGGTGTATATCTTTGGAGGCGGACAATAGCAGACTATAAATTTCTTCTCATTCAAAAAAAATATTTCCTTTTAGACCACGGAAACGTAGGTGGAATATGGAAGAGGCTGATGAATAGAATATTTCTAAACGGCTTGTCCGTTTTTGGAAGGATAATTTATGCTTCTCATTACCCCAGCGTCGCTTCTCCGCGTCCACATGGTGACCTCGTGTTTGATAATCCTTGATGAGGTGTTGTGAACGCCAGCGAAACTAATTTATATGTTTATGGTAATAGTTAGCATGGTGATGAATTTGTAAGTGAATGTTTTCAGACGCAGTCCATTTGTCATTATAAGTCAGATTGGGATTTTTCATTTTTTTTCTCCTCAAAATTGTGACATTTTTGGATTCTTCCACTGGAGAAGTTTGGGGAAGTATATGTTAACCCTTTGAGGCGCAACCTTTTCCCAATGCTGAAAAAAGGACAGCCGTTGCCATCGCTCGACTTAACTACCAACAAGATGGCGGACGGTCGAAACGTTCATCGCGTGCCTACAGATCTAGAGACCCTTTTTTTGACGCACCTGGCTGTGCCCCCGCACAGCCAGCTGTCGTCAAAAAAAGGGTCTCTAGATCTGTGGCATTCAATGAACGTTTCGACCGTCCGCCATCTTGTTGGTAGTTAAGTCGAGCGATGGCAACGGCTGCCCTTTTTTCAGCATTGGGCAATCTGTCCAGCTGTTCTCGCATTCTTCCATTTTTCAGCAGATGTCAGTGCTGTTAAAAATAATCGTGACAATTTGCTTACGGGAAATGACGTGCTAAAAAGTAAAGGATTCTCGTGAAGCTATGCCACCCGCAACTATTTTTATAGAAATCAAATCTATTCCTCGTGACTGGCAACAGCCAAAACGTCAGAGTTTGGTGTTCCCAGAGCGTCAACACTGCGCATTAAAGGGTTAAGAGTGCTACATAAGTACTCTGTGTTAGATATTACTCGTTAAATTTAGCGACTTTTTACTTCATTTGTAAATTTGTTGCTAAATTTAGCAATTTTAACTGTTGTTGTTGTTACTAATACCCTCTGGCAATCGCTGAGAGGGGCCAGACCCTCCATATAAAATGGCAATGGGCGAAAGGAAGCGGATTCCATCTTAATTAGTCCCAGTGGGGGGGGGGGGGAAGACCGATTTAGCTCGGGGTTTCCTAATTTTGGAACCAATTCCATATGAGAGACCTACCACCTCGATCGGCCCCTCCAGAGGTATCGTATGAACAGGGAGGACATTGGAGTCGCGAACAGATTTTACGTGTACCAGCTTCCATTAGCGCCACACAGTTCCACTGCAGTCTACCCAAAAGAGATCGTCACCCTCCTAAACGCTGACCGAAGTTGGCGCAACTTCACTTTTAGTGTTCTTATGGGAAGGAGCTTAGGGACTAGGCCACTACGGGACCGACTTTAACTGTATAGGGAGTTAATACAATGTGTTACATTATAAAAAATTTCAACGACTTTTGCCAAAGTAAGGGTAGATGCAAGATCATGCGAGACGAGAAATAACCCGTGTCTAGTCTCGTCCCGTTCTTTTCCTATATCTCTTTCTTTATGTCTCGACTCATAACCTCCGTGTTCACAATTCAAAAATGTCACCTCGCATATCGATATTCACGTCTTGCGGTCTCGTCTCGCAAAAGTATGAGTGCCGTCTCGTCTACCAGTCTTCTATCCATTTTCATGCCAAAGAATATCTGGTAACACTGAGCCCGATTAAACAGTTGTGTCGGTGACGTTGCTTGTACGTCATTTGAATGAAAACTTATGCTTGTTACATCTAGAGAAAACCGTCCAAAACTAAAGACAGTTAGATCTGAAGTTTTGAGAGTCTTGGTCTAGAACCGCGTTTTAGGTCAGAATTCGGGACCTTCACTGTTCAATCTACCACATTGAGTGCGCTATTCACTGGACATGGTGGTTACATCCAAAATAATTCCAATACATTTCGCTTTGAGGCCGTGGTAGCCCTGGTTAAGGTGTTGGACTCATAACTGAAAGGTTGCGGGTTCGATACTGACGTACCATTAAAAACCACCATGTACATGCGGCGTACGTGCACGTTAAATCAGTGGTTCCGAAAGTCCTCCTGGCGGTCGCTAGCAGATTCCGAGGGGTGCCAATATTCAGAAGTCCCTCACCTTCTGATGAGGATCCAAATTGTAGCGTGAAAACTCGGAAAAAACGTATGTAGCACCGTGACACATTCAGTGACGCGAGCTCTGCCCTTTCTTAGCAAGCAAACAAACACGCTTTGCTGTATGTGTAGTCTTTCTTTAATGCGTATAATACAGATATTCGGCTACTTGAAACAAAAGAAACTTGATATATGTTATTAAGGGTTATAAAATGAAGCTCTCAATTGAAAATAGGGTCTTTATCGCTTGTAGGTGTAGTGCCAATGTATTACGGCAATGGTTACCGCGATACAATTCCAAAGTTGGAGCATAAAGGACAAGTCCTTGAAAGTGTTTTATAATCGATGCATTAAACATGATTCATTGTTTTCTGAAAAATAAAAATTGAAATTGTCCACTTATAAATCTGATGGAAAAGGGTGTAAAGTAGCAGGCCTCCTCGTGGTGCACCCTTGGTTACGCAAAATCTACTACAGCTTTGCCGCTTGCCGATGGCTCCTAGTTTCGGCCAAAGTAACTGGTATTTGACAGATAAATAAATAAAATCTGATGGATATTTTAAATGTACAGTAGCGTCTTGACTAACGCGAGGGTTCCAAGATCCCTAGCGTGAGTGAAATTTCGCATTGCGAGATAGGGTATGTATATGACTTTTTGAAACACCTACACAACTATTTTAGACACATACACAGCCCTCAAGCTGTTTTAAACCATTCCCTAACTACCGTAAAATACCGCAAAAACGCCATATGCCAGTGAAGTGTGTTCTGATGTCACACTTCGCTGGCATATGGCTTAATTTCATTGGTGCATTTACTGCGGCTCCGCAAGCTCGCGCGCGGGCAGCCAAAGTTTCAAAACTGAAAAGAACGGTGGGGCAGAGCAGAGTCTGAGCGGCACGGAACGGTCAGTATGAATCCACCTTAAGGGGGCGTTTATTCGGTATTTTTAAGAGCAAACGAGATACACGAGAAACGCAAGGGGGGCGCTTTTGCTGCATTTTACGGTATATATTACCCTTGGAGGAGAATATTACCATTTCCCACTAAACATAATGAATAAATGCATGTTGACGTTCCTTACTGTTGGCGAAAAATCTGGTGTTGCAGGGAAGGAGTTCGTTTCAGGTCTGAGATACTCGTGAAAAAATCGCGTAAAATGTAAGTCGCGTACGTTTAATCGCGTTGTAGCGCGAGTCCACTTATGCTTATGTTAGCGATAATCTAAAAATACTGACGCGACTTTATCTTATTCATTTTGGGAAAATAATAGCCATTTTACTAATTGAATAAGAATTATAAAAATTAAAATTTAAAAACAAATTACAGCTACACTTGCCAGTTTAAAACTGGATTTAAAAGAAAGTTCACGAATTTTTCACTTTAACCATATCAGCTGCCCATCTTGCGTGCTTAAGGAAAAAAAAAAAAAAAAGAAAACAGCAGCCCAGCGAATTTTATTCCCGACGCAAAATAAAATCTTTATCAAGGCACTATAACCCAAACTAAGCTGCTTTACTTTCTTCTGTTGCCAATATACGCCGATGTAAATAGAGTGGTACAAAAGAGTGGCGTCACAATGGGGAACAAAAGAGCTTTTTGTTGTCAGAAACGCCACCAACAATAGAGCCCACACTATTTTATTCTACTGACTTCAAATTTTTTGAAAAAAAAATAAATAAAAAAAATATACCGAGCACAACACTAAGATTTTTTCCCACTCTTTTTTTTTAAAGGGAAACGGTGGTTTTGAGGTTTTGTCCGGCGAAAATTCACGTCTGGAAATTTTCTCTGGCCAGATGTAATGGCGATAACGTTTGAAGGCCCTGACGTTTTTTGTTGGTATTGTAATGGAGTTGTAAACGTGTGGTGCTGAGATGGATTTAAAGAAATAAAAGAGAAAAACTCGATTTGTTATTTTTTTTATTTCTATTTTCTTTACCCCTTCCAGTAATGACTTTAACACGAAAGCCTTTTGTACCTGTCGTGACAGTATTTGAAGACAGAAATTATATGCTACGTGTCTGAGAGAGTTATTTCTTTAAAGCTCTTTTCAAAAAAACTGTTTTAGCACGTCTCTTTGAGGTGCATTATTTATGTAATCCCTCTTTTAGAGTTCAACCTACTCTGTTATGCGGAGAGAGAGGTTCTCAAATAATTGGTGCGCTTTTGATGTCGAAATTTCAAACGAAGATAATATGATTAAATGTTGATTCATCTCACTTTTGGGGTACTTACCCTAAATCTAGCCAAAAAACATGAGTGGCATGGCATCCTGCTTATGCCAAATAGTAGTCATAAAAATGGTTTATTTAAACTAACATAAAAGATTAAATATAAAGAAATAGGGAACAAAAGTGTTTTCTCATAATTCTTTAGCATTTAACTCTGAAGTTTCGACTTTTTTTTTTTCGTAAATACAGAGATATTCAAGTTGCCAGCGTACTTTCATGTTGAAATTCAAATAAAGAGAACATGATTAGGAACAAATTCATCTAACTTTTGGTGTATTAACCATAAACGCAGCCAGAAAATTATAATAACATCCCGTATATACCATATAGTAGTCAATAAAAGGGGTTTATTTAAGCTAACATAAAAGATTAAATAAGAAATAGGGAACAAAGGTGTTTTCTCATAATTCTTCAGCATTTAACTCTGAAGTTTCGACTTTTTTTTTTTTTTTTTTTTCAAATACAGAGATATTCAAGTTGTCAGCGTACTTTCATGTTGAAATTCAGATAAAGAGAACATGATTAAGAACAAATTCATCTAAATTTTGGTGTATTTACCATGAATGCAGTCAGAAAATCGATAACATCCAGTATATATACCATATAGTAGTCAATAAAAGGGGTTTATTTAAACTAACATAAAATATTAAATATAAAGAAATAGGGAACAAATGTGTTTTCTCATAATTCTTTAGCGTTTAACTCTGAAGTTTTGACTTTTTCGTTTAGTAAATGCACAGAGATATTCAAATTGTCAGCGTACTTTCATGTTGAAATTCTTATAACGTGAGATAACGGAACTTATAGATTCATTTCACTTTTGGTGCATTTACTATAAATACAGCAAGAAAATCAGTAACATCCAGTATACTGGGTGTCCCAAAAAGTTGGTAACACTCTTTAATTCTTTATTTAAGAGACGCATTCGGAAAGTAAGTTCCGTTTTGAAAAAAAAAAAAAAATAGTGAATTTTTTGTTTTCAAGCCAATTTAAATTTTACATGAAAGAGCAAGCCTTAAACTATTTTCCTACATAGTTCCGCCAATGTTCAAACACTTGTTGCAGCTGGTTTCCAGATTTTCTACACCTTCTTCATAGAAACTTCCCGCCAATGACGATAGCCACGACTATGGTGCAGAAAAGTACGGCATGCAATTCAAAGCAAACGTACAGAATGCCCAGTAAAAGAATTGTGTTGTTCCATGAAAATACTCGGCCTCATACTGCTGGTGACACTCAAAAGATGATTCTACAGTTTAGTTGGCAGCAGTTCGATACCCGCCGTACAGCCTAGGCTTGGTGCCGTCCGACTACTACTAGCTCCTGGATATGAAGCGCGAGCTAGGCGGCAATCTCTTTGAATCCGACCATGAAATGAAAAATGCTGTGAATGAGAGTCGTGGTTATCGTCATTGGCGGGACGTTTCTATGAGGAAGGTATAGAAAAGCTGGTAACCCGCTACAACAAGTGTTTGAACACTTTCGGAAACTATGTAGAAAAATAGTTTAAGGTATGCTCTTCCATGTAAAAATAAAATTGGCTTGAAAAAAAAATTTTTACTAATTTTTTTTCAAAACGGAACTTACTTTCCGAATACGTGAATAATGTAAATTGAAAAAAAAAATCAAAATAAAGTATAGAAAAGGACTATTTTAAGAAAAATTCCCCTCGTAAGTTCTCAAAAAGTTAGACATTTTAATTGTGTATACTACCCCCGTACGAAAGAATTATCAATTAATAAAATGCGCCCCATTAACAAATAAGGTGATATACAGAATTCGAGAATTATATCCTAGAAAGTGTCAGAATATAAAGATATATAAATGCTGACTTAAATAACTTTTCAATAGCTGTCGAAGGGGGAAAAAAATCACGTTGAATGATCGCTTTTCAGGGATCGCGCAGACATAGCGGCAGAAAATATTTTATTTATTTATTTTTCACTCTAGCATTAAATATTCACGTTTAGATTCATGTACAGTCCCAGGTCATCTTTGTTTAAATATATCTCTGAGACGTTTGTGAAATGTGTATCGTGAAAGGCTAAAATTTTGCATATCCCCTCATTAGTGTATGGGGTACATTTTACTAATTGAGAAGTAGTGTGTAGCTCGGCAATATTATTTCGGATCCAAACTTTGGGTTTTGTTTGTTGAAATTATGTCTTTTTTACGAATAAGCCTGATTAGGGGCCGAATGCCTCATACGAAGAGCGAGCGTAGCGAGTCTAGGGGGCCTTAGCCCATGGTTTTTAAAAAATATATAACTTAGCAATCAGGTACTTTAGAGCAGTGGTTCCCAACCTTTAAAGATTGTATCCCCCCAAATAAAGAATAACTTACGATCCCCCCCCCGACATTCCTCAACATACATACAGTTTTTTATTCTTCAACAATGAATATTTAGTCGCTTTTTCTAAAAAATAATGTTATCGTAAAGTTTGAATGAGCATTTCAAGCGATAACAGATATGTTTTGGAGTTAAAAATAAGAATAAATAAGCTGACTTTTTAAAGCATGCATCACCACTTGCTCTTTGCTTGATTTTATCGTCCCCCACCCCTGAAAGCGCTCTCCCCCCCCCCTTTCCCAAAGGGGGTGCGCCCACGCCATAGCTTGGGAATTTGAAACCGCTACTTTAGAGGGTCATGAATTAGAATCTCTCAAAATAGTCATAACTGTATGCTGGACCATTGCTAAAAGTTTTTTTAAGGGGGAGGGGAGATGTCTATAAACTGCTTAGTCAAATATGGCTTCTTATCAACTTAATTATACTGTTTATCAACTATAGTACCAACTTCTAACTTTTGCCAACTGGGTTTTGTCTAATTTTTACAAGTGTACCAGAAATATAAAGTGAACTTTGTTTTTCCCTATTTTTTTTGAGCCAAGTTTGCTAACTAGGTATCTAATTTTGTCGAGTTTAACAGAATTTGCAGGTGTTGGGGGAAGCCTCCCCCCTTCTCCCCTTTTAACAAGGCCCCTGACTGTATGTTTTCGAAAATTCAACCTAGATTTCGAAAATAGCACATAAACTAATAGGTAAAGAAAATAATTTTTTTTCCAAAGGAAAGAAATAAAAAACCGCGTTTTACGACTCATGTTACAGGAAATACGATATTTCTTTCGGCCATTAATTACCGAAACACGGTTGCCCATCAGGTAGTCCACGTAGCCAACTGCGCAAAAGTTGCCACTGATGCGCAAAGGCAGACGATTTCAACAAAAAACATAAGGCTCATTAGGCATTCATATACCAAGTTGCTGAAAAGATTCCGAACTAATCGTTGGTTCGTCCGACCTCCCGACCCACAATGATTCTAAATATCAATCTCCTTAGCGGAATCCATTATTCAAAACAAACCCCCCTAGAAGGAATCGATTAATTGTTAAAAATTTATATTTTATTAACTCCGAGCATTATTGTTATTGTTGCTTCATTCTCAAATATTCAACCCTCTCTTCCTCCATTGAAATTCAACCTGGTGAAGTCGTTAACCTGGTTATTTGAAAGTCTGTTTTCGAAATTCCTTGCATGAACATGATGAATGTTTGCAACTTATAACATCGGCGGTAAAAGGTTAAATAAGTGATATATTTAAATAATAAGAAAAGCATTCAATCTTTTACGTATTGGGGAACTGAAGAAAGATTAAGGCATTTTTTTTTCGCCGATGTAGGTTACAACAGATGAGTTGCAATCGAAATTCTGACAAAAGTGGAACTCGGTGAGAGTAGTTGATGAGGAGTCGTGTTAATAAGTGGGTATCCTTGGGAGGTGAGTAGCTGACAGGCTTTTGTTAGTGTTTAACCGACTGATTTTAGGGTTCTCGGGCTGGTTTCTGAAACACGTTCCTTTGTGGGAGAGTTGTTGGTTATATCCTGTTGTTTTTGCTTATGCCCCCTGGCAACCGTATGAGCTTCCAGATCCCTCCTAATAGGGCGGGGATCGGCAGAGGGGGTGGGGGTCTTCCATTTTTAGTGAGCCCCAATGAGAGGAAGTCCGACTTCAGCCCGGGGTCCCCTAATTTTGAACGAATTCCAGAGGTATTGCTTAACAACTTGGAGGACATTGGAGCCACGGCGGATTTTAGGTGCACCAGCTCCCATTAGCGTACACGGTCCCACAGCTGTCGAGCCGTGAGGGAGTTGACCCTCCCAAGAACTGGCCAGACCGGATGCTACTTCACTTCCCTTGTTCTTATGGGAACGGAGTTTAGCACCCGGGCCACTGTGGAACTCGTTATATCCTAATAAGTTGGCATGGCTTGATAAAAAAAATAAAATAATAATAAGTTGTTAAAAACTGATATTTGATTTGGCAGTTTATCAACTTCCCCCCCCCCCAAAAAAAAAGCAAGTCTTAGCAATGGCCCTGGGTATGATTCTCCTGCAAAGTAATGCCCGTGCACACACAATATCACAGGAAAAACAAACTTACTTCTTCAAACGTCATAGTGGGGAGTATCCTCAGTGAGTACATCTTTTTTTTTTAAAAAAACAAGAAATTATTTTGAAGAAAAAATTTATGAATGTCAATTCTGTTTGAAAGACTGTTGATTTCATGAATTTATTTCTACATAGAACGTTTTTTATAGTGCGTTTTGCAACTCAATGAAGCAAAAATGGATAACCTAAACTTAGTGACTTCTGTTTCTATAAATGATGAAGCCAAATCTGAATAAAATCAAAACACTAGGAAAGAATGAGACACTTTCTATTATTTACAATAGAAAAGAACGAGTGTTTACTTCAGAAAAAATGTAAAACTAAATTTACTTGTGCAAAATTAAATTATTTGTAAAAGTTTCTCCTTCACTTATGTAATATGCAAAACTGGCTATATCTAAACCTTATTAAATCATATTGTTAAATATTCTTCGAATAAATAGTCTAGCAAAGTTGAATAGTTATAAAATATTTAAAGTAATTTTCATTTTAGTCAAATAATGAAAGATATGTATATATACAGGGGCGTAGCCAGAAATTTTTCATGGAGGGGGGTTATGACTACTACAACTCATATATATGTATACGTGTGTGTGATAATGTACTGAAGAATATGCATTTTTTATGGCAAAAAATTCCTCATTGGGGGGGGGGGGTTATGACCCCCCTAATCCCCCCTTGGCTACGCCCCTGATATATGTATATAATCAAAAAGTAAAACACTATGAATATCACTGCAAAAATGGCATACCCCAAGTGGGGGAAAAAAAAAAAGAAAACAGAGCCAAACAAAATGATAAAAGAATGAATGGGATGGAAATTATAACCTCTGGGACCATCCTCAGGAGCCATACCTAGAAAATTAGAATTAAAGACAAACAAAATACTAGGATTTCGGTTGTATGGAAAAGAGATATTCACTCCACACGTTTTAGGCTCCATCCTACTATAAAAAAAGAAAAATAGGAAAGCAATAAGAAATCAAAATCGGTAAAAGAGTTGAAGTGTTTGCCTAATTTCTTAACCAAGCTTCATAGACAATGGGCTTTTCTCCAAAAATTTCTACCATGAAATGAAATAGAATTTTTAAACTATCAATTTCACTCACGTGTTTTCTGCGAAAGATACACTATTTTTTGAAGAACAAGAGTCGGAAAGTTAACTGTTATTTCAGCACTGGTTACAAAGTGGTTATTAACAGCTACATGATGACGACGTTTCCGACCCCACATTGCTGTGTGATTCTGAATCTTTATTACGTGCCCTACCACCCTTTAAAGTTTGTCCCAATCATTATGGGACAACTATATATATATATATATATATATATTTACAAAAAGAGAGAGAGAGTAGAGAGAAACCTTTGCAACGCTATCTACAATAATCTGTACTTTGCCTTAGGTAATGAAGCAAAATTAGAGCCAAATAATGCCAACTTTACGGGAACTAACTAAATTTGAAGTAATATTTTTGGTTGAAGTTTTAGGTAAAGTGGTAGGTAGATTACAAAAAAGTAAAATTACACAATTTAAATAATGTTTCAAAATTGGATTATGCCGAAAATTCTAGAACGGGTCTCTTTGTAAAAAATTTGAAGTAATATTTTATGCAAACAATGAAATAAAATTGAAACTATTTCCTT
This sequence comes from Cheiracanthium punctorium, assembly GCA_038373885.1. Classification (NCBI taxonomy): domain Eukaryota; kingdom Metazoa; phylum Arthropoda; class Arachnida; order Araneae; family Cheiracanthiidae; genus Cheiracanthium; species Cheiracanthium punctorium. Next base: position 1,082,942 of record JAWZYV010015960.1, on the reverse strand, counting down.
GTTCAATTCTCTATGGAGCAAGTTTCGTAGTTAAAAAGAATTAGGAAAAACTATGTAACACTTCAGTAATTTGTAACTTGACTAATTTGAAAAAACCGTGTACCTTTGGTACATGAATATAAAATTTGAGGAAATAAAATTTGTGCATTGTCTTTTCGCAAGCTTTACTATAAATGTAAAATAAAAAAGTGAATAAAAAATAGTAATAACTAAAACAAAAAACTGTATCAGTTACGAAACTTTCAGAAAAAAATCTCAAAAATCGGAAGTTTTATTAAAAGTAAAGTGGTCGTTTTTGTTGTTGTTGTTGATTAAGTGCGTAGTGTAGTTTACGAAGAATCAAACTGAATTTTTACATGTATTTGTTGCAGTCAGTTTATTTTATGCATCAAATCTGCAAAGAAAATTTTGTTTCTTGGAATTACAGCCTTAAATAATGAAGTAAAGTTAGATAAAGTTCGGGGAACCAAATTTCATGTAAAATTTCTCGATGAATTTATTAATAAATAAATTCTGGAATATTTAAATAACAGGCATGCTTTTTTCTGCATGCTGTTTGGAAATGATATTTATTAAATAATGGGAAAATTGTGTTTCATTTAAACTTCATTAAAAAAAAAAAAAAAAAAAAAAAAAAACAGAAAGAAAGAAAAGAAAATGACAAAACTATTTGGATAATTTTTCAAAGGTTTTATAGCATTACTACTTAATATTGTCATATTTATTTTGACAAAACTGAAAGCGACTATATATATAAAAAAGTAAAAAATATGAAGCGAACTTTTCTTTAGACAAATAAAGAAACAAATTTAAAAACTTCTTTTCTTTATTAAACAAATTTTTCATCCTCAAAAGTTTTTCATTGTTAAAATTTTCTTTTATTAAAACGATTCATTGAAATGTTCCAAGATTTTTTATTTCATTTCTTTCCAACACTACCTGCAATAGTTTGTATTTTTCTACAAATAGTGAAGTAAAATTAGATAGCAGCAAATTTACAGAAACCAAATTTTGTGAAAAACTTTCTGCTGCATTAAACTTCTAAAAAAAAAAAAAAAAAAAAAAAAACTATAAAACTACTGGCATTATTTTTTCAATCAAGGTTTTAATGCTTGTAGCCACATTGTATTATTATATTAGCTATTTCGAAACTGAAACAGTGATTACATATTAGAAAAGTAATTATTTATGAACAATTATTTTTACAATTCACTTTTGAAACGGGGTGTACTTTTGTGATAAAAATAAAGCTTTGTAATAAAAGTTCCCCGTTTGATTGATGATAAAGATTTCCTGACAATGTGCGTTTCGAATGTAGTACAGAGTAGATTAATGTACTTTGAAAAAAAATTTAAAAACCCGGTTTTCTCAATTAAAAAAAAAAGATTTTATTATAATTAGTACTCAGTAACTTCACAAAAAGGATATAGAAATAAATGAATGGCATAATTATGAGGCCTTAAACCTCGCAAGGTATTTTTTCTTCTTTTTCATTAATTTGTTTTTCAATGCATGCGTTTGTATGCTTGAATTTTTCTGGGAAATGCAGGATCATTATTATACGAAAAGCAATTATTTGCCTATAACTCTTTTACCTGGAATTAACAGTCATCATTATCTTTTAAAGGGATTAGAAGATATGGAATTCAGTGTAACATTTATTCTCATTTCCATATTCTTCTGTATTTTTTTCTTTAAACTAACAACAAAATATCTTTTTATGCTGCCATTCCTCATAAATTAATTAATTTTATAGCATCATTTCCCCCTACATGCAAAACACCGCAGCTATATCCAAATGGAGATAAGGAACAACTAAATAATAAAAAAAAAAGGTTACAATATCTCCGAACCATTTACAAATAAAAGTACTCGAAGGATTAAAAGAACAACTTCATACTCCGCTAATCTGCTGCCACTCAAGCGAAAAAAAGATGACAAGATGCCTCAATTTTCCCGCACAATAAACTGAGGGGGGCGGTTCGCGAGTGCGCTTCGTGTGGCGCCCTCTGCCGCCTGTCAATCCAAACATCGCACTACAAACCGAGCCACGTGAAGTGCTGAAGTCCCGGGAGTTCGGCAACTCGTTAACTTCCCCGCCACATTCGACGGAGCAGACGATTTTTTGGCGTGCGTTCTGTTTGTTTACATGCAGAAAAATAACAGGTGTTTTTATTGCTGTGCTGTTTAGTCAGTGTCGATATGTGTTTGTGAACGGGATTTTCAGAGTTCGTGTTTTGTGTGTACTGCTGCCAGAGAGAAAATTATATTTTTTTATAAAAACCGTGATGTGTTATTGATCCGTTTTAGTGATTTTTGTGCGAGAAATATTACAGTTAAATTTGGAGTGAAAAAAAAATCCAGTAATAACTACAGAAATATTTATGTGCTGGGCAATTAAGTGGAATGTAATTTAACAAGTTCCAAAGCTATTTATGAACTCAATAAATTAAAAGTTTTATGACAAGCTATTGAGATTTCATCAATTATTTACATCAAAATTAAATAATCAGATCGATTTGTTCAGTATTTAGATCTACACTGATTATTTACTCGCAGATCAATTTTTAGTAGCGAATTTTTCCAAATTGATTGCCTTAGAAGTTAACATTTGCATTTAAAAAAATACATTTTGTACTGATTTGCATAAAAGAAATTGCTCTTGTCACATACTGATTAAATTGTTTGGTGTGTCCTTAATGCTAAATAATTTATTTTCTCTCTCTGTCTAATCAAAACTAAACAGCTATGGATGATTAAGCTGAGAAATCTGATACTTTAAAGAATGGTTTATGTGAAATGATACAGTAATGTGTGCGTTTTGAAACATAATTTTTGTGAATTCTCATCGTATTCTAACACCAACAGCTTTCAGTGTGTGAATAACATTTCTTTTGGATATTTGAAGAACTCTGCATTTTCAGGATCGAACTACATCAGTTTTACAGGTAAGAACAATTAAAATTATTATTATTATTACTATTATTATAAATAATGCTATTATCAAATTTAATAGACTTCACAGGCACATATGTTTCGAACCTATATAACCGAGATATAACGGGCGTAGCTATTGTTTTCTCATGAAAGGGGCTGCAGCTAAGGGGAAGGAGGTTCATTCTAAATATAAAATTTGATTGAAAGTAAATTTTACTATAAATATACCGGAAAATTTTTCAATAGCACTAAAAATTCTTAACCCTTAAATGCATGAATTATTTTCTCGTTCGCACGATAGCCACGAGTATAAGTTAAATTTCTTATATCAGTTTTATGAATAACTAATTCATTTCTCCAACGACAAACAGTTTGAAAGAATTATGTGAAACTTTTATTACTCACGATATGAATGATGTAAATCATTCTATATGAATGAATCCATATGAATCATTTATTATTAAAAAAAAGCTATTTTATATATGAAACTGACGTAAGAAATTTGGCTTCTACTCTAATCCGGCACTGAAAAATACGATGCATATATGCATCGCTATGCATTTAAAGGTTAAATTCTCCGTAGTAAATTTTGTTTGTTATGGACTGAATTATAAAATTTATAAAATTAATATTATTAAAAAATTTAATATAAAGTTTATTTAATTTATACGAACTTTAAATCTTTTTTTTTTTTAACCATGCTATTTTGAACGATGAATACATAAAGGTGAATACTTGGTTATAATTAGCGTTTGTGCGTAGACTAAGGGTGTGTGTCTACAAACTTCCTACCCCCCCCTTGTATACGTCAGCGATGATAATAATAATAATAAATAACAACAATTATAATGAAAGTAATAAGTATACGCAAGGTAATAAAATTACAGCCGTAACAAACTCATCTAGAGGTTGTACTGCAACTATTATGTATCTTTGCAATAAATAGTAATTGAAAAATAAATAGTGTACAAGTTATTGGAAGTGCTTATTTTTATTGCATGTTTAATTAACTAATTTATTTTAAAAATATCATGTATATATATATATATATATATATATATATATATATATATATCTTAAATCGTGAGACAAATAAATTACACGTCAGCCTTTTTTTTATGTGTGCGTGTGGTGAACTCTTGAATTCAGCAAATACTCCAAAGTCCGTTTAGGTATTGACCACATCATAGCTGTACCACTGTAGTCTAAGAGCCACCGACCGCCAGACCTTCGTCATAGTATAAAAGCTGAAACTTTCTCTGCGCATACCCCCCAACAGAGGTAGGAACCATCGGCCACTATAAAATTTGGATGATCGTGGCTTTGGCAGGTAACAGATGGCAAAGGTGTATAAAATTGCAGAAAAGTTCGTCATTTCATAAAGCTTAATTTTTTTATATGTTCTTCTTCGCAGTACTAGAAATCACTTTATCCCTTGCCAGACACTTTTCCATCGTGGCAAACCCCCGCCAGACAATCTCAAAGTCATGGAAAACTGTTGTGTTCGTAAACTCCCGCGACGAAGTACGTCAAGCTGTCACAAAGTGCCAAGCACATTTTATACTTCTACTTCTGAACTTCCTTACGCGCGAACTTTCTTGCAGCGCGCTCGTAATAGAATTACGTTTTTCAAGACTTTGAGATTGTCTGGCGGGGTTTGCCACGATGGAAAACTGTCTGGCAAGGGATAAAGTGATTTCTAGTACTGCGAAGAAGAACATATAAAAAAATTAAGCTTTATGAAATGACGAAATTTTCGGCAATTTTATACACCTTTGCCACCTGTTACCTGACAAAGCCACGATCATCCAAACTTTATAGTGGCCGATTGTTCCTACCTCTGTTGGGGGGTATGCGCAGAGAAAGTTTCAGCTTTTATACTATGACGAAGGTCTGGCGGTCGCTGGCTCTTGCTCTACTACTAATGATGGAAGGAAGTGCTGGCCACTTCACTATGCGGTCACCCTATTAGTGGGTCAGCTTGACCCTCTAAGAAGAGACGAACGAATTAATACCCAAGCCAAATTCAAGAATCGAACCAGAGCCGCATGTTAGTATCATGGGGACTAACCACATTACAACCTGCCGGCTGCAAACTGACTAAATAATAATAATTAATAAAAAAACATATACTGTCTATGGAATATAACAAAATTTATTAAAAGTGAACATTGCCATTACAATGTACGTCTTTCCTGTTTAAAAGAATCATAGCTTAAAAACGATCAGTGAAACATTGTTTGATTATTGATAATTAAACGGTCTTTATTTTAAATTAACTACTGTTTCACTTTTTGTACTAATGTGCTTGTGCAAATGTTACACTCAATTCATGAAACGTTTCTATTAACCCTTTAAGGCGCAGTGATCCCGCTCTGGGAACACCAAACTCTGACGTTTTGACTGGTGTCAGTCACGAAGAATAGATTTGATTTCTATAAAAATAGTTGCGGGTGACATAGCTCCACGAGAATCCTTTACTTTTTAGCACGTCCTTTCCCGTAAAAAAATGGTCACGATTACTTTTAACAGCACTGCCATCCGCGGAAAAAGGGAAGAATGCGAGAACATCTGGATAGATTGCCCAATGCTGGAAAAAGGGCAGCCGTTGCCATCGCTCGACTTAACTACCAGCAAGATGGCGGACGATCGAAACGTTCATCGCGTGCCACAGATCTAGAGACCCTTTTTTTGACGCAGCTGGCAGTGCCGGCACAGCCAGTGCGTCAAAAAAAGGGGCCGTGTGTAAAAAAAAAGGGGTCTCTAGATCTGTGGCACACGATGAACGTTTCGATCGTCCGCCATCTTGCTGGTAGTTAAGTCGAGCGATGGCAACGGCTGCCCTTTTTTTCATCATTGGGAAAGGGTTGCGCCTCAAAGGGTTAATGTCTGCCTTGAACATTTCATTGATGATAATAATAATAATAATAATAATAATAATAATAAAGAACTGTAATAAAGCATGTTAAAATCGAGCATAAAAATACCCGCTTTAAAAATGTATTTAATCTCCATATCAAGCTAGAGATTGTTCTTCATACTGTGCATCACTCAATATAAAATGCAAATAAAGTAATTTTAAATTTATTAGCTTAATTGTTGAAGAAATAAATAAGTTAGACAAAATCAGGGTAAAACATTTTATTTATCCTCGAACAGTGGGTGGGTTGTACGTCACTTTAAGGTTTTATAAAATATTGTTCGTCGCAGATAACTGAAAAAAGTCTATTTGTAAAATACTTTTGAAAAAGTTTGTAATTTAAAAATAGAAAATTACTAACGAACGCAAAGTAGACAGTAAAAAGGTCAGGATACTTCCGCACTTATTTGCTACAAATTAGATAACTTAAAAATATGAGTGAGATATTCTAAATATATTTGTAGATTGTTTAAAAACTAGGGACGGTATACCTTGGATTTAATTTTTAAGCCCCCATCACCATTCGAGAATTTAGGTTTTTCTTAGAAAGAGGAAGAAACTCATGAATATTGGGACCCCTCGAAAACAAAATAATGACCACCGAGAGAACAGTTTCGTTTGATAGATTTAACGTTCTCCGCGTGTACGTAGTATAGTAATCAGAGAAGACTCTAGTTTGATTCCTGAAATATCCTCCAATTGAACTAACAAAATTCAACAAAGACTATTTCAATTAAATTTGAAATTAGACATTTTAGGCCAGCATTTGAGGTATTAAATGAGTAAATATCACTGACAATTTTAAACAATAAAATCTTATTTTTTCTTCTACACATTAGTTAAAACAGTAGAACTATTTAAATTCATTACTTTTTCAATAACTAAAAATGCTTGCTTTATAACGAAAAAAATTTAATAAATCCCTGTGTGCATGTTTCAAAAATGTCAAAACCTCAATATTGGTATATAATTGAAAGCCAACAATATTTATTACTAAGCATGTTCAACGCAGTGTGTTCTGTTCCTACGAAAACAGTAAAAAAAGTCGATATTGTAATAATATTTTTGCATTGTACTATAAAAGAATATTTTATTTGACCCAATTTTACAAATATTTAAAATACTAAAAGGGCCCCCACCATGCCCAAGTGAATAAGACATTGAATGTGGTAAATGGCCGAAGTGTGAAGGTCTAGGGTTCTGGCCTTCTGCGCGGTTGTAGATCTAACGGTCTGGAGCTTTTGGGCGATTTTGTTCATATGCTATCTGAATACGCGTTAGAACCCCTAAAAAGTTCTCTGCCCTAGGTATCCCCTTCCAGGCAGATACTCCCTCGTGTAAGTTTACCTTAAAACACAATTAAAGTACTAAAAACATCATCAATGTTTTAGACATGAAGGCGAAAGAACTCAGATCACCGAAAATGTTCATTAGAAGTACATCGGACCTTTTGAAATTTCCTCACTTTCATCAAAAAAGGACGGTAGTGGTCAAATTGTGGCGATTTCAAATAATGTTGGCTTTCAATTATATACCAGTATCGCAAGTTCTGACATTTTTGAAAAATGTATCCAGATATTTGTTTTTTCAATATAAAGCAATCATTTTTAAGTTTTTTCAATATAAAGCAATCATTTTTAGTTATTGAAAAAATAATGAATTAAAATAGTTCTACTGTTTTAACTAATAAGTAGAAGAAAAAAAAAAGATTTTATTGTTAAAAATTGTTGGTGAGATTTACTCATTCAGCACATCAAATGCTGGTCTAAATGGACGATTGGATGATTTCAGCGCATTGAATTCTTGTGCCTGTTCATTCTTTTGAGAAAAACTGGGGACTTAGGAAATAATTTCAAGATCGGAAAAATTTTATTTCTTATAATTTATGATGCTGCATAAAAAGGCCAAACTTGCACATTTCAAAATACATTGTTATCAAAAATCGAGCCATCTCTCAAATACTACCAAATATCTCTAAAATTAATTCTAGATTCTTGAGATGAGTTGAAGTAAGTCCCGATATTTTAACTATTCAGCATATTTGTCAATTTTAAAGGATTTTTCCCTTCCGAAATTGCCTTGTAATACTACGACAGTTTTGGAGTACACTGATATTTTTGCAGCGAATTTTTAATATTTTCTCTTAAGCGCTCCCATTACTAACCAAATATTGGCGATATTTTGTAAATATTCCATAATAACGCCAATATTTAATCAACATTGGGTTAAATTGTAAACATTTCCAATTTAATATAATTTTTTACTTATTTTGGACGAAGCATTAAAGGAACTCGCTGTATGATGACGTCAGTGATAATAATAATAATAATAATAATAATAATAATAAAAAATAGACTGTTAATAGTATTACCGATGTCAATATTTATTGTTGGGAACACTTAAAACATTTTGCAAATAACATTATTTAATCAATATTGGAAATATATTGAAGATCCTGAAAATATTTCAAAGTGTAACGTAAATATTTAAGTTAAAAAAATGAAATTAAGATTAAAATTGTTAAATTATAAATGAGTCGGAAATGTCTCCAAATATAACACCAGCTTTTACTAAAATCGGAAGTACACTAGAAAATTTTCAGCACAATGTCCATGTTTATCAATTATGTCCATGTGTATTAACAATTTACTAAAAGAAGAAAAAAACCCAATTATTCATAAATATTTGTACGCACAATTTAAGTATCTTTCATACTGCAGCCGGATACTTACTTAATATCTAAAGGACACTAGAAATTTTTCAATGTAAATATTTACATAGTTTGGTTAAATGCACATAAAATAGAAAATATTTGTAAAATAACTGTAACTATTACTCGGTATTCTTACACTGATTCATTATTGATAATATATTGCAAATATTCCCAGAGTCAATCAGTATCACATATTAAGATAGTTCCTCAATATTTAATGAAGAATAGCCAACATTATGCCAATATTCGATTTATCGACTTTATGTAGAAAATAGTCTTAACATTGTCTATTATTAGGTCAACATTCACCTATACTAGAAAAATTTCTAATAGTACTTAAAAATTACAAGAATATCAACATTCCAGTATCCCATACTACTAAAAACAAATACTATATTGATGGTTAAGACACGAAAACAAGAAAAAATAAAATAAACAGTTGTATTAAAACCGTAAAAAAAACTTTGAAAATAAAACAATAGAAATTTTATTTTATTCTTTAAATGCAAATACAAATAAATTTGAACTTTGATCCTACCGAGTAATATAGAATTTTAATGGTTATTTTGCAAATTTCCTTTTGCTAATTATTTAAAACTTGTTGGAATTCACGATGTAAACCACTTGCTTTATATGCATGGTTTGAATCATGAAATACAATTTACAAGGTCATAGATGAAATTATGTCTACATTTCCATTTCTGACACAATCAATCAAATAAAAAAATTAGAATGATCCGCTACATTTTAAGACTGCGTTCATTTTTGAAGTTTTAATGGAAATGCGCAACAATAAGGAAACTTGTCAATAAAACAATTTACTTCATTCAGTGATTATTAGAATAAAAAAAAGAAAAGAACCTTTTTTTTCTTTAAAGCGTTACACGTATTTTCTTCTTTTATTTTATATATATATATATATACATATAGGGTGTACCAAAGAGGTGGTAACACGTTTTAATTCTTTACTGTAAGAGATAAGTGGGCAATGTAAATTTAAAAAAAAGTTCAAGATAAGTTATAAAAAAAAGACTCCTTTAAGAAAAAATTCCTCTCGGTAATTTTCAAAAAGTGACAATTTTTTTAATTTTACACGACAAAAAAAAAAAAAAAATTCCCAATTAGTCAAATGGCTTCATACACTAATGAGGGGATGCTCAAAATTTCAGAATTATAGCCTAAAAACTGTTAGATGTATGAACATAAATGTATACTGACTGAAAACATTTTCAATGGCAGGTATTTGTGGATAAATTTGGGAGTTCCCTACAAAAATTTGAGGTTCAACTAGGAACTAAGCCAAATTTAATATCCTCTCTATTGTATGTTTCTCCAAGAGCAAATATTTCAAATTCTATGCAAATATGCATTTATACTTTCTTTCTTTTTTTAATTCATTTTTATTTGCGAACACTAGTAGGCAAAGTAAAGGGGTTACCACTCCCCCCCCCCCGCACAGGCAAAATTCATTGAAAATATACCAGGGATATCGTACACAATACCTTAAGACACAGCAATGACGAAATTACACACATCACTTTAAAATAACCCTCCACTGCTGAATAACTTCAAAATCTGTGTTAAATATTCTGCCACGGCGCTTCTCTTTCAACGTCGGAAACAGTCAGAAATCGCATGGTGCGAGATCTGGACTGTAAGGGGGATGTAGCATGATTTTAATATTGCATTTACTAAGATATTCCTGAACAGAAGTAGCGACATGTGTTCGAGCATTATTGTGATGTAATGTCATCACTCACCTCCACTCATGAATCACTCATCTCCATTTCTGTAGGGCAAATAAAACAGTTCTTTAGACAAGCACGGAACTAGGAAAATAAAATCATCTGCTTCGTGTAGAATTTCGTATAAACGTACAGTTAACAGTTTCAAAAAATCGCCTGCACTTCTATTTTTTAGTTTCGCGGTGTTGCCACTACGTAAAAAAAAACTCTCAGTTTTTATGGAATGCTCTTTGTATATATTTATATATTATAAATCCATATTAAGAATTATGAAGATGGCTTCAAAAAAGTGCACTTTGAGTTCGAACGCAGATTTCAGGATTTCAGTGACATTCAAACAGAACTGGATATTTTTACCATGCCTTTCAATGTAAATTGTGAAGCAGTGAGGTCAGATTTGCAGCTTGAATTAATTGAATTGCAATCTAACAATCATCTCAAGTAGTTGTTTCTAAATATGCCAGAGTTTTACAAATCCTTTTCGAAAGTAAGTTTCCCAAATTTAATATCTCACGCCCAGAAAATCAGTGCTATGTTTGCTTCATCTTATCTATGTGATCAAGTGTTTTCAACTATGAACCTTAGAGAGAATTCTTTCTTTCAGAAGTAGACTGACAGATGAGCATTTAGCCTCGTTCCTTAGAATCAGTGCATCTCACTTCGAACCTCAATATAAGGAACTTTTAAAAATGAAATCGCAGTTTCATTTATCTCATTAACATGTCGCCAAGCTTGGCAACTTTTGGCGAAATATCGCCAAATTTGGCTTAAAAAATCCCGAAAAGTGAGGTTAACGATGGCCTAGGACCTGCATTTCTCGAGATTTCTTGAAACTGCTATAAAAACCAATAGGAAAAACTAAACCTCCGTATCTCCGGTTCTAGTTGACCGATTTTAATGGAACAAGAAGCAAAATTTAACTATTTGAGGCGTAGAATACGAATTTTGAACTACTTTAAACCCCAGAACAGTGGGTTTCCCCGAAAATTCGCAACAATATGTATATATATATACATACATACATATGAAAGTCTCTCTACTAATAATATCAAAATATAAACGCTGATGCTGTATGTTTAGAGCAAAAATAAGAAGTTTTGCATACATTATTTTTGTTGAAATATCCTAAAACTTCATTAGACGTACTTGTTATGTATGTTGTTACAATATATTAAAAAAAATATGAAACATCTGAATTTTTAAGTGAAAAAAAGTATTTTTCTATATACCCCCATTTTCCCCCGTACCACCATTTCCCCCCTCATGACAGTATTCTTTTGCCGAAAGCTTGCGTTACAGATCTCCGGTATTATGCCAAATTTTACATCGTTAGCTGCTGCCGCACGAAATATTGATGCATGCAAAAACCTCTTTACTTTCTTTCTTTCGAATCTCCAATAAATACCGTCCAGACTCTGAACAGCCAGATTCCTCGTTGCGTGTGCATAAAAAATGCCCATAGCTCTACGACTTATAGTTTTCAAGAAAAATACGAGAAAAAAGCAGATACGTCATATCCGGTGTACGAAAAGAACCTTTATTGGAAGTATGAATATAGTTTTTTTTTTTTTTTTTTTTCGCACATGCTTTCATAAATTGATGTTCAAAATGTCCATATCGAGGCTTGCATGCGTGCGCTGTGTAATGGTCAACTGCTCACGTTGCATCAATCTGGTGCCCACATAAATACATACAGCATGAAGGGGGGGGCTGAATCACTTCTCGTTGTAATTAGGTCTCGGTAGATCAATTCCTTCAAACGTTTTCATTGGAAGGAATCCAAAGTAGAGATGGGGAAAAGCGTTATTTTCAAAGAACAGTTGTTCACTGTTACCGTTCTTTTTTAAAGAACAGTTCTTTTTCCTGTTCTTTTGAGAACAGGTTCTTTGATTTATTGTAGCTTTATTATGACTATTTTATTCAATTTAAAAATGAAAATATACGTCCTTTTTAACATGTATTATGCTTTAATACAATTGCAAAATGTTTAAAAAAACTTTGCAACCAACATACTGGCTTTCTTTCATCAAGTATATTAACAGTAATTTTTGGTAAAAATATTTTAATCATATTAACGTTCTATAATATACTGTTAAATATGCACATATTTCTAAAATCAAAATTTTTTCTGTGCTTTTTATTAACTTTTGTTATCCTTACTCATAGCATGTATGTAAAAAGAAATGGAAAAACCTCAATTCTAGAGAGAATTATTTAGGCCAGGCCTAATTTTCGATTACTTACCTGAGTGATACAATATTGCTTACATGAGTAAACAATATTTGAGTCTGACAGCTCCTAAAATGACAGAATATTCATAACTGTTTATTTTGATTAGACAATATTGCACAAAGCTTTGGAAGCAGCGGAATCAATAACTTTAAAATCCGTCCAAACAAAAGATTTTTTTTCTATCCATGAGGAAAAACTATCCAAACATAAGCATAACTAAGAGTTGTACCAGTAACAGCGCAAAGTAATGATCTGTTTCAACTAATCCTTGAACGGTCTCATACTATATGCCACGTGACTACATACCCTTTTGTTTTAGTTTTTTCTTCTTCAGCACTACTGCAGTAAAAGAGCGGACGCACAAGAGGAGCGACCGCTGAATCTGAAAATCTGCAATGAAATCCTCCACCCCCTCCTTTCCTAGCCTTATTCCCAGTCCACACCATAAATTTCATGATAAAGCGAAAGTAACGCAAGACTTTGACCTTGGATAATGTGCCAGGGGCTCGTCGGGAAGTGCGTTACCTCGGGCACGTAATATCCACATTATCACAATGCACCTAAGTAACGCAAGCTTTGACCCTATAGTCGTAACTCTTGGAGGAATGGAAGGGGGGGGGTTGTAGAAATTTTTTTCGGACTTTCAAACATTTTAATACAAAAATAATAATGATAAAAAACTCAAAATACTATAAGAGTTTTCACTATAACGGAAGCTGGAGAGAGAGCACCCGCTTCAAGGCCGTACCCAGGGGGGGTCTGGTCCCCCCTGCCCCCGAAATTTAAAATTTTGTTAACAAAATAATAAAGTTGAAGTCTTTGTGAAAAAATCCGCCTTTTTCTTTCTTTTGGTCCCCCTCCGAAATTTTTGTCTGGATAAATTTTTTTCTGGATACGGCCCTGACCTCTTGTCCCCTATCTAAGCACTCATGCAAGACCGTACCGAAGGGGGTGAATCAGAAAGTCTGCCCCCCCCCAATTTAAATGTTGTTAACAAAATAATAATGATGAAGTCGTTTGCTAAAAAATTCAGCCTTTTTCACCGTTCGCTCCGCCTGATAAAAAACATATTGTTCCAGGTCTAGCTCCAAGAGGTTATGGATCTGGCTCGGGTTTAAAAAAAAAAAAAATCCTTCTTGGCTACAACTACAAATAAAAATATATTTATCGGGCTCCAGATTAAAAGATGGCTTTTGTACCAACGACAAACATATTTAGCTCTAATTCAAAATATTAAATAAACCCATCTCAAATTTAAAAAAAAAAAAAAAATCCTTGTGTTACCTTCAGGTTAAAAATACACGGCGTGGACCTGCCCATTTCCAATGGGGGAGCCCACAAAATAGTCGATACGCTCTTATAGCTTAAAAAAGAAAAAAAAATGTACAGTTTCAGCTTTAAAAGTACATGCTCCAGCTTAAAAATTAAAGACATTCCGTTTAAAAAGCTGTAAGTACTAGGCTCAGTACTGCTCCGACTCCGATTTAAGTAAATGAATACGACTTTGGCATATAAAATTACATGGCTCCGAAAATCCAGCTTAAATGGCTTCAGACCAGGGCCATACCCAGACAAAAATTTCAGGATATATCCCCCACACCCAATTTTCAACTTATGTAGCAAGATTTTTAATTTTTTTAAACTATTGCGAAAACATTTCGTTCATTTATACATCACTGCAATACATATCCCTCACCACCACCCCCCCCCAAAAAAAAAAAAAAAATTCTGGCTGCGTCCCTGTATAAATACACCAGTACCAGGTTACCGAGCCATGCTCAGAATCTAAAGGCTCCTTAAGTGTAAAATAATGAGTGCGTAAATGCCTTGGCACGTTTCAATCATCTTCATGGTTGCCAAAGATTTTCATCGCTGTCGGATCACTCATACATTATCAGGTAAGCTTTGGTCGGCATTCAATGTTACAATGGCATATACTTTGTTTTGAAGAGGGATGCTAAATATTCGATGGTCGGTGCCATCAGAGTTCAGCAAAAAGTAGTTTAACGTAACATGCCTCCTTTCCTTCTGTAGCAGATCAGCGAGGGTATCAGCGAAGATCTTGGGCGATGCATTCACTAACAGCGTCTTCATTACTTCAGAAATATATCTGTCCATATTGAGGACGTCCAAATTCAGCATCAAGAATTTGAGTTGGTTAAACTGTCAGATGAATGAGTTTATAAAAAAATTCATCAAGTCTGTTATACACTGTTCGCAACGAAGCAGTACACACCAAAATCGTTAATAGTTTCTCTCGTCATATACTGTGAACAAAGCCATTGTAAAGTATGCTTTCAAATTTCGAATTATTTTATGAAATTCTTTGAAATGTGGGTGACATCGAAGAAACAACCACACCAATTCATTAGGAAATTCGGAATGTCCTACATCAATCTTACAGTCCCCAAAATGGTTTCGGTTAATTTTTGTTTTTACTCTTCAGAAAAATGCAAAGCTCCAGGGTGAATGAAATCCATGTTAAAAAGTTTTAAACTATGATAATAAGTACCCACATTTGTGGCAGCTTTATAGATACTTAGACTGTTTACCCGAAGTATTTGTCGACGTCTAGCTGTTCCATGTCGTTCTCCTTCCAAATACTAATCATCTGTTTCATCTGCTTGTGTTTGTACTGCACGTTCACACATTTGGGCTAAGTGCTGCTGTCGGTGATCGTATGTTTCCACAGCTCGTTTTTGAGCTACACTTTCATGCATTTACGTCTTTATAATACATCTTAATGATAATTCTTTACGACTGAAATTGTAAATTTCTCTATAGTGCTTCAATTCAAACATAAAATACTTATTTTTTTCTAATTCAAAGAAAATACATCTTGCATAAACAAATTCTACAAACGTAAATTCAATCTTATAGATACATAAATATAGATGCCATAAAAGTATAATCTTACATAAATATGCTTTAAACATAATTTTATTTTATAAACTCACGCTTAAGAAAAGAAAAAGTGTAACGCAATTTAAATTATTGGTACAAAAGGACACTTCGAAATCATGAAATCAAAAACAGAATAGATCAAAAATATTCTTTTATAATTACCCTAACAACTACTTAAACGTTGACAATAATGGAACAAACGGATGGACTGAAGAAAATGGACTTCTAACCTCGAATAAATCAAAAATACATCGCTCCTATATAGTTACGCTGATCCCTGACTCTGTCACAATTCCAGTTCAACCACTCAAAATAAAACTTTTACCATCCAAACAGATTAAAAATGTATTGTCCAATAACTTATAATTTACACGGTTCGTTGGTGCGATCAGCCTGAAAATTATCATAATTATGTAAAAAAAAAAAGAAAAAAAGAAAGAAAAAATCTGATAATCTGATAAACCCTGATTTTTAAGCTTTTTTTTAAGCTCTATTTCATTTAAGAGAATAAAAAAAGCTAATCATTTGAGTGTCAGAATTATCTATTGCAAGTGACATTGACGTTACATTGAAGTCACGGTTATCAGGCTTTGGAGGAAAAATTACGATTCCAATTCGCTTAAGATAGCTTTTCTAAATTACTACTCAGTTTAACTTTTTTTCAAAAATAAAACGGTTTTCTATGCATTAAGCATGGATATAGGAGAGGATGTTGATACCAAACGAAATGTTTCTGCAGATTATACAATTCGAATTTCGATGTATAATAAAAATTGAATATGAAGTTATTTGATTTTAAGTAGGTAAATATTAAATATTCTGAGTGTAGACATTCTATCACCCGCTGTAATTGTCTCCACAAAGGGCTTTATCCTTTAGTTTTAATGGTTAGTACACAACACAAAACAACACAGTCTAATCCACGTCTAAATAAGAATTGAAAATTTATTCGAAAAAAAAATCTTAGTAACCAGATTTCAGCCTCCCAATTTACTGCTTCCACACATAAACAACTCCCAGCCTGCGGCCTTATGGGGCCCGCCATGGCTTTTGGACCAGCCCGCAGAACAAGTCAAAACCCTGTATAAAACCTATATAAAACATTCAAACTTCCATATAAATCCGAATTATACGGCCCGCGATTTTGCTAACATCCTGAAGTCAGGCCCAGGAGTTCGCTAATATCGTAAAGTTCTGCCCGCAACTTTTCAAAGGTTGTCCATACGATTATAAAATAAATGAGTTGAAATCATCAACTGCAGTGAATGAAAACTAAACTGATGGCTGATCACCTGCAAAATAAATTTGAATATCGGCTGCGAGCCCAATTTAAGAATCGATTGTATCATTATAAATTTTTTCATCGGAGTTTCAATGATCGTTTCATTATAAACGGTTGTCCCTTAAAAAAAAAAAAAAATCGTCGGGGTAACTACATTTAAATATTTATCGTCAACTTGGCGGAATAAGGCAGCTAAAATAGAATTCAACCTAGTGCCGTTATTTAAAAAAAAAAAAAATGGAATTTTCATGTTACGTCACAGGATCTTTTTCTTACTGTGAATGACTGAAAAGGGTGTCATTTTCGTTTAAATTATTCGGCTAAGCTGAAACTTTTATGCACTTTTGAAATTCGCATTATATGGATCAATAAAATACATGAAAAATCTTTATTGTTTTAGTATATACGCGAAAATACATTTAGCTTTACGTTAGTTACAAAAGGATAATTGTAATAAATTCAGGCAATTTTTCACATAATATTTACGAATAGTTTTGTATTAATAACTATGAATTAAGAATAATTAAATTATTTACATATATTCCATCAAGGTGCTTGCGAGGATGGCAACGAAGACTCTTTTCTCTTTTTCTTTCGCTGGTTGCCAGGACGATATTTTGAAATAAAAATAACTTTTAATTCTAAACAAATTTATGTAGCTGAATGGCGTAATATATCTAGTTACTAAAAAATTTATTTATCTGTGTACTGAATATCAAGTTCCATTTATTTTGTTTCTTTGCGAAATTAATTTTACTATTATATATCGATGGCGTGTATTTTTTAATCCGCCCCAAACTTATTTGAGCGTCCCTTTTAGGAAGATTGCATCAAGTGTGTTTTTCAAATGCTCAATAGATGGCGCTACCGTCCAAAATTTTTAAATTTTAAATTTTGAGCGTTTTAGAGTTTTTTCAATAAATTGACCTAGCTCAATCGTTTTAGGGGCCCAAAATACCCTCAGGTACGAAATTTAAAAAGAATCCTAAGAGCAGTTTTCGAGATCGTTCGGACATACACACACACCCACAAACATTCCTCGTTTAATATAAGAGCGGATATACATATAATGTAATAACGTCGAGGGAGAGACGTCCAAACCCATAGGACCCCCCCCCTTTCCTAAGTACGGCCTACTTCTGACTCCAAGTCTACATAGACCCTGTATTCAGCTCAGAACGGAATTAAAGCAAAAGAACACCTTTCACCCCGTTTACCAGAGAACACTTCGTTTACTCCGTTCCGAAAAGAACACCAGCTCTCTCCGTTCCTCGAAAAAACACCTAGCTCTCCGTTCTTTCTCCGTTCCGCGAAAGAACGCTGAACTGGGTGTTCCAGCTCACTGATCGCTCCAGCCGTGATCAAAGAACTGGTTCTTTTTCCGCCAATAGGAGAGGTCTCCTCGGAACAGGTTCTTTTTCAGCCAAAAGGAAATGGCTCAGAGCGTATGAAGGGAAGGCGCGTTTTATATGGAGATAGTGTAATGCTTATATTATTGTTTGACGTTGATAAAATATTTTTTTCGATTTATTTGTGTTTCAGACTATCATTTTCTTTATTATTAAATTTTTTACTTTGATTGAAATTGAGTAGTTTGGCTGGAATAATAAAAATTGACGAATTGTTTTCCTGTGAGTGCATTTCGTATTGAACATATAAGAAAGTTTCTTATTCTTAGCCCGGGTCCACTCTAAAATTATGGTAGGTTGGGCTAAAAGTTCTATCCCCCCCCCAGATAATCATCATCGTTATCATTATTTCTCAAAATAGCTAAGATTCTGCAATTACTTAGAATTTGATAAGGCTAAAATTGTGAACTTCTGTCCCCACCATCAGATACGTAGCCAAGGTGTGAACAGGAGAGGGGGTAGGAGGGGGGGAAGGGGTTCTGGTTTTCCAGAATTTAAATTTTTCTTAGGAAAAAAATATTAATCACGCCTTTTAATGAAAAATTTCACCTTTAAGGCATTTTCCAAAATTTATTTTTACAACGATCTTGCCTGCCATAAAATTTTGAAGTGTCGGACCTTAATGAACTGAGAACATGTTTTTGCCGTGATCACTGAACAGGGTGTTCCCGTTCTTTCTCGAGAACAGGTTCAAAAGAACAGGATGTTCATTCTTTCCCCATCTCTAATCCAAAGGTGCCAGATGTGATGAGCGTAGCGGCTGTAAAACCAAGTCCCTTATATCTAATTCAGTGTCCAATTCAATGTTTTTAATTGTTTTTCCTTGCACTGGATATGACATCATACTTTGATTTCCTATTTTTCTCGCAAACTATGGGTCGTATATAGGCATAGTTTTTTGGGTAGTTTTTATGTATACTCCCAACGAGCGATCCGGCTGTGCAGAGTTTGATCGATATTTATGGGACACCCTGTATAATGTTGCGAATTCCGGGATGTAAAATTAATGTTTCACTAATTATATTAATATCTAGAATTAAGCTGATTAGTACACTACTCTTAAACTACTCGAGACCATGGGCGCCCATATGCTTTTTTCTAAGGAGGAGGAGGTTCCAAGTCAAGGGTTCTAACCCCCCCCCCCTCCTGCCCATATGTATTGGGCACCCATGCTCAAGACTCCATACCTTTGTATAAATTGGTTTAGTGAATTTATTTAAATAAAGTTTAATGAGCTTTTTTGAGTTAATGCCGAAAAATTTTCTTGAATTTCACCCGTTTGGCGAGATTACGCCAAAACAGAAGTAATTAACGTTTCTTTTCTTAATATACGCCACTGCTACATATAAGTCATCAGAGTAAGTTACTTAAGAAATTTTGGATGAGTCTTCTACCAATTTTGCTTTTGTGTACGAAGGTATCATGATACCATAGAAATAATTACATTGTAAAAAAATACAATGTTTAATATTTGGGGCACTGAAACATTTTTTTCTGGAAGGAGGGGTCAGTATATATTTCGAAAAATGAATAATCACAAACTCCAATACTTAATTATATTTTTATGTTGTCCTTATTCAGCCTGCCGAATAAAATGGAATTTTTATGCTAGTTCGCAAAATTCCTCCTTCTTAATTACTTAAACCTTATTTGTTTCCAAGGTGTAATAATTGTTTTCAACTTGAAAAGCGATTAACAAGACCACACAAGTCACGTGTTTCGATGCATTTTACTTTTTTACCCCAAATCGAAAAGTGAATTTGAACTCGTAACTGTTAAAAAGCTGGTTAAAATCATTAAAACTTTGGAAAGTATTTTCTAAAACAACTTAATATTTGAAAAAAAAAAAAAAGAAATGAGGTTTCTAGCAAAACAAAGAATTATCAATTCAAAACGAGCGATAGTAGTTCGCTAGTGCTGGCAACGGTTAATAAAATAAAGAAAAATATTTGAGATAGCGCCACTATTGATACGAATTCAGATCTGCATAGGAATTTACATTGAATTTCGCTCTACTTTTTATTTTATTACATTGCATAAATTAAATATACATGCATGCGGTGCATGGTTATAATTTGGATTTTAAATAGTTTTAGTTTTTTTATTTAAAAGGTACAAAAGAATATTTTTGTTACTTTGGTCACATAAAATATATGCTTGAATTTACAACTGTAAAATTTGCTTTTTTATAAATTTAGACGACGACCCATGCGTAGAAAAAGAAAAAAAAAGAAGAAAAAGAAACTGTAGATCAGCTCAAGCGAATAACACATAATAAGTGGTTATTTAATACACAATATGCCTTGAATTTGAGAAAATGTTGAACAAATTTTAAGATTTTGAAAAAAAAATTCTTTTGTCAGCGTATGACATAAAAACGGCTCAAGGGAATGGTATGAAATTGGATTACATGATAGGTAGGGATTCAGTTCAACTTAAACAATGGGCAAAAGCTTTCATAATAGGTTTGGTTTTGCTGCAGTTTGTGAATTTCGGCAACGCAAAATTACGCAATTGTAGCGAAGGTTTACAATTTGCAGTGCTTACATTTTACTCAATCCTTGGCAATTTGAATAACAAAACGAGCAAAAGTTCCCAAGAGATGAGATCGAACTTATTTAACTGTTGCCCGCGACAGTACTGATCTGTGGCACATTCTGATTTTTACTTTCCGAACATTTACCATGTAAGGAAAGTATTGTAATCATGAAAAAATTCGAATTCGAGATTTTGATGTATTTACACGTTTTGAGGTATTCTGAATCCATTTATGCTATTTTTACGCGATGTATGTGTGTGTGAGTGAACACGATAGCTCCTGAACGGGGCATTCGATTGAGCTCAAATTGGGTATACATGTTATAAACTACCATCGTAAGACCGATATTGATTTTGATGTGTATAGGATGAGTTTTTCTACAGGGCTACGACAAAGATTTCTTTTACATTATGGCCTATGGGGGAAAATTCTGGAAAGTGCGCTGGCGTTTAAACGGTACATTCGATTGAGCTTCAATTTGGTATATATGTTTGAATTATTCATCGATTAAAATTTATTTAAATGCTTGGTAATGATCTAAATCGTAAGTGTTCCGAAAGTCGAGTGGAGTCACTCCAGATTTTTTTGTGTTAGATGGCACCTTTATACAGATTAGCATAGTTTGATTCATTACAGCTTCCAGTTTTCTTATTATATTTTTCTTTTTTTGAGAAAGTGCTAACTATTGGCACACTGTCAACTATTGGTGCTTTTACCCTACAATGAAATGTACACCCTCCAAAAAAGTATTCAAGTTAGAGATAAATTTCCTACGCTGACTTCGTATATTAAAAATTATTCATCATAGAATATGAATTAGTCTATGTGTAAATATGACTTTCCATATTTCTCTCAAGGGTTGCGTTTTTCAAAAACTCAATTATTATTAGCAAATCTAAAATAGGAAATTTATCTCTTACTCGAATACTTTTTTTGGAGGGTGTATTCGAAATTTCATGCGTTGTGTCTTAAAATTTAAAATTTCTTTTTATTGGAGACGTCATTTTCAACTGATTTGTAAGTATTCGCTATTTGTTGAAAATAAAATAAAATTTGAATTTTGTGTTTTTCCGTATTTTGATTCCAAATATCCAGAGAGAAAATAGAGCTGACGAACTTTGGAAACTTTGTTTTAATATGCAGTTGACCCTTAAGACAAAAATTAATACACAAAATATTAGAGAACATTTTGTTTGTGTGGTAATTAGAAATTAAAACAGCCTGTTTGGAGAGTGTTTTATAACTCGTGTATTTGACAATTTTTGTTACGTTTCTCCAGGTTGTATGGTGGTAAGCGCACCACTCTACAAGAATCATGAGCCAGGGTTCTAATTTCTTTTATAGTCCAGTTGTCCGTCCCTTCATAGGGACCTGCGTTGGCCCATTTATAGACCTCCCCCCATAATGAAGTGGCCAACAATTCAGATATAAGTAGTGGCCTGTGCCTGAATGCAGGGTTCGCAGGAGCCCTAGATTCTCTAAAATTCCTAATTTTTGAAAACTTGTACCGAAATGGTTCGATATTTTAAAAGTGGTCCTGTGTTTCATAAAATACGGAAAAAAGTTCTGCCGAGTATCGCATATCCTCTTCGGTCCTGGTACACATATGTGGAAATTTTTCTTTCCATCGTTAAAACGATTGTTTAAGATTTTTTTGTAGTTCTGAATGGACGCTGTGCCACGGCACAGCCAGCTGTCGTCAAAAAAGGGTCTCTAGATCTGAGGCACGCGATGAACGTTTCGATCGTCCGCCATCTTGCTGGTAGTTAAGTCGAGCGATGGCAACGGCTGCCCTTTTTTCAGCATTGGGCAATCTAGCCAACTGTTCTCGTGTTCTTCGATTTTTCAGCAAATGTCAGTGCTGTTAAAAATAATCGTGACAATTTTTTACTTGAAATGACGTGCTAAAAAGTAAAGGATTCTCGTGAAGCTATGTCACCCGCAACTATTTCTATAGAATTCAAATCTGTTCTTCGTGACTGGCAACAGTCAAAACCTCAGATTTTGGTGTTCCCAGAGCGGGAACACTGCGCGTTAAAGGGTTAACGCATGTGAATGTGCAAGTCCTACACACTGATGCATACATTTTATCTTTGTTTGCCGTTACACAAAAGAATATTTGAATGTTAGGGAAATTTCCGAAGTCAAATTTGCTAATATGTTTTGCTTATTTTGGAAATTCAAACAGCTAAAAAAAAAAACTTGTAGGACATCCTTTACTTTTAAAAGTGTCTTGTCAATGTTCCTTATCATAATGTATCGGTGATAACAACTTTTTACTACCGAAAGTGTGATGGGTATGAAGCTTTTGTTTGAAAAATTATTTGAAAATGTGCTTTCTACTTGCCATTTTTAAATGTAATAGTTTTTTTCCAAATAATTATGAGATGGCTCTTTAATTTGACATGTGAGATTTTTGTCGGGTCTGAAGAGGGTATAGTAAGATATTTCAGGACTATTTTTCAAAAGTTTGCAATTTTAGCAAATTGAGGACAATTGAGGCTAAATTGTCCGCCATTAGTATAATAAAAGAAAAATATTATATATTTTAAATTTGCATGCAAATGTCTAATAAAAACCTAAATCTTTATCACTATTCAGAAGATATTTACCATTGTACTTTTTAACGCAAACCTCATTCATGCATCATGCATTACACGCTGAATAAAGTTATTCGCTACGCCACAACCCACTGCTATTTTAATTTCGTTTTACGACCGTAAAAATCGTGAGTAACCAATCCTTTATCTCTTATTATTAACCCTTTTAAAAAAAGGTTTTTTGAATTTCGAGCTATGCAACTTTAAGGCTGTAAGCAGAATAAAATAGCACGATATTAATTAGATTTTGGTTTTGGCCAATTACTTTCATTGTATTTTTTCTTTTAAAATCAGCTTGTTCCTTGTGTGATTGAAATTACCAATTTGTAGTTCAGAAGAGAATGCAGTAAAACGTAGTCATTTTAGTAGGTTAAGAAGCAAAGTATTATGACTTGATTGTTTTTCTGTAATGTCAGAGCAATACTCGAAAATTGTTTTCTAAATATTCGTCTAGTGTAGCAATACTAGGCCGACCAGAAAGAAATCAGTTTTTGAGTTACGCCAATATATTCATGGGTGCCCATACCTATGGGCATGGAGAGGAATCCCTTCGCTATCTCATCGGAAAAATATATACTATTATTGTAATAATTTACATACTACTATAACGTAGATGTAGTTCAACACTAAAAGATAGTCGTTTTCTGGAGCAAGACCTCTGATTTGCTGCCTCTCCCCCAAACATTCATATGGGCGCCCATGAATGTATCGCCCATAACTATGGCAGCTATTGATACGGAGTTTGATATGTGTCAGGTTTGTAATTTAGGAACGGCTAAAAGAGGGTTTTCCAGTATTCATAACGCATGAAGGGTTCGAACAAAATTTTCTTTTCGCATATCGCTTTCTATCTCAAAACAAAAGAAAGATATCCGTAAAATTCTTGCTGTAAAATGTCAACATGTGCAAATACTGAAAAATTAATTTCTTAGCCTTAAGAAAAGCTTGTTATTTTTTTATATACGTTTCAAGTTTAAAATTAGGAAGAAAAGAAAAAAAAACTAAAATACTTTAAAACTTGTTATTCTTCCAAGAAAATCATAAATAATTATAGTAATAATAATAAAATAAATAAATTGCCGTTTTAATGTTTTTCTTTAGTATTTATTTTCTCTCTAAAACTTATTAGTTTACTAGAACAACTTTCAGAAGGAAATTTATTATGCGTTAAGTTTCTCAAGCATTTTGGATTCCTTAAAATATCAATATTTTTACTAAATTATCATTTTATACTTTTATTGAAAGCAGCGGAAGGAAGAGAAACATTAGAATATCCTTTTTTATACTTACTTGTCAAAAAGTTTTGTTGTCATTGATTTTAAATTTTTCTTTAATACTCCAGTTATTGAGATCTTCTCGGGATCAGCAAATTTCGTTCACTATATCTGAAGTTCACTAAAACCGATGTTCCGATGTCCGATAATGATAGAACAATAAAAAACTAGAAAATAGAATTTTATACATGTACTGAATGTTTATTAAGTATATCAAACATAATGGAACGCACTTGTGGTTCTAGAACTAGTTGTTAAGTAAAGTAAACACAATTAATCCCATTTATGGAAATAATGTACATTCCATTCAGTTGGCAAAAAGTGCTGTCTCTGTGATGTTGCATTGAGAATGGAAAATGAAATCGTCCAAAATCAAGAGCGAAATTTCAGCTTTTGGCTCACTTTCAAAAATACCCTACTTTTGTTAATGAGTGCTTTTAAAGGGTAGGATGCATTAAAGTACTGAGAAAATTATGACCCCCTCCCGACCCTTCTCCCTTGTTTAGTATAAGTAAGTTAGTCTAGACACTGACAATTTATATATATATATCGGAACAGGTGCTTCATAATCTTTCTCTCTACTCGAACACAAAAGATATATTCTTCGTAGGAATCGAACAACATTACCTCTTCCGTCCAGGAATTTGTAAGTTCACTATAACCGAAGTCATGGTTCATTAAATCCGGAAGATGCTATGCACATATCTAATGTATGTGAATCCGAACTAAGGAAATGTGTTCACTATAGCCGAAAGTTCACTATATCTGGAGTTGATTGTACTTGTTATTTTTGCCTAAATCATTTATGCATTATGTAGACTTTATAATGGAAACTTGTTTTAGACATTTTAGATATTTCACGTCTTAAATATTTGAAAAATACAAGTATGTTAAAATATATTCGTTCTTGCTTTTTTTTTTTTGGTCTTTTTTTTGTACAATAATGATTTAAACCACATATGGGCAACCTCCAGCCCGCCATGGCTTTTGATCCGGCCAACAGAACATATCAAAACCCCGTATAAAAGCCCATATAAACCATTCAGAATTCAACATAAATCCCAATTATGTGGACCGCGACTTCGGCCCACAACTTCTCAAATATTGCCGGTTACCTGATTTAAACTAAAAATATAAAATGTGTGAAATAAAAAAAATAAAGTAATTGAACACTAACTGACTATATGTCTGCAATTTATGAAAATTTTCGGCTAATAAATATAGAATAATAAATGAATAAATAGATATAATTAAAAACTTGAAATTTTATAAAAGTACTTATCATAATACCGGTTACACTTATCCGTTTGGGTGATATCTATTTATTCACCCATATTTGGCAAACAGTTTGTGATATTTTATTTCCTTTTTAATATTTATTATTTTGATAGAAAGCTTTTGTCTTACTTAGCAACTTTCACAAAGAAAATACGGTTTTAAGCATTTTGAATTCCTAGTGTTTTGATGTGACAAACCAGCATACTTGTAAGGGGTTCAAGGCTATTTTATATGTGCTGCGCCTAAAATTAAAGAAAGAAGAAGAAAAAAAATGGAAGTTTATTTTTCTCATTTAGGCAGTTCTTTTCCTTTTCACGGCATCTTATTTTATCACTTAATATTTATTATATTAACAAAAGTTTAGTTTATTAAGCCTTTTTTTAAACATACATACACACAGCAAAATAATAATAATAATAATATATATATATATATTTTTTAATGAAAATGTTTTTTGCCATTTTAGATTTTTTGATTCTTAAAACGTACTTATGTGAAAAATAAGTGCATCTGTTATGTTGTTTAAACTATATTTTTTGCTTAAAATTATTTAAAAGTTAAAATAAAGTTAATACCTTGGCCAAACATTGAGAGAGAAAACATTTTTCAACAAGGTAATTTTCACAAAGAAAATAAGGTTTTAGGCATTTCACTATTTCTAGAGTACCTGTCTGAAACATAAATATACTTATTATGGTTATAATTTCTTTATGCTAAATTAAAATCTAAAATTACAAAAGGGAAAACAGAACAAAATGTTAGATAATTTTCAACAACATATTTTCTCTTTCGATTTCTTATTTACTTCTATGTTTATTATTTGAACAAAAAAGTTTTTTAAACGTCTTTCATATACAAAAAATTGGATTTCAAGCATTCAAATTTTTCAGATCTTAAAACGCACATATCACAAAAATAATCATGTTTCTTATGCTCAGAATGATCTCTTGTATCCTCTACCTTAACAATAATAATAATGGCAACAAACAGCAAAAGAGAAAGCAAAGGAAAAATACAAAAATGTATCTTTACTTGGTGGCAACACTTTTTAATAACACTTTCCAACAAGGGATAAGCGCAACGCCCTGGTGCTCCCTTAAACCTCAAATTTCAATCAGTCAGTCAAGATGATTATGAGTTTCTGTTTGTCTGTCCCACCTTCCGTGCTCTATTACTACGAAATTTATTTATGTTATTCCTATGTACAGCACCATGTACCCTATTGAAAAGGTGTGTAGCATTTGTGGTTCTTTTATAGGAGCACCCAAAATAATTCCGATACATTTCACTGAATTTGGAATTATTCTTTAGAGAGTATTTTAGATTTGCACGGCTATTTCAAGCTAAACACAAAATTTAAATATGATATCGAAAATCTTAAAATAATTATCTCAATCGAAAATAATGACTGTAGCATTTGTAGTTTCAGAAGCACTCAAAAGAATTTCAATGCCTGTGTCAGTTTTAAGACATTCATTCATTACAAGCACACTGAATTAAATGTACAAGCGTTTATAATAGTGTACTCTTCATTTAAAATATAGAAATAACTTTTAAAGTACTTTACAGGGTCTCGAAAAATTAAATTAATAGTGATATACAGATTTTTTTTAAAGGTTATCTTTAAAATCTCGCCGAATCTTGGAAGTGCAGGATTCTGGCCTATTCACCGGCTGTTGATATAACATTTAATAATCTGGGATGTTTTCTCCAGATGCAACGTCAAACGCGTTGAACGCCTTAAAAAGTCCTCCACTCAAGGCATTTTCTTTTAGCAGATAGCTCTCGTGTAGCTTTGCCTTAACCACTTAACTAATATTTTGCCAGATTTAAGTACAGCCCGTTGCCAAATTTGGCACAAAAATATTATTGCTTGGAAAGCGTTTTATAATCGATGTGTTTGCCATGATTTATTTATTTATCTCTTCTCTATTTAGTATTTATTAACTCGATAAAAACTGTTCATTTATTAGATTATGTGTACACACAGAGACACTGAAAAAAATAAATGTATGTTTGTAGATATATGTATATTTTGTCTTAAATCGTGACTTACGTGAAAAAAGATTTTGTTAAGTTTAAAATTATCCCTTATACACAATGCTTTTGTCTAAAATCAGCGGTAGGAAAATAATAAAAATAATAAATAAATAAATAAATAAAGACGACTATTTCTTTTCTTTTCATTGACATTTTATTTCCTTCTTTAATATTTATTATCTCACCGAAAGGCATTACCGCAAAAACAGATGTCAGACAAAAGAGTATTTTTTCCCCCTTGGAGATTCTCTTCAATGTCTTTTACTACTGCTTAATTTCTTTGTGATATTCAAGGTGAAGTGTGACATCATGAAAGGT
Source organism: Cheiracanthium punctorium (assembly GCA_038373885.1). Lineage (NCBI taxonomy): Eukaryota > Metazoa > Arthropoda > Arachnida > Araneae > Cheiracanthiidae > Cheiracanthium > Cheiracanthium punctorium. The sequence goes on along the minus strand of JAWZYV010015960.1, from coordinate 1,054,751 downwards.
ACTTTTGACCCATTCAGATTTAAATTAAGAATTTTGACTGTACGAAAAATTGATTATTTATTTAAATTACTCAGATTTTATATTATTGTCGTGACTTACAAGAGAATCACTTATGATTACCAAAGTTAAGTGAAATTGCATTTGTATAAGCAAATTATATTTCTTAATTTCATTTTGTTTTACATAAAACATTATAATGAATTAATGCGGGAAGTACAACGTTATTGACTTTGGTACATTTATTTGTACTTGTTCATTACTTAACCTTTTGTATCACCATCTCGCAGATCTGCAAAATACCAATTAAAGATGCATAAATTAAGCATAGTGTATTAAAAATATTCGAATGACTTTTTTTTTTCTGGACTAACGTGAGCAGAAAATAATTTTTTAAAAATTCTGAAAAGTTTGTGATATTTAATTGATATTTTAACAAGGAACTATATTTTGTCCTTCAGTAGTCGCACTATTGGTTGTTGCACTTAAAGTGTTTTATCGTAGGCTAACTTTGAAAGAATGTTAATGATTTTTTATAAAGGTTCTCAGCTTAAACTGTTCTCAAACACTTACGGTTTAAAAGATAAACATTTTACCATCAATTTTGAATCACCCGGTATAAATATATAATACTTACCTACTGATTATTATTTTGTTACAACTATGTAATATCTACGGCCGCCACTTTATTGAAAATACGAATGTTTATCCCACAATTTTCCAAAGGTTGCCCATCTCAGGTTAAGATTATGCTCAAAATCTCGCTAAAATGTTTGGTGAGATTTGTCAAAATATTGCGAAATTTAAATTGAATATAAATTTCTGAAAATGAACCCAACTTGGCGATGCCTTTTATATTTGGCGGGAAATGGCTAAACCTTAATGTTATTGAAGTATCGCACCTTAATTTCAAGTGAAATAAGTTTAAAGTGCATTAAAAATTTGCATATTTTAATAGTTAAACAAAGAAGTCACGTGGTGTTCACGCCAGATTTTTATTTTTACTATTCAGATAAGTTACTAGACATTGTATACTACAACAAGGGAATTCATACTGCGTATAAACTTTGAATGTTAATTAGACGGATGATATACAAAGTAGAAATTGTGGCAAAATATAAATCAGTGCCTAAGAAATTAATTAGGATAGTTCTCATACAACAACGTGACCATTGGCAACGTGACCGAGAAGCGAAGACTGCAAATGTTGTAAAAGCAAAAGAAAGAGTGGAGGATTAAAAATAGAAGTTGGAAAGTATGTTTTCCTTAATATTGTAAATGCAACTAAAGTAGAACATTTATGCGTGGAAATTCAGCTAATTGCTGATATCGAATTACCAGGGAAGATGTTCTGTCATACGTTCCAAAAAGTAAAGAACATGAGTACAGAATATATCAGGTGATGCAAATTGCAAGATACTATAAATATGGTTAATATAAAGATTAAATAGGATCTACTTAAGAATTTAAACAAAGTATCGGGAATCAAATAATTAGAAGGTCACTGTAATAATTAAAGGTTACTTTAAAGCTATACTGAAGGTTACGTAAGCTTTATTATATAAAGTAATTCAACTACAAACCGATTTTTTACAGGATATTTTAAGTAAAAAATAAAGAAAATAGTGGTATTGCAAACGTACACCTATAAAGTGAACGTTAATTATACATTATTTAAATTATATTTTTAATTAACCACATTTTAAAAACGGACTAGAAAGTATAAAATATTTTATATTAATCCAATACGAATGTATAACTGCTCGCAGGTAACTAACCTTGTACAAGTTGTCTTAAAGATTTCTAATCACGCGCTTTTGATAGCTATGAAAATACTTGTCAGATTTTATCAAAATACGTAATGCGTATGCATTAGTTCATCTAATAAAAAATAAAAAATAAATAAATTTATTGGACGAAAAAATAATTCGGTCCATATATTTTTACGTAAACTAACAAAACTAAATTGCGCTGCATTTACAATTTGCATATTAGAGTTAGTATTTTAAAATCTGTGTGACATAACCTTATATTACAAGCTTCTAATCTATATTTCGAAAAAAATCTATTGATAGGAATACAAATGCAATCGTATAATAGACTCATAATTGAAAAATCCGTTAAAGTAAATTAAATGAAACAGAAAGTTCAACAGTTTTATGTTACGTAAGGTGAGCCTGCTCGTATACGTTGCAAAACGTTACGAATTGTGTACGAACGAACATTCTTCACTAAGTAACCTAACCTCTATAAATTACCGAGGTTAAAAGGTTGAACAAACTATTGCACTTTATTGGTTGTTCAGTGATGTGGTTTCAAATTATCTACGTTTTCAACCTTTTAGATATAGTCGTTGTTTCAAAGTCAGACACTTCCTCAGGAGTCGGACTTCCCTATTCTACCAAAAAAGAAAAAAAAAAAAGCAAATTTGACTTAAATAAAGTGAACAACGAAGAACATTTTACCAGTAAGCAGTCTTTTCTTTTCCGGAGGGGCAGGGTTTTGAAGAACCTTAGACCCTCCATCGGGTCCGCTATTGGGTGTATAAACAAAAACTGATATATTTTATTTTATTTTTAAATGATTTCTTTGTTTTCACTTTACTTTCGACATGAGTCTGGAAACTAAAACCTTACATTATTGTATAGCTTAAAAGTTAATCAGATATCGTACGCATCAATGAGGATAACAAATGAATTTCTTTTTAATTCTAATTTCATTCTGGTGTGCAGTGGTGTACGCAAGGGGGGTTTGGGGGTTCAACCCCCCTCCCCTTGTCAAAAATGTTTTAACAAAATGTCCATAAATTTTCAAATTTTAGCTTAAATGTTACGCATTTAACACCGGAAGTTATTTTTATACCCCCCCCCCTTGAAGGAAGTCTGCATACGCCACTGCTGGTGTTAAAATGATAACAAACACAATCGGCCCAATTTTAAAAACTAATTCTTGCAAGATACTATAAATACCGAACTTTATATAAAATATTAACTTTATCGCATATAATATTAACTTTAATTAACTTATGCCATAAAATATTAACTTTATCGCATAAGTTGAACGCTTATCAGATATCGTATTCATCTTTAAGGATAAAAACCAGGTTCTTTGAACACTTATAATTTATTTAATTCTATTTCTCACCTTTTGAAATTGATTCTAGAAGAGATTTTACTTATCGTATAAGTTTAATAGCTCAAGAGATATCCTGCTGAACGAACGTAACAAATTGAGTAAAAAGAAAAATCAGAAAAGTATCTAAGAGATTATAATTGAACTTCCCCCTATAAACAGGGTTTCACAACTAAAAAGGGGTGAACGGATTATAACCAAATTTGGCATAAAGACTACGTGAGATGCACAAGGAATTTCAGTGAAAAAAAATAGTTCCAAAAATGTCCAATAGGTGGCGCTTTGCGTAAAAAAACGGCAAATTTAACAATGTAAATAGCTAATTCGGAATGTACATTGACGAAGGGCTTTGAATGATGAAGACTGAAAAATTTTTCAATCGAAACGATCGTATCCTGTTATAAGTAACATTTTATGTGTGTTTTTTCACAAAGTTTTTATTTATTTTAACGTTTAACACCAGTATTTTGAGTGTTTTTTCCGTACTCCTCCTCTATGTAATGACACTTTTTTAAATAAATAAAATTTTAAATTATTTCTCAAGATTTTTTTGAAACCTCAACTCGGTTAAAAAAAAAAAAATAAAATAAATAAATAAAGCTCACCTTCCGTTCGCTTCTCCTAACCTACATCCCGATAAGCATCGGGCTCCCGGTTTTCACTTTTAAAATCCTTTCCTCCCTGCATCAGTAGTCATTCCCCCCTCAACTCAACTACTCCACCCCACGCATTTTCGGTTTTCAAGAGCAGTCTGGGATGTGCGGCCGATAGATAGATAGATCTCTTGCTTGTTGGATCTCCCCGGGGTAAAAAAAAAATGTGTAATTGGGCGTTACGGCATCCTGACTGCACGCGCCGCTAGCGAGCGACAAAGAGAGCCGTTATGTAATGTACTCACAGGAGGTTAAGGCATTAGGTGTGGATAGTCAGGTCGCTGCGCACTGTTTACAAGGGGGTGCAAGTGAGTGATTTCTCTCTACTAAACGACTCTATGGGGAGCGACGAGGTTTAAGTAGCGGGTATTGAAGCAAGGAACGAGAGATTCTCAGCATTGTTTCTGAAGTCCTTTAGCCCTTTGAGGCGTAACCCTTTCCCAATGCTGAAAAAAGGGCAGCCGTTGCTATCGCTCGACTTAACTACCAGCAAGATGGCGGACGATCGAAACGTTCATCGCGTGCCATAGATCTAGAGACCCTTTTTTGACGAGCAACTGGCTGGCTGTGCGCGCACAGCCAGATGCCCTTTTTTCAGCATTGGGCAATCTATCCAGCTGTTCTCGCATTCTTCTATTTTTCAGCAGATGTCAGTGCTGTTAAAAATAATCGTGACAATTTTTTTACGGGAAAGGACGTTCTAAAAAGTAAGGGATTCTCGCGGAGCTATGTCACCCGCAATTATTTTTATAGAAATCAAATCTATTCTTCGTGACTGGCAACAGTCAAAACGTCATAGTTTGGTATTCCCAGAGCAGGAATACTGCGCATTAAAGGGTTAATTGAGAAAGAAAAAATCGGAAATACTTTAAGTTTTGTATTCGCACATACAGGATCTCCAGGAACTTCGTGTACAAACTTGAAGGGTAGGCAAAGGACACTGTAATAATCATTTATTATACTGGAATGTATGGGTGCAAACGTTGTCCTTATGTACCAAGTAATAATCACTTTAGAAGCGTTAGTCTAACTGGAGTTCATAAACAATGAATGATCTTCGAAAATTTCATCTTTCAAAATCGGATAAGATTTGTTAAGTATAAATTTTAGGTCAATGCTTTTACCGAACATAAAACTAATTTCTCAGAAAAGCAGCCGGAAATTTCCCAGATTCTTCAATACTTCTTTGGAACTGATTATTACGTGGTACATGAAGAAAGCGTTTGCTTTTATACATTCCTATATGATAAATGATTGTTGGAGTGTCCTCTATTTTCCCTTCCAATTCTGTACACGAAGTTTTGGTACACCGAGATCCTGTATGTATATTAAAAGTGCATCATAAACCATGCGTTGGTTTTATCTGGTTTTCTTCTTTCATTACGATGGAAAGTGCGCCTCATCATAATTCATGCAATGGCCCTATACGTCTTCCTGGTTTCTTTATGTTAGAAATTGCATCTTGGTCCATACGTTGGCTCTCATTAGTTACTCTTGCTTCATTATGTTGGAAAGTATAGCATAATCCATGTAATATCATAATCTAATTATTTAAAGCTGCTATTTAAAATCCAAATCCTCTTTCAGCTTACAAACAATATTTTGACTTAGGAAAAGCATTTCATGATTACTTTTGTCGGGAGTTGCATTTTCCCCCCGTTGCTTGGATTCAAACGCACAAGACATCATATCAAACATGGCAAACATGATGCATGACTATATTTTGAAAATTGAAAAATACCGTTTCACAAAATGTTCGACATACATTTTTGAGATTTGGAATTAGTAGTACTATTAGTGCTAAAAAGCACTAGGACGGTAAGTCATGCTTGAAAAATAATTTATAAAATACCTTCCAATACAAACTAATAGTCACAACTGTAAGGTTTGATAGAACGTGCCAAAACAAACAAATTTCACTACGCAACAGGGGATCAGAAATCAAACAGGGTGATTCATCTGCCTTGCATAAAACTTTAACGCGTGAAATTTGAGTGGATAAAGATGTCATTTGCAGAAAATGTTTTACAATTGCCTTTCCTTACCGTAGATACAAAAGTATTCGAATATGGAGAATGTCGATATCGCACCTTATTTACCTGAGGGGTAACAAACGGCAATTCCCCAGAAAAAGTAAGATTTTACCAAGATAGATTTGCAAACAGAGGATTGCTCGATCGTACAGTAGTATTCCACCTTCCTTCAGCAGGTGTTGTCTGATTTTAACCCTTTAACGCGCAGTGTTCCCGCTCTGGGAACACCAAACTCTAACATTTTGACTGTTGCCAGTCACGAAGAATAGATTTGATTTCTATAAAAAATAGTTGCGGGTGACATAGCTCGACGAGAATCCTTTACTTTTTAGCACGTCATTTCTTGTCAAAAGATTCTTTTTAACAGCACTGACATCTGCTGAAAAATGGAAGAATGCGAGAACAGCCGGATAGATTGCCCAATGCTGAAAAAAGGGCAGCCGCTGCCATCGCTCGTCTTAACTACCAGCAAGATGGCGGACGATCGAAACGTTCATCGCGTGCCCACAGATCTAGAGACCCTTCTTTGACGACAGCCCATTGCTGAAAAAAGGGCAGCCGTTGCCATCGCTCGACTTAACTACCAGCAAGATGGCGGACGATCGAAACGTTCATCGCGTGCCCATAGATCTAGAGACCCTTTTTTGACGACTCTGACGACGTAGATCTGTGGACACGCGATGAACGTTTCGATTGTCCGCCATCTTGCTGGTAGTTAAGTCGAGCGATGGCAACGGCTGCCCTTTTTTCACCATTGGGAAAGGGTTGCGCCTCAAAGGGTTAAACATGTAGTTGGAAATGTTCGACTGATCATACCTGGAACCGATTATATCGTCCCAGAAGGGCTGAGACGCTTCTCTAGGAATGTGCAAAACTACCTGGGTATTGCCATTACGAACAAATGGATTGAGCCCTTTGGTATCCCAGCAGATCTCTTGGCTTGTTCTGACAGATCTTTTTCCTCTGGAGACAGTTAGAAGGGGTTATATACGAAACTTCTATAAAGTTGCAAGAGCACATTTAGCCCCAATTGATGTCGCATTTGCAGAAGTGCATGAACTGCTTGAAATCATCCTGTCTGTGTGATTCACTCCAAAGCTGATGTGACGACTCTATTCCAGCAGCTGGTCGATCATTTGAGCTCTTTCAATTATAAATATTGTTGTCCTTTATTATCCGTCTCTATTATGTAATTCTTTGTTTTCATGAAGCAATCACTTGTGGGAACGAATCCCTTTTGCTCGTTTTATCTCTTTTTTTATGGTGGGGATTTGCCGTTTATAGGCATTGACCACTATTAAGGCTGCAAGTATTCGTCAATTTGTTGTGGAGGCACCCAGTGGACCTACATTGTCCTGATTGCTTAAATAAAACCCAAGCCATGCCGAAAATTAAAAATGCACTTGTGATGGGGTAGAAGTTCTTCAGCCACTACAGAACCCGCTTGGAATTTCATTGCAAAAAAAAAAAAAAAGAAACTAATCGGTGCCATCGTGATTCTACCGGGCCTGATTGCGCTCTCCGAAAGAGGCCTATGGACGTTTCCTCATTGGTTAGATTCAGCCGTTACATGACGTATCTAAGTCCTGGAACCAATAAATGAGCATCCGTAGGCTTCTTTGGATGACTCATCAGTTGGTTGGTTGGGGTTTAATGGCAAAAGGTCCGGAAAGGACATACTGCGCCAGACTATGTGAGGTTGACTCATTCGGAGTGCACAAGCAGGCCCGGTGGGATCACGATGGCCCCGAACTAATCCAGACTCTGAACGAGATTTACGAAAGAACTGGGCACGGAACGAGATGGAAGATTTATGATTCTGAAAGTAAAATTTTCATAAAATGAATTCGTTCGGGATTCATTTTACTGTCAGAGACAATCAATTTTTCGTTCAGTAAGGAACCGAAAGACTTGTCAAATTTGACTGCGGTTCTGATATACCCATATTGCTTCATAGAAACTGATGTATTTAGGATTAAGCATTCTCTTTTTAGCAGAAATTCCTAACTTATCTCATATTGTGAGAATTACGTCTCAGATCATAAAAGTTTCAAAGCTAAACGAAACATTCCATATTCGAATCAACCGATCGCATCTTCTTTTATGGGCTTAGTATTCATTTTGTATTCGTCGCACGAAAAGGGATTTACTGAAACATGAATGAATTTCCTGTGACACTTGTAATGAAGATGTTCCGCTCTGAAGGGTCTCCGACTCTGAACCAGTGATTTAATGAATTTCTGTAATTCCATACGACTGATATCCCGCTTAAAAATGATTAAAATAGTTTAATAGTTTGTTGACACGTCACTCTGTGACGGTGGAATTAAACTGTTCCGTATCAGAAATATCACTTGGTAAGAAAAGTTTTAAATTCATAAGGTTTGGTAATGTACAAAATAATTACATTCAATACTCCATGTCTTTAAAGGGTAAATAGTACACTGGCTAAGTGTAATTCCAGTCACGTTTTGATCCGGTTAGCGAACCATGATAATTTTGCTAAATAGATCATAAGACAACAGAAAGCTGGATTCGAAAAAAAATTTAATTTTCCTTTTGGAAATTGTCTTTTTTTTTCCTTTTTTTTTCTCCAAAATCGATCTCTAAACACATTGTTTTTGGCAGAAAGAAAGATCGATGTAATTTTCAGGCTCTATGTATTTTAGACGAGACAAGGGTAAAAAAAACTGCATCACAAAATGTATAGAATGAAACAATCTCGCAGTTTTGAAAAGATCTATATGATCCGGTTCGCAAGCCATGATAGTTTTGCTAAACGGATAAGAACAGAAAGCTAGTTGCAAAAAAAAAAAAAAAAATTCTTTAAATGTCTTTTCTCAGAATTGTACTCTAAACGCGCCGTTTTTGGTTGCAAGAGATATGAATGGTGCTTTTAAATTAGATTTTAGACGGGATCAAAACTGCATCACGAAATGCATGTACTGAAATAATGATACAGTTTTGAAAAGTTCTGAATGGAACTAACATAATAAACATCTTGTTAGAGAAACAACGGAAATTAAAGAGATACCTGCAGTTTTGTTCTTCCCGAAGGTAGTAACATTAGGCAGGTTCCACTGCATATGCATGGTTTTAATTTAGCGTATGACCTTTGTGGGGCGGGCAGCTGTAGAGTGAGGGGGAAGCTCCTATGGATTTGTTTCAGCGATATGGTCTCATGGATCTGTCTAAGTGATCTGGGCCAAGGGGATGTGAAACAAAAATTTAACGTGTAATATACTTTAGTTTTTGTAGACAAGATAGTCCAGGTACTGTGTGCCGCGGTTACTTTTTAAAACCGATTTCATTTAGCATGCACATACAATCATACTGAAAAAAAAGTTGTGGGGTAGTTCCGACCATTTTTGGCAAATTTCAACTTTGTGAATTTTTAATTCTTTCAATTATACGAAAAAAATCCCCACCTAACCTTGAAAAATACAACATACTTAATACGGACCATACGTTAGACAAAACATCTAAGAGATATTTATAAGATCCCTTAAATAGATACTATGTACAAAAGTATCTTTAAGATACCACGTTAGATGCATTTAGGTAAGAAACAGACCACTTCCGAGTTGACCTTTTTAAGTAGTTTCATTGCGATCGCACCTTCATATGTTGGACAACATCTAAAAGATACTTGTAAAATCCCTTAAATAGATACAATGTACAAAGATATCTTTAAGATACCACATCAGATACATTTAGGTAAGAAACAGATCACTTCTGAGTTGACCCTTTTAAGTATAATTTCACTGCGATCGCATCTTCATATGTTGGACAACATCTAAGAGATACTTGTAAGATCCCTTAAATAGATACAATATAAAAAAGTACCTTTAAGATACTACGTTAGATACATTTAGGTAAGAAACAGACCACTTCTGAGTTGACCCTTTTAAGTATAATTTCATTGCGATCGCATCTTCTGACTGCTTCGCACCTGAACTCCCGCTCTTAAAGAAAAGGGGGACAGAACATCCGAGACACCATCTCGTGGGCTCTTCACGAAACTTGTTCATCACGCGTGTCAATACAAAAACTCGCGCATAATAAAGCAGCGTGCCATTTATGATATGTCGTCGAGCGCTATTAAAGTAATGATACCGCCATTAAGACCGAACAGCCGCATGTTGCCCATTAAATCTAATATATCCCGGCCATCGAGGGCAGCCCCAGAAAACCTGTTCCAAACACTAGTATCTTCTCTTCTCCAGCGTAACATCTTCATTTCTAGGCTGGTAATCAAATAAGACAGCGATGGATGTAAGGATTATAAGTACACACTCGCCACATCTGCATTTATTATCCCCCCCTCCCCCTCCTCCAAGTGACCTCTCGATTACTAATTTGGGCAGGGTTACCAGGCTGAAATGTTGATAAAGCTCGGCGCGTTAGGAACAAAAAGGGTGAATTAAAAAATAGAAAAAGTTTGTAACGAAATTTCTTGCCTGGATGTTTTAAGATTGCGATCTGTTAGAGACGAGATGGTTTATGATCTTTTGGAAAATAAACAAAGCCTGGGAAATAAATTAAAATGAATGGATAATCTGTTATGTGAAACCCACGCAGGTATGTGTGTTTTCCACATTAACCCATAAATCACTGCGCTTTTTTTAAACATGGTTACCTGGATGGTGCTGAGTAAAACATATGTTGTTCGTGTATGGAAAAAGTATATTTATTTAAATAATTATAGTGAGAATATTATATTCTCTGACGCATTCAGTGATGTGAGGTCGGAGAGGTGTTGAGGCACTCTGGGTCAGAGACAGGAGGGCCGTAGCTAAAGGGGGGGACATCGGGATATATCCTACAATGAAATGTTTGGATCAGTTAGCATAAGCTTTATCTCGTGCAAAAATGCCGTTTATTTACTGATGACTTATTTAACACCCCCTCGGCTCTCCCCTGAAGCGTTGAATTGCTGCAGACCCAATTGGATCTGTTCCCTCCAAAGAATAGACTTCTTACCCCTTGCAATATATTCCTGGCTACGCCCTTGGTGGCAAGGGCCGAACTGAGTGTTAGAAGGATTGGAATCCTCCACTTTTACAAAAAAATTTAAAGGAACCCTCTTTATTGTTTTAATTGCTTTTCATTTTTCCGCCCCACATACATAATAGGGAGGATAGAAACTTTTTTCCGAATGTCCAAACCTACCTATGTGGAAAAGATGCTCTATAGTATGGAGATAAAGGGAAAAATAACAAACAAATTCAAATTAAAAATTTAATACTGCCGCAAAGGGGGCTGAATTTCCAAAAAAAAAAAAGAGAAAAATGACTGAATTTTGCTTTTCTATGGAGAAAACAAGATTGTTGTTTATCAGAACATACCTATGTAGAAAAGATGTTCCACAGTACGGAGATCAAGACAAAAGTAGTTTTAAAATTTAATTTTAAAAGGTAACACTGCGGCAAGATAACTGAATTAAAATAAATAAATAAATAAATAACGGAAAAATATTTAATCATAGTTAGATTTTAGACTAAAAACTATTGTTTTTCTAGAATATAAATTTTCAAAAGCGATGATTACGGAATAGTGAGTACTCAGTACTAAGCAGAAGTTCTAAAAAATACAGCTAACGGTGCAATACTTCATGACCCAGACTTGTTGAATATGATCGGCAACCCCATTTAGAGTAATAAGATATTTTTGTTTATTAACTGCATTGTGTTTGTGTAATACAACGCCATACTTTTAAATTTAAAATACGCGACAGCACTTTAAAGTGCTGCTGTGCAGCCGCTGGCTGTGCGCGCACAGCCAGCTGCGTCAAAAAAGGGGTCTCTAGATCTGTGGTACGCAATGAACGTTTCGATCGTCCGCCCTCTTGCTGGTAGTTAAGTCGAGCGATGGCAACGGCTGCCCTTTTTTCAGCATTGGGAAAAGGTTGCGCGTCAAAGGGTTAAAGCCCTTTCTACCAAATATTTAAAAATCCATCTGATAGTCATGCTTTCAGATGCGCAAGATCAAGTGTGCCGGATCCGAAACGCTTTAGTATTGAGCCTTCGGCCATCACAGATTGATTGTTAGTGAAATGTAATTGGATGGTGTGGTTTACTCCCGTCTCGTGTGGGAGGCCATGCATGAAAATGGCTGTCGATTTAAAAAAACAAAAACCGAAGCTAAAAGTTTCATTTATTAGGATTTGGCAATTGTGCTTGTAAGTCAGTGCAAAACGAGTCGTGTTGAGATGTCCGACTGTCAGCGATATTGAGTCGTGAGATACCAATTGATGATTGCTTGTGTTTTACAGTTGATGAATCAAGAGAAAGTGCTTTGGCAGGGTTGGCAAGAATAAGTTTGTCAAGGAACAAAACAACAAAAGAAACAAAGAAACAAAAATGCGGATTTGCTTTTGTTCTTTTTGTTTTGAGATGGAAATGATTTAGGCCAGTGGTTCCGAAGCTTTTTCTATTTGCGAACCTCTCCTAAAATCCTTAACCCTTTGAGGCGCAACCCATTCCCAATGCTGAAAAAAGGGCAGCCGTTGCCATCGCTCGACTTAACTACCAGCAAGATGGCGGAAGATCGAAACGTTCATCGCGTGCCACAGATCTAGAGACCCTTTTTTTGACGCAGCTGCGCGGGCACAGCTGTCCGGATGTTCCTGCGTTCTTCCATTTTTCAGCAAGTGCTGTTAAAAATAATCGTGACAATTTTTTTACGGGGAATGACGTGCTTAAAAAGTAAACGATTCTCCTGGAGCTATGTCACCCGCAACTATTTTTATAGAAATCATATCTACCCTAGTAGCACAACTAGTTCAAAAAACGTTGAAATTACGTTGGAAACACGTTTTTTGACGTTAAAAAACGTGTTTTAAACGTCTTTTCGACTAATTGTGCTACTAGGGTATTCTTCGTGATTGGCAACAGTCAAAACGTCTGAGTTTGGTGATCCCAGAGAGGGATCACTGCGCGTTAAAGGGTTTTAAAAAATTAGTGAATCCCTTGTGCAGTCTTTGTGTATTGATAAATTATTTTTGTGAACCCCCTTTCCTAAATTTCGCTAACTCCTGTGAGCTAGCGAACCACTGACCAGAACCAATGATACCGTCGATTTCCAACCAATGGTTCACAACCCTCCCTCCGCCCCCAGTGGTTTACAAAGTGAATAAGAGAGTTCATGAAAATAACATAATAGTGCACAAAAACTATTCAAGGGGTTCGCCAATTTCTTTATGAAAAAGGGTTCCCAGGAGAAAAAAAAAGGTTGGGAACCACTGATTTAGACAAAATGTAGTCTGTATTGTTGCACTATTGAGGCGTATTTCATAAATGAAGTATGTCCAATTTCATTTAGGGTTTCGTCAATTTTTGAGATAGGGCTTGCATTTTTAAATAATTTTCTATTCTTTCTAAATAAGATACATTTGTGAACGGTTTTCTTCTATTTCAAAGTAAAGTGATTTTCTAATTTTCCTAAATAAGGTATGGCTTTCTTGCTTAGGAATAATGTTAGGTAGCTGATAAAAATAGAAAAATCTCAAAAATGAAAAAAAAAGAGTTAAGTCTTTTTTTTTTTTTTTAGGAATGAATGTTCGAGGAGGATTTTGCAATTTCACCTATTTATTTATTTATTGTGTGTGAGTCTGTGAGTATCTTCTATGTTTAACAAATTCCAGCTTTTTTTCTAATTAACTTATTAAGTAAATGCTTTTTCGAACAGTTCGTCTCCAATGACGCTAAAGACTCGAAAAAATTATTGCGAATGTGTCTTCACACGTTTTACTGTACACTCTTACAGAAGGTAAACCGATATCCGTCATAAAAAGTTTAGTAAGAAAAACTAAATAAAATTTTAAACATATCAGTCTTTTCGAAAATTTTCTTACGCTGATTTAAAAATACTTAAGACTGATCTGTTTAAAAACTTCAGGCAATGTAGGAATTTTTAATGTATTTATAAAACAAACCAATGAGGTTAAACGCTCAAAAAAACTAACGTTGCTTCCTTACTTACTGTACTAAGTACTTTAATAAACAAGTAACTTATGTGTATCATTTACTTGCGCAAAAAAATTCTGAAGAGAAAAAAATAAAAAAATAAATTAATTACAAATATTTGCTCATACGTCGCAACTACATCAAACGTCAAATACAGTGAAACATCCGAAATTTGGACACTTGTGGTTTCCTCAAAAAGTGTCCAACTTACAGAGGTATATTTCAATGTTATGGCCTCATTCCGTTCCCAGAAAAGTGTCCAACTTAGGGAGGTGTCCAACTTGTGAGGTTCTACTGCACCTTTTCTCTCCCTTAGACATGAACGCTGTCACGAATTTTATGCTTGATATTACAGACATCATAAAATGAATTATTATTTAACTAAATAATTTTCCTCCTCTTAGATAATGAAAATAGAATGGAAGTTGATAGGTGCCTTCTTCATTTCATAAAACCTTCAAACGGGAGTTGCTCGAATGCAAAATCCCTTAACCCTTTAACGCGCAGTGTTCCCGCTCTGGGAACACCAAACTCTGACGTTTTGACTGTTGCCAGTCTCGAAGAATAGATTCGATTTCTATAAAAATAGTTGCGGGTGACATAGCTCCACGAGAATCCTTTACTTTTTAGCACGTCCTTTCCCGTCAAAAAAATGGTCAGGATGTTTTTTAAACAGCGCTGACATCTGCTGAAAAATGGAAGAATGCGAGAACAGCTGGATAGATTGCCCAATGCTGAAAAAAGGGCAGCCGTTGCCATCGCTCGACTTAACTACCAGCAAGGGTCTCTAGATCTGTGGCACGCGATGAACGTTTCGATCGTCCGCCATCTTGCTGGTAGTTAAGTCGAGCGATGGCAAGGGCTGCTCTTTTTTCAGCATTGGGAAAGGGTTGCGCCTCAAAGGGTTAAATACGGTTCAAATCCAATGCGGTCTCACGGTATTTTGATGGAATAATTTGCTCGTGGTATGTGGCACCTACTGACAAGTTCACGTGCTCGTACAATAGCTGTCTCTTGTCATTTGGCTAAGTGACTCCTCATACACATTCGGATGGGATCGGAGGGTGAAACATCTGCTTTAGACGGAGTATTGTGGTGCATGGGGGTGTTTTTGATCTAATACTCGAGGATTTCCCCCTCCACTCTGCACCTTTATGTTTTATCCGCTTCCAGATGAATCACTCCCCTTCAACCATCCGAGAATAAATTAAAACTGAGGAGAGCTTATGTAAAACAGTTTTTGTATCTCAAAACGCATTCTAGAATATCGGATATAGATTGGGTGTTATTCGTTTTTTTTAAAGGTGTATTTGTAGTTGGCCATAGTTCTACATACACATAATGTAAAATAATAATAATTATAACTCGGCTGCTCGAGCCTCGTAAAGGGGAGATCCCCCTGAACCCCCTTAATTTTTTAGTTTCATTATTGCCATATTAAAACGATATTAATTGACTTTGTCATTTTATCGCTCATCTTTCGAGTATTTCGCCTGGAAACCCTATGTCGAAATTTATATGAGTGTAACCACGGAGATATATTATAGGAGTGGACACTCTCAATAGCTGCTATGCTAGATTTTTGGTCCTCCGAGTAAGTTTTAATTATGTAAACACTGGAAATCTAGCGACGTGCAGCGATCCTAGCGGCAAAAGAATAAAGCATTTCCCGTGCTGATTGATAACTAATTTTACTTGTTTTTAATTTTCCTACCTAGCATGTCGCGAGATTATGAACACTAAATTTAAATTATTTTTTTCCCTTTTGCTTACAGGGTTGCCTTAGTAACAAATGAATAAAAAAAGGAAAAAAATGTTCTATCTTAAGATTATTAAAATACTAGCTGAAGTACCCGTTCTTCGCACGGGAATGAATGGACTTTTTGATATTACGATTTGTGGGGATTACTATTTATTGTAATAAAGAGATATAGCAAAATGGATATCGCTTTATTTTGTGTTCAATAACCATGCATACCGAATTTCAAGGCAATCGCTTGTACGGTGCAGAAGGCCATGCGGCGTAGCGCAATCTAGTGGAGAGTTTTAGCAAAACGGATACGGCGGAAATATTCTTCGCATTCAGATATCGATGAATACGAAATTTCAGGACGATCGGCTGGACAGCCCTGACGACGCGACATCTAGTGGCAAATTATATAGGAAAATGGATAGCGCCAAACTCTTCCCCGTGTTCAAATATCTATGTATACCTATTTTCATAGCGATCAGTTGCACAGTCAAGAAGTGATACACTGCAGCGCGATCTAGTGGTTAATTAAAATAATGATTTGCTACAGTGCCGTCAAGTGGCGAGTTATAACAAAATGGATAGCGCCAAAATATTCTCATTGTTCAAATATCTATGTATAGTGATTTTCATAGCGACCGTTTGAATGGTCAAGAATTTGGCCTGCTGCAGCGTCATCTAGTGGCGAGTTAAAATAATAATACATTGCAGTGCCATCTAGTGGTGAGTAACATCAAAAGGAACACAGTTAGAATATATTCTTCGTGCTGAAATGTGTAAGTATAAGAAATTTTATGCCGATTGATCGAACGGTATAGAAGTTGATGCGTTGCAGCGCCATTTAGCGGCAACTTACAGCAAAATGGATACTGAAAAATATTCTCCGTGTTCTAATATCCGCGTGTGCCAAATTTCATCGAAATCGGTTGGACGATATTCGCATAGCAAACGGCTAAACGGAATAGAATTCGACGTTCTGCTGCTGCCACCTAGTGGCAAGTTAGAGGAAAACGGATAGCATAAAAAGCTTCTCCATCATAAAAGACTTAGGTGAACCAAATTTCATGGTGCAACGGTAAAGGAGTTTTTCAACCTCATACACACATACCAACATTCATTTTTATCTATAACCAGTGTCATTATATATCCCAGTCTCAAATAAAATCCAGTTTCAAATCTAAGCCTCGCCAAAGTGCCAACATACGCCATTTTGCAAGCATTTTTTCAGAAAATCATTCGAAGCATTGACTTAGCAGCAATCAATATGGGAAATGGTTCGACAGCGAAAAAGTAAAGCAAGCCTTTATTTGAAAATTGGAATCCCTTAATACAGCCGAATTTTTTAAAATTATCAACTATAACGTGTTTTATTTATCGTTACTCCGATGTACTAAATGAGAAGATTTCAATTTTCTGAAATTTGGCGGAATTCCCCCAACTTAAATCAATGTACTCATTTGGCGAGAATTCTGGAGATAGATCGCTTGAAATCCCTTAATAACTGCATTATTTCTTCACGGATCATTAAAATTTAACGCTGTATTCTAATAAAACCTTTGCACTTGTTTTCAAAAATCTATTTCCTTAAGCTCTCAATAAATTGCGCCAAGCCGAAATCTGTGCAAATCGCTAGAACTCACTCTCTCAAAATCAGCATTTGAGCCATTTTATTTTTTCGCCAAACTAAAAAAAATTACATATTAGCCTCGGAAATCTTCAATTCTTATTGTTTTGCGTATAAAACATTTCATTCCTGCTCCGATTTCCCATGCACACGATATTATAATAAAAAATTAATAATCTTACAAATATAAACTAACAAAAAAAATTATTATTATTCTTTTATTTTTACTTTGAGAATTTAAAACATCTTATTCGGCAAAATCGCCACACATGGCAACCACGATCCTTATTTCACACTTTTTTCACTACAGGGGTTACAATTACGGAAAGCTTTTTGCGTGGAGAACATAAAAAATCTCTTAAATTCCGGGAACGGGTGGACTTTCAAAGTTTTAAAGTGGACTATGATTTATTCTATATTATTTTACATATCTGTGCAAAATTTCAGGCTGATAGGTCCATTTTTGTGGATTTGTATACAACTCAAATCCACAAACAAACAAACAAACAGAATTTCATTTTTATTTATAAGATTGAGTTTATATTTGTTAACGAGTGCATATATCGTGGCTTACAGAAAAGAAGTTTTCGTCTGCCACGGTATATATTTACATTAGAAAATGGCTAAGAATTCATTACTGAGTTCTATATGTGACATGAATTTAATATTTTAATATGAATTTTTTAGCGGCAATTTAAAGCTGTGTTGAAATTTGTCGCAGCATGAAATAAATGTAAATACTGCTTGTTTGAGTGTGATCGTCATTATAAATAAACACTTTATTGCATTCACACATACTAGATTCTTCTAAATTTACTACTATTTCTTAAAATACAACTTTTGTGCGAAATAATAACACGGCATTACATACATAATATTACTTCACTTCAAAGTTATTGCCTATATTAATTACGAAATAGTATTCTAAGACAATTATGTAATTAAAACACACCTGAAGCCAGAAATTATTATATCCGACGTTCATAAGTCTATATATTTAATTTTTTAAAGTTCTGCTAATTGGACGATCTCCATTTACTTCGCCTCGATGGGAATATAAACAACCTGAGATGCGCAGTAGCAGGAGATGCGCAGTTACCCAGTGTGCGTAGCGCCATCTGTTTGCAACAACGGCGTTATGCAACTTTCTAAGAGAAGTGTCCACTCCTATAAATTTACCTTCGTGGTGTAATCAATTTATAGAAAATACATGTGATGCATATTCTACAGCTTACGAAATATTGTAACAATAGATTAAAGCTGTTGTGAACTAATAGTATTTAAATATATGTAAAAAATACACGTGAAGCATATTCTCCAGCTTACGAAATATTGTAACAATAGATTAAAGCTGTTGTGAACTAATAGTTTTTAAATACATGTAAAATTATGTCGCATTTTTAGCCGCTTTTTTGAGACATATTTTCCGGACAATTTTCAATAAAGCGGGTGAGAGATAAAATGACATAGTCATTAATAATAATAATTCTGGGGGGGGGATGGAGCTTCATCCGAAATTAATTTAGCTTTGTGCACTTTTCCAAAAATTAATTAATTAATCGTAAAATAAAATAGGAAATTTTGTTCACATTCGATTACTTTTTTGCGTGGGTCTATTTACACCAATAACTGTCTTAATATAGAGCTTGATGAACAAAATAAATAAAAGATAAAAGTAAAACAAAGCAACTTCTTGGTTACATTGTAATTGTCAAAGAAATATCATATTTTTTAATAATTATTTTGCCATTAAAGCACATTACTAACGGCTTCTTAAAATACAGTACACGCTTAATTCAAAGGAGCGAAAATAACAATCAAAGACAGAGTGAAAGGAAAAGCTGTCGGTTTCGACCTTTTTATATCGAAACCCACAGTATTAATTCAAAAATGCTCTTAACCCAGACAGCACAGTAAATTTGCATCAAACTTGCAGTAAGCTTGATTTATCAAGTCAATAAACTTGAATTAAGCTTGAAAATTTCAAGCGTGTAAGCTTAATGCAAGCTTGAATCAAGTGTTCAAGTTTACACTTGCCCAACTTGTATTAAGCTTGATATCGCATGGTACAGTACATCGAAATAAAACATGTAAATTTCGTAGTAATCGATGCCTATTTACGGGAGTTAGAGCACGGACGGACAGACAGACAAACCGAAATCATGAACACTTTACAAACTTGTTAGAAAGTGTTAACCCTTTGCGCAGTGTTCCCGCTCTGGGAACACCAAACTCTGACGTTTTGACTGTTGCCAGTCTCTAAGAATAGATTCGATTTCTATAAAGATAGTTGCGGGTGACATAGCTCCACGAGAATCCTTTACTTTTTAGCACGTCATTTCCCGTCAAAAAAATGGTCACGATGTTTTTTAAACAGCACTGACATCTGCTGAAAAATGGAAGAATGCGAGAACAGCTGGATAGATTGCCGAATACTGAAAAAAGGGCAGTGATTGCAGCAGTAGACAGCTGGCTGTGCGGTACAGCCAGCTGTCGTCAAAAAAGGGTCTCTAGATCTGTGGCACGCGATGAACGTTTCGATCGTCCGCTATCTTGCTGGTAGTTAAGTCGAGCGATGGCAACGGCCGCCCTTTTTTCAGCATTGGGAAAGGATTGCGCCTCAAAGGGTTAAAAAAACGCACAGTCCAGTCACAAAACATGTAAACCCATTTAAAAAATACTGAATATGTGTCTTGCGTCTGCCAAACAGATAAATAACGAATTTGTAACACAGCCAAATCTCGCAATTCACCCGCAGCGAGAAAGTTTCGACTGATCCCGTCAAACCATTATTCCGAGCGATTCTAAACAATGCTACTAACGGCCTAAACGCCTTTATGCGGCCATAGCACTAAAATGTCTCTCTCTCTCTCTTCCCCCTCCCACGTACAACAAGCGAAAGCGTTGTTGTCCTCCCTTTTGTCGGCATTGTTTCCCCGGGATCTCGCCATTGTCAAAACAAAAGATGCATGGGGTGTGCAGAACGCGTTAAAAATGAAGAAAAGGGCCGTGTTAATTTTTCCTCAAGGTTATATAGTGTGTGTCGGTTGTGTAAGACTGTGCACTGGCCTTCTAAATAGTTTTTAGAACATGGTTGTCAGCACGTTATGAAGTGACTGTGAAGTGCTGTTTCCGTGAGGTGAAGCGTACGTCGATCACGCACACACACACACTCACACGCAAGACAATTTTATTAACCCTTTGAGGCGCAACCCTTTCCCAATGCTGAAAAAAGGGCAGCCGTTGCCATCGCTCGACCTAACTACCAGCAAGATGGCGGACGATCGAAACGTTCATCGGGTGCCACAGATCTAGAGACCCTTTTTTTGACGACTGGTTTTTTTTCTGTGCCCGGCTGGCTCCAGGTGGCTGTGCCCGGCACAGCCAGCTGCGTCAAAAAAGGGTCTACTCAATGACGTCTAACGGACTACTAAGGTCAGATGACTTTCCACTCGAGTACTGATTGGTCTTGAATCATTGTACGCCCAGTTAGTAATCGAGTTGACAGTCACTTCACCTGACTGACCTGACTGTACTGCCCGAGAGATATCATTAAGTTAACATAACCGAATTCTGCATTTTGAGGCAGATGGTTGATTTTTTAAAGTCAAATAAAAACAGAGCTTCTGCAATACAGTATCCTGTTGTAGCTTTTTAATTTACGAAATAGTTCTTGTTTTCATTGAAACAACATTTAACAGTCCCAGTGTGCTTAGAATTTAAATATTTGTTTTTAAATATTTAATGCGTCAAAAATTGAGGACGTCACCATACATTAAGTGCCCAGGACGGTATGAAGATTGACCATGACGACACATCTTTTGACGTATGCTGTCCTCTCCTGGCGAAACAAACAAACCGAACCATATACGCTCATTTATAAACCTGTGCATTAAAAACTGCAACAGGTTGTCCTTTTTTCGAACCGCATTACCATTCTGTAAAATATTTAGAAGACTATTTCATTACTAGTTAAACCATGGCACAAACAGATTGATTTTCAGTTTAGCTATTTTAAGAATGAAAATATATAATAGCTCTTCCGTAAGAAGAACTATCCTTCACGGATGGTTGGGAGGAGCATAGGGAGTCTATGTATTAGCCGTTCAGATTCAATGTCTAGATGTATGTGTGGTCTAATTAGAACTTGTGCATAGGAAATGTCCGTAGCATGACAAGCTAAATCCCCCCAAAAAATCTGTGCATTGTCGCAACACATGTTGTGCATTATTCAAATCGCATTTTGTTTCCCTGGAGAATTTACTTATTTGTAAATCCACGTAAGGAATAATCTCCGACAATGCATCATTCTTTGTTCTTTCATTTCTGTCATAGAATCCTTTGTAGGTAAAGAAATTAAACACAAATCTTTTAATCAACCTGTAATTTACTCAAATGCACCCTGGAAACATACAGATCACTGCGCCTCTTTTGTTCTTTTATTTTCCCTTAACTTCCTTTCCTCGAAGAATCCTTGCGTAGTGATGTGTGGAATGATAAATGTGAGAAAAATACTTTTTTGGCGTTTGGAGATACCTACTTTGACATCTTTGCAGGCCACACACATTCTGAGCGTTTGCTTCTATTTTCTTTTATTTACCCCAAAATGTAGAAAATGCGTTCACGAGGAAAAATGGTTTGTTTAATGTTGGCATTAATTCAACTTGTTAATTTTGTTGCATCAACAAAATTTTTGTTAATTTAAACAACAACAACAACAACCAAAAATTGCGGATCTAAAATGATTTTTCTAAATATCTATTTTGGATCTATTTATCTATCTCAGCGGTTCCCAACCTTTTAACATAGTGTACCCCAACAAAGGATAACTTACGATCCCCCCCCCTGCATTCTTCCCCTTCCTATCCTATCAAGAAACCCCAAGAAGGACGAAAACGACACATCGCGTCCTTTCTTTATACCGGCCTGTGCAATCAATGACGTCGATCGGACTACTAAGGTCTAATGACTTTCCACTGGATTGGTTACCGAGGGTTTGCTGGTTTGATTCCGACCTACCACTGAAGACCACCTTGTACTTGCGGGTGTACCTGCACACTAAATTGTGGTTCCGCAAGTCCCCTAGGCTGACGATACCAATTTCCGATCATAAACAGAGTTGCATAAACAGAGTTGTTTATTCTTCAACAGCGAACATTCAGTCGCCATTTCTACAAAATAATGTAATCAGGGGAAGTGTCCCCAAGTTATTTTACGGCCATAGGGGCTCGTCACTTATAAAAGATCGAGAACAACTGGATTAGACAAAAGTATTTGATTAAAATAGTGACAACCTAATTTTTGTTAAATCAACAAAATTTTGTTAAATTCAATAATTCAATAAACAATTTCCCCGTTCAGAATGTCCCATGAAGTCATTTAGAACATCGGTTCCCAACTGGTGGCTCGCAACCCCCCAGGGGATCTCAAGATGTATTAGGGGTCCACGAAAGTGATATACTAGTACATAATGACTACACTACACAATGGGTTTGCCAATTTCTTTTCGATTTAGAAATGGGTTCGCAGGGAGAAAAAGGTTGAGAACCACTTTATTGTAGTATCGATTTCCAACCAGAAACGAAAATAATACACTGGTATATAATGTTTACACAGGGGGCGGGGGAGTCGATAAATTCTTTGGGATGTTTAGAGGTTAGCAGGGAGGAAAAAGATTGGGAACCGACCATTTAGAAGATTCAGCGTAAAGTCGGTGCATTGAAACGCTCGGAATAGAAAAACAATGTGAGGTTACAAGCATTCTCTTCGTGATAGTTCATTACAGTAAATTGGGGAGGGGCATTGTGGTGTTAGTCCAATTTTTGACCACGATTTGAAGGAAGTAAATTAATATTTTGCATAAAGCTCATTGATAAAACTTGGATTTTGGAATTTTGAATAAAAATTTTTTTAGATTAAGGCATTTATCTCTGAAACAGAATGAAAAAAAATAATCCGCTTTCAAAAAAATTTTACTATTTTAGTAAGGCAACTTTCGTAAAAAGCTCTCAAATCTAAAATTGATATTTTCGATTATATAAGGTATCTTTTACGAAATTCAATTTTAAGAATGTATAACTAATACTTCAATAGTTTTGATGATTGCTTTGTGAGGAAAACTTATTTTGACTGTAATCTGTTAAATAATTTCTAATTTCTTTATCGTTCTTACCTTTTTGTATTTACAGTGGAGTCACACTCATGGATTATGATGCCCATTCCAAACAGTATTTATAAAGGTGAAGTGTTTTTAGAATATGCTTAGCGAAGATTGCAAAACAGTTTTAATAGGCGATTTTAATGTAGATTTCGATTTCAAAGAAGTATTTTATGGAACAAAGGGGAAAAATGCAGTACACTCATAAATAATGATACACTTTCCAACTTTATGAAATACGAAATAAATGGAAGAATGGATTATGATACGTTTTTAATATATAGCACTTTAGAGCGTATTTAAAATAGGAAAAAGTTTCATTCTTTTTTTCGAGTAATTTTTTTTTACTGGATCACATCTCAGTAAACCATTCAATAGTTAGAATTTTTAATTATTTGTCAGCATATTACGAGAAGCAATCATTCCTTTGTAATGAACACACCAAGGTTTAAATTCATACTATTAAGTAGATCTGTAATTTAGTCAATTATGCAATTCTAACGTAAACATATTATTTAATATTAATACTATAAAAAACGCAGCATATTATTTCTTATTCATGGCTTAATTTTTTTTATTGTCCTATATCAAAGCTTTTATTAGCTCCCGGGGTATGCAACAGCGCATGATGTATTTGCACTATGTTTTTTATTGTAAAGGGTTTTAAACATTCCACATTTAATTAACATTTTTTACTGCGGGTAACATTCCACATTTTCATTAAGAAGAAAATAGTTGCTTTAAAATACAGTTTCAATGCCTGTTATTTAAATTTGACTTCTTTCTTGTTTTGTTTTACCCCAGGGGTATTTCCTGCTAATACAGCGAGTAATGATTTTAATTCCTTAATGGTTTTGATATGCGACCATACTACTAGAAGGCCATCTTTTATGAAGCAGAGATGTTTTTTTATAAGCCTTGGGTTAAACGTTCCTCTTGCAGTCTAGTCTGTCAATCACACTGCTGTCTATAAGGAGAAATATTCGACCCATAAAAATTACAATACACTCTCCTCAAAAAATATTCAAGCATACATCAAATTTCTTATGATAGTTTCGTATTTAAAATATTCCTCCCTAAAATTGAGACATATGATGTAAGTTCTCATATTTCTTTCTAATTTCGTATTTTTTCTAAAAACTAATTAATTGTTCACTAAACTGAAACAGGAAAATTGGCTATTAATAGAATACTCTTTTGAGTAGGTGTTAAATTTGAAGCAAATATGTTACTAATTTTTTTACAAAAATTCAAATTTCAGTTTCTAAAAATGATATTTGTATAAATTTAATTAAAAGCTTTCTAAATGGAACACAAAAGTAAAAAATACTTATCAATAACATCATTTCTCGTGGTACAAAAGATCCACTTTTTTCTCTTGCCAAATATTAACAATAAAAATTCATCATCCACCCAGGTTGAAAGGTTAGTATTCTTTAGGTTCCATAGGTTTTAACCTTTCTATCTACATGGAAGCGAAATTTATTTGCAACTGAAGAAGGGTGAACGCCAGATCAATACTTAAGGATGGGAATCATTTTCAGGGCAGGGAAAAAGCTCTCAAAAAACGGTCTCGAAAAATCTGATACCAGATTACTCTGAATCATGCAGGGAGAAAGTTGAATTTAATGCATTTCGAATTAAAAATTAGAATTTTGGGTTTTTACCATTGAAATAAATTTTATGAGAACCCCATGGCCTCCACATTCGATTACGGGCCCTGGACATAGGATCAGAGATGGGTCCCACCCCCAACCTTTTTTTACCTAGCCGTCTGCTGCATTAAAATTGCACTGCTATTTCTTATTTATACTCATTTTAGAATGTAATTTAACCTGCAAATATGGTGAATAACTATGGTAACTATTTTATAAGTGCAAACTATAATTTATTTATAAAATTATTTTACTTAAAAATGACGAAATCATAAGAGTTACCACATGAATGTATTCAGTTTCATTCTAAAAGAGCTAAACTTTAGAGCTACTAGTAATGGTTACATTTGATTTATTTTATGTAAAACAAAACCTAATACATGATAAAATTTCCATCCAGTTACGCCCCCCCCCTAAAGCGCGGCCCGGGGGCAATTGCCCCACCTGCACCTCTCTCTCGGAGGGCATGGCAGGAAGAAAGGATGGAGATAATACGCACACAAGTTCACATAATTCAAGCAATTCCACTAAACTTTTATGATCAACGGTTTATCATAAATATGTTGTTTTAAATTTCAAGCTACAATTAGTTCTAGTCTTCTAAAATTTCATTGAATATGAAATTTATTCAAAATATTGTTTCTAGTTTGTATTTGTCATAGTGATTAAAAATTTAAATTGCGTAGGGATAAACTTGCCCCCCCCCTAGGGTCGGGCTCTGGACCGAGGGTCCACCCAGCCCCACCCTTGTGGGGGCCATGGAGAACCCAAACTGTCAAGCAGAAGAGAGACCCGTCGCAGAGAGGCTAGGATCGTTTAAATGCTCTATATCAGAGGTTCCCAAACTGTGTGCCGCAAGCTTATGCCAAGGGTGCCATGGAGATAATCAAGAAAAGTGTTTTGGTGAAGTATAATCAAATAATTTCTTCTGAACAAGTACCCCACAAAAAAGTTAACCAAGCCAGTGACCAAGTGGGCGAAAATAAAAATATTTCAGTCAAGATCGAGAGATCAGTGTCCAGTAGCCGCTCTTTTACAGGAATTCCCTGAAATGGGAGAGGGGTGTTAAAATTCTGTATGCCTTTCCATAGCAAAGAACTTTCTTAATAGTTAGCCCTATAAACAACATAAAAGTAATGAAAAATGCATCCAAACAGTTTCATTCTAACCTAATTTCTTCAAAGGTAACCTGCCACGAAAGTTTTCAGCCTAAGAAGGGTGCCGCGGTGAAAAAAGTTTGGGAACCCCTGCTCTATGTAAATAAATGAAAAATCAAAATTTTCGCAGAAAAATGTCCTTGCTAATGAAAACTACAATGCAGTGTCTTATTCGCCGCTAATTCAGATCTTTGCTTCATTGTATTTATTCCGCCTGGAGGTTCGATTTCCTCGTGGGCCAACAAGTCACAGCAATTATCGTTTCCTGCACGTAACAGTAGCTTGTTAATTCTCTTCGCGACTAAAACTCTTTCTTCCCCCAGATCTCACAGTGCAAGCAGGCAATATTCGAATCAACAGTTTTCCCAAACTCATTGCCTACATATAAAAGAGCGCGCGCAAAAACACCAGCATTTAGCAACAAAAAAGAAGGAATAATAAAGCATGACGAAAAGTCAATCACTCGAAACCGGCTGTTTAGCAGAAAGAAGAAGAAGAAGAAATAAATACTTCGTGTAAAAATAAAGATGTGCTGCTGCTCTCTCAAACAGAGCTTGTCTAATGAAAAAAAATATTCCTAGCAGATGAGCGTGACTCACTGATTTAAAACGTTTCCGTGTAAGCCGTGACCCTCCGAGCGTAAAGTACTGCTAATTTTGTGGGGATTTGGGATTTTTGGGGGATATTACATGTGTTTGAGGACTTAGATCCAAAAATACCAGTGCTTGAGTCAGTACGGGTTGAACTCCTGGGGTCAGGAGGTATATCGATTGGCTAATCACTGAGACATCCAAGTATTGCGCAAAGCAACTTCAAGCCGGATGCCGAGTGAATTCGGTATCCGACACTTTTACTCGTGAAGAAAGATTTGCATTTGTTAAGAATCACTTTCTTGAACTCCAAAAGCACTGTAGTACTACTAACGATCAGTGGCGAGAAGAAAAGAATCACAATGAACGATTGAAATATTTAACCACGATTAACAATAGACGATTGAAAACTAACGATTAATATATTTAATCATGATCAACAGTGGACGATTGAAAACTTTTAGTCAAAATTCACGATTGCCGATTTCATTAGAGTAGTGTTGAGAGAAAAAGAATCACGATTAGAGATTAAAATATTTAATCATGATTAACAGTAGACGATTGAAAACTTTTAATCAGAAATCACGATTACCGATATCTGTAGAGCTCTGTTGAGGGAAAAAGAATCACGATTAGAGATTAAAATATTTGATCATGATTAAGAATGAACGATTGAAAACTTTTAGTCAAAAATCACGACCACCGACGTGGTTAGAGTAGTAGTGAAAAAAAAATCACGATTAACGATTGAAATATTTAGCCATGATTAACAATAGACGATCGAAAACTAATGATAAATATATATTTAATCATGATTAACAGTAGACGATTGAAAACTTTTAGTCAAAAATCACGTTTGCCGATATCATTAGAGTAGTGTTGAGAGAAAAAGAATCACGATTAGAGATTAAAATATTTAATCATGATTAAATATAGACCATTGAAAACTTTTAATCAGAAATCACAATTACCGATATCCTTACACCTGTGTTTAGGGAAAAAGAATCACGATTAACGATTGAAAACTAACGATTAAAAAATTATGATTAAAAATTTGTAGATAGTAATCACGACTAACAGTATTGTTAATTGAGATTTCTGACTAAAAATTTAACTAATCATTCGTTAGTTGCGATTAACAATATCGCTACCGATTCTGCTCCACCGCGTGATAGTCACCATAAACCAAATTTTCTATTTTGTGAATAACTAAGTAATTTTTTCGAAAAACACGCAGTTTCAAAGAAATACGTAAACGACATGAGTGTGAATCATTTATTATTAAAAGTATACTTTACTTACGTATGAAGTTGACTTAAGCTAAAATCCCTTGTATTCTAATACCTTTTGGACCATCAGTGAACTTGTTAAGTATTAATCGTTATTTTTCAAATTTAATCGTGATTATTATATTTTTCCTCAACACTGCTGAAGAATGACCATTGCTATAAATCTGCACGGGCCAAATAGCTTCAAAAGCATTGATGATCCGTAAACAGAATAAAAAATAAGCCATAACAAACGTTTCATTTATAAAACACTTCCCAAAATTAATCTTATTTATTTGTGTATACCACAGAGTTGACAAATCGTTCATTTTCATCGTTGCTTCTCGGCATAGGTTTTGGGCTATAGATTGAGATGGAGTGTTTTTAGTAAAATGTGCTGTACAAGAAGATAAAGCCCGCTGTGGAGGTAATTACAACGGGCGCTAGAATAAGTATTTGACAAAATATGTCGACACTCAGTATATTTAATCTTCGTCCACTTAAAATAAATAACTTCATATTCAGTTTTTATTACATACCGAAATCCAGTTTTATGCTCTTCTAGAAACGTGCGGTAACTTTTCGCATTCGAACGATTTCGTTTTGTGAGAACAGCCCCTCTTACATAAATGCTTCATGCAGAGGAAATCATTTTATTTGTGAAAAAGAATTCAACGATGCATCTGTTCTGAAAACTGTTTCAAACGAATTGGAATCTCAACTTTTCCTTAAAACCCTGATAACTGTGACTTCGGTATGACGCCATTATCACTTGCGACACCTAATTTTGTCACGCAAATGATTAACTTCTTTTTTTTTTTTAACTCTCGGAAATAAAATGGAGCTAAAAATAGCAAAACATTGTTTAAAAATTAGGGAAAGGGTGGATTTTCAGATTTTTAAAGTAGCGAAAATTGTTTTCTATATTTTTTTTTACATAATTATGAAAGTTTTCAAGCCGATCGCACCAGCGCAGCGGTGTGAATTTTATTACGCTTTCAGACAATAACTTTTTATTCTGTTTGGATTAATGGAGGTAAGTTTTATTTTCGAGGGTTGAACCAGAATTGTTACAGAATCAGTGAGTTAGGAATCAGTGTAACTATGTAGTAGGCTATAATAGTAGATGTAATGCCATAATTATATTTGATATTGCTATTGTACACTCTCTTAAAAAGTTATTCGAGTAAAAGTCAAACTTCCTGGCTTCGTATATTAAAAATTTTTATAAAAAATATGAATAAGGCTATGTATAATTATAATTCTTCATATTTCTCTCGAGTTATCCATTTTCAAAAACTAATTAATTATTCGCAAAGCTAAATTTGGAAATTTTGCTTATACTCGAATACTTTTTTGAGAGGATGTACCCAGACAGCATATACAGGTTCTCTGAACGTCTATTAACGGTCAGAAAACGTTCTCTGAAGGTTAATAGACGTTCAAAGAACCTGTTTGTGCTGTCTGGGTAGATATGAGACGGTTTATTAGCTACATAGCCTATATTTACTTCTAAAATAGGTTATTTAAGTTACAAATTTGCATTGAAAAACTTTTTTAAATAATGCTACTTTTATATGTGTTTAGATTTAAAAAAAAATTTGTAATTATAAGTAACCTGTACATCTCTGTAATGCACTTTGATATTTAGTCCGAAGAAACAATTACAACTTCCAGTGAAAGAAACTACAGAATTCGAAATATGTATTTGACGGATGAAGTGCAAATTAGTAATCGAATCAAAATATGAAACAGTATCTAAATGAATAAACAGAATACTTATACACATAACTTAAACAAAGCATTAGAAATAAGCATATACTTAAAGATGAAACAATAATGAAAAACGCAGTGGACCGTAAATTGCACACCAAAAAATGAGAAAGAACTCATAATCGAGATCCAAAAAGACAATAAAAAACGAAGGAATCTCGTTTATAAAATGCTTTGTCTGTAATTTGACAGCGAGGTTTGTAAACGCCATGCACCTCTTTTTATTGTTGTGTTTTTCCCTTTTTAATTCTAAGCAACGAATTTGATGAAAGACAAACAAGTTATTAAGTTATTATATAATTATTCAAAGAGATATTGCGGTATTTAAAATATTCTTCGAGTTTAACTTTAAAAATTTTGAATAAGAAGTATGCTAGGAATTTTAAAAACACTGAAAGTAGATCAAATCGTAGAGTAAGTTTTGCACATGTTTTCATGAATATAGTTAACGCAGTTGAGCAGGTATTTCTAAAACCTCTTAAGTCACGAAATCGCAATTTTTCATAAATGAAGAAAAGCTGTTGAGCAAGTTAATAAATACAGGGAATTATTAAGATTTTTTAGGTTTTTAATACAATGCTTGTGTTAAAAACTAGGTATGGAATGTTTGTAATAGTTTTAATCTATTAATACTTATATAAAAAGTATGTACTAATAAGAGAAATAATTCATGCCGATCGCATCGATTTTAAAACACCTTCCAATGCAACATATTTTTTTTGCGTTTTTTGAGATGTCTCGTCAAACTTGGCGAGATTCTGTACAAAACCTCAACTGTATTGCGTATTAAGGGCAAAGCTACTCGAGGTCTATCTTCCGAAGGAAAGGTGCCTTGGGCGGAGGAAGTTTTAAAGGGTTCTCACACGTATTCGCGTTACATCTGGAGAAAACTGCCCAAAGCTCCAGACCGTTAGATCGGTGGTTAGACAGATCGAGTGTGAAGATCCGGGACCTTCGCACTTCATCTAACTACCTCCATGTTCAGTGTCTTTACCATTCGGCCATGGTGGATTCTGGAATAGCCTCAAATACGCTGTGTATAACTATTAAAGTAATTTTCTTCTATAAGAAATTTGAATGTTGTTCCCTTTCTTTAATGAAGAGTAAACATATAAAAACTATAAATGCCTATATACTTGTTGTTTTGTGCTTGCAATGGATTAAGGGGTTAGGGGTAGTCAGAGGCGTGAAAAAATGCCATTTTTTATTAATTTTTTTTTAATTAGTAATTAAGTTTATTTCACATAAGTAAAAACATAGTATCATTTCATCATACTTTAACATTACTTCACTTAAATTTAAAAAAAAAAAATAATAATTTTACAAGTTATGGCGGTCTAAGTTGAACAGGTTTTAATAATGGGTCCTTGCGGTGACCATTACAGCTCCTTGGAGATTCATCTAAAATCAATGAAACAAAAAAGATTATTTTTATGGATAGATAATCTTGTGTCTGATCGAAGCTTTTTTTGTTTTTTTCAAAATTAACAAAATGGCGGTCTCTGGAAATTTTTTTGCAGATTTTCGGAAAAAAACCAACAATTAATTGTTTATAAAAAATCGAAGTTTAAAAATAAAAAAAAATCCTTCGATCAGGCACTAGCTTTTTATGTTTTCTAAAAGCTGTATAAGTTTCATTCAAATCTATCGAGCGGTTTTTGAGTTAGAGTGGTCACCAGTTCAAAAAACATAGTTTTGAGAAAAATGCATTTAAAGTTTTACAGTCGATTGATGTACAGTAATACGAATAATTTCAATACTTACACTGAGTCATCTATTCCTGGACCATATAAGAGTTCTTCAGCCGTTGTAGAACTTTCTAAAACATCAATTTGTTGTTGTCTACGTCGCATTCTACCTTCGCGAGTGTTGTTGTTAGTGCGCTGATCAGCTACTTTTACACGTGCACTATCGGTTTTTTCAGTATACCGATGCGAATTAGGCCCACAACTAAGTCCCAGTGTGTTCATTATTACTAATAATGACTTTGTCCCTTCATTAAATATACTCATAGCTACGTATGCAGCAATTTGAACAATGGTAAAACTAGTATTGATAGTTTTTGGGCATATTTTCCACACTAGTTGGTTGAAGCTCTCATTATTATTTTGATTAAATCCACCTACACATCTTGAAAGTAAATTTTCATTACTAAGATCTTTATAAATAGGCTTGATTACTTTTAAAACTTCAGGAGGTAAGGGAGAATTATGCCGCTAGCTAATTGTTCTCGGAAATATTAGACCGCTCGAGAGCCTTTTATTCTTCGCTAAATAACTCGAAAGATATTTGTCGGATTCACTTCAAACTTTCAGAGAATATTTTAAAGATACTATACTTTAAGAAAATGCAGCAAAAAAAAAAAAAAAAAAAAAAAAAAATCTTTTTGAAAATTCTGACTACCCCTAACCCCTTAATTAAACTGCCAGAAATCGTAATGCAATAAAATTCTTTTGAGTGCTCCTGTAGACGAATTATAAATGATGCGCATAAAATTTTCGAAGGAGGGCATTGTTTTATAATTTTTTGTTTGTTTAAAATATTTCTAAAACACGCTTTAACCCTTTATCTACCGACGGTGCTTAGAAGTACCGCTAAATTAAAATTGTAAAATAAAATAAAAATCTATTCATTGTAACCATACCGTTGAAAAATCACAACCAAAAACTTCGTTTAATCAACTTACATCACGATTGCATATTCGATTTGAGTAGATTTCTTTAAATAGGCGACTTTCCGCTCACTTTCTAATCATGTCGTGCCCCCTCCTTCCCCAAAAAGAGCATTAGGGAATTTTCAGACGTCTGTTTTATGATTAAAGAATTAGATTTTCTAAAAGTGTGTCAATCAAACTATACTTGACTCCTTCAGATTGGTGGGTCCCATACTATTTTTAAAAAGACTCGTTAACTGTTTATAAAACCAGCCATCAAACGTATAGCTTATGATTATTAATTTTTTCGTAATTTTCTTTTTTATTACATTAATCAGTATTCACCATTCATTGCCTAACTATAACAAGAGATTCAAGGTGATATTTTTGGCAATTCTTAATATAGTAGATAAAGGGCTAAATAATAACTGTCCATAGAGCGTCACGAACTGGAATTCTTATGACTATTCCTGTTGGTGCTATGGCAAGCCTACAGTAGGGGCATCTGCCTGGCGTGTCTTGGATGGGGGCTATTTAAGGGGTTCTAACAGGTATTCACGTTACATCTGGAGAAATCCTCCCAAAATTCCAGACGTTTGATCTACAGCCTCGTTAGGCCCGAAACCGGGATAGTCACATTTCAGCCATCTACCATGTTCATTATCTTATTCACTGGGCCACATTTTCGATATATACATGGTACAGTTAATGGGAATAACGGATAAATTTCGTAGTTTCGTAGATCACGGACGGACAGAGAGGCAGACAAACCGAAATAATAAAACACGTTGAAAATGGGCTAGAATTGCAATTTTGCAATAAAGCCTGCCATTTTTTCATTTGGAAATAAAATAATTACATTACTGATAAGTGTAATCTGTTTCCCCTTCGTTATATCCGGCTGTAGTTCCCCCCCCCCTCCCTGACATCATTAGAATAACGTTTCATAATTAAGGAAGAATTAAGCAACAATGGTGTTTTACTGAATGACATTGTATAACACTGTTCTTGGTGGGTTTTTTTTTTTTACACGGTGGTTTCCTTGAAAAAGAAATAAAAATAACCCCGCAAATTGAAAACAAAAATATTCTTTAGTAAGGAAGTTATTTATTTTTATTTAACTATAGCACCAAAAGTTTTGAGCGTTTTTCAGACGCTCTTTCTTCACGAGAGCAACATTATGTGACGCAATACAATGGAGTATTGACTTATACGCGAGGGATGCGTTTCAAAACTCCCTCGCGTAAATGAAAATTTAGCGTTGTGAAATCGTGTATATATACGACTTTTTGTAACAAACACAACTTTAGACACGTATAAACAAACACCTTTCAAGTCGTTTTGAACGACTCCCTAGTCTATATACTACCATTTCCTATACGTAAAGTTAATAAATAAAGCCAGGTTTAGAATAAGGCAATTTGAGGGCTGCCGCCTTCAGTGATGCTACGAGGGATGGAATATTATTTGCTGATTGACTCTCTTCCTCAGCAGCGAATCACGAAGACAATACTTACCCCTCACACCCCCGCACTTTTGTTTGCGCTTCTTTTGGCGAAAAATCTCATGTTGGGACTGACGAGTCCCTGAGAAACAATCCTCGTAAAAAAAAGTTGGACGGCTACTGGGTGCTCACATAATAAAATTGCCAACACTTCTGGCCTTAGTGGTGGCTAATGCTTAGTTCGCAAGTGCCTTCCATCGGGAAAAGAATAAAAAAACGTTCAAGTGGTCTCTTTTGTTGAAACTACCGCAGGATATATTAAAGTAGGATTACTTATCGTTTAGTTAGTTCTAAAGTGCCTATTTAAATATAGTGATTATAACAAACACTTTTAATTTAAATGAAAGAATATTTTTTGGCAGGCCGTATTGTGCTTTAATTTTTATCGTCACAATAAACCGTTTTTATTTTTAGGAATCATAATCTAGTAATGGCATTGCATAACCCCAAAAAAATAATAAGAAAAAAACGAAGATAATGTTTGAGTCAAAGTACAAGTGATTCGTGTATCGTGTGAATATGTATAACTTAAATATTTAAATCCTTCATGGTCCAGCAGAAGAAAATAGTTAATTTCCTTTAACCTTGTGAAAAGCTTCAAAGTGTCATCTCGAGGAAGTACACTGTTAATATACTAAGTAATTCAATATTTCATCTTCAAATCGTGCTAAATTAGGTGCAACCTTTTTATGGAGAAACATTGCACCATGAATTTTAAGTTGAAATAATAACCAAAGCATGGTGAAACGTTTCTCAATAGAAATGTTGCAGCTAATTTAGAGCCATTTTATGGTGAAACGATGAACTACTTATATTAAGAGCGTATCGAATCTACTTTGACTTAAATTTTGTGTCAATGCTTATCAGTCTCACGCAATTTTAAATTTATGACTACATGTTTTTGAATGTTGCAAAAGAAAATCCAGTTCGTTGAGGTAGTTCACCTGGCTAACTCACAGAGTTGGTTTTCTAACGGAGTAATATTGAAACTTACGGCGACTTCTAACAGAATTTTTCTTTTTAGA
Organism: Cheiracanthium punctorium; assembly: GCA_038373885.1. Taxonomy (NCBI): domain Eukaryota; kingdom Metazoa; phylum Arthropoda; class Arachnida; order Araneae; family Cheiracanthiidae; genus Cheiracanthium; species Cheiracanthium punctorium. Next base: position 1,019,813 of record JAWZYV010015960.1, on the reverse strand, counting down.
ATGTAAGAGGAACGTAATACTACGACAAAAGCATTCTTAATAACTTATTAAATTCTTAGAAAGACACTCAGAGCTCGAAATTAACGGTGGTTTGATGGTCCCAGACTCCAAAAATATACAGCGGACCAGCAGAATACTAATTATGGATAGTCCGTTGGACCAATAACGTTTTATTTACATTATTTTCTTAAATGTTACATTTATTTAAACTTTCCTCTAGAAAGTAAATAATAATTTAAGAAAATATTTATTTTTAATTCATTTCAATTTATTTCCAGGTAAAAAAATACAAGCTAAGAAATACATAGTTATAAATACATGTTTACAATTCTAGCATAGTGTCATATGTATTATTTGATCTATTTAATATTTTAGTAATAGGTATTTAACCTTTTTAATTCAGCTCTTAACAGATATCGAAATATACTGTTCATTTTATATCTTTATTTTATTTTATTATTTTATTATTTATTCTTTTTGTGTGTGTATGCGTGTGCAAAATAATGTATGGGGACCAGTGAGAGAGGTTACGGACCAGGGAAATCATGGAGTCACTGGTCCTTTGGGCTAGTGCAGAGGTTCCCAAACTGGGTGCCGCGAGCGTATGCCGGGGGTGCCGTGGAGATAATCAAGAAAAGCATAAGTTTTGAAAGAGTGTAATAAAAAAAATTCTTCTGAACCGGAATCCCACCAAAAAGTTTGCCAAGCCGATGATCAAATGGGCGAAACAAAAATATTTTAGTCAAGTTAGAGAGAGTTCACTGTAAGTCGCCTCTCTTTTACAAGAACTCCCTGAGATTGGGGGGGGGGGACCCCTTTGACGCGCGGTGGTTGCAACGGGAAACCACTTTATTTCCGTGCTTTCACTGTTAGTCGAAAAAAAAAATATGGTTAAACGGTCCCAAAGAGGAAACATTGCAACAATTGCCATGGATCCATTTAATTGCCAACAACATGGCGATTGATCGATACACAACAAGCTGTGTCAAAAAACTTCTTTAGCTCTGTGGCGTCAGATGGGCTATTCGATCGCCCACCATGTTGTTGGCAGTTAAATGAATCGATCGCGACGGCTGCACATTTTCAGCATTGTGCCGTCTATTCTGTTGGTCTTCTATATTAACGTGAAAATACTTCAAAGGGTTAAATATTCTAATTTCAGCTCCTGCATATTGAATAAAAACACTTAAATATTGCTACAACAGAAACAAGAATTTTTGCCTCCTCTGTCGTGTCTTCTGCGTACGCTGATTTATACCGAGCATGATTTCGATCGACCGCCACGTTGTTGGTAGTTAAATGAATCGATGGCAACGGCTGCACTTTTTCAGCACTGTGCAGTCTATCCAGTTGGTCTTCTACACGCGCTTCAAAGGGTTAAATATTCTAATTTCAGCTCTGCATATTGAATAAAAACACTGAAATATTGCTACAACAGAAACAAGAATTTTTGCCTCCTCTGTCGTGTCTTCTGTGTGCGTGCGCTGATTTATACCGAGCATGATTTCTGCTGGAAAGAGATCGTAACCCCATCAATAAGTCTCTTTCAAGAGTGCTTTGGATAGCTGTTCTCTCGAAAGCATATTCATCCCATATCGTGAAATACCCAGTAACTTGGTAACGATGTGTCTGAAATCATCTATGTTGTTTCAACATGTAGCTGTCAGAGTAACAGAGCGAATAACTGAGCGCATAACTCAGAAACAATACAAGGCCCATTTTTCCCCCGGAAAGGCTTTAAGCTGCGTTAATCATTGTCATTTCGGGGCTCTGAAGTTTGAAAATAATGTGTGAATATTTTCCTCGGTGTGCTTGGGCAATAACAAATGAACAAATGTATTCAAAGAGACACAGTTGGGGTGCATTTATTTATTTTGAAGTTTTCAGGTTAGACATACATTATAGATGGTTTTTCAAAAATAACTGAACATTTGAGGCACAGTTTTAGGAACTTATTTTTGTTTAGATTTCAAAAGATTTAACCTTTTGAGGCGCAACCCTTTTCCCAATGCTAAAAAAAGGGCAGCCGTTTGCCATTGCTCGTTTTAACTACCAGAAAGATGGCGGACGATCGAAACCGATGTGCCGGCACAGCCAGCTGCGTCAAAAAAGGGTCTCTAGATCTGTGGCACGCGATGAACGTTTCGATCGTCCGCCACCTTGCTGGTATTAAGTCGTGCGATGGCAAACGGCTGCCGTTTTTTCAGCATTGGGCAATCTATCCACCTGTTCTCGCATTCTTCCATTTTTCAGCAGATGTCAGAGCTGTTAAAAGTAATCGTGACCATTTTTTTACGGGAAATGACGTGCTAAAAAGTAAAGGATTATCGTGGAGCTATGTCAATCTGTCGTGGAGCTATGTCAAAAATAAATCATGCAAAGCGCATTGATAATGAAACACCTCCTAACACAACAGGTTATTTTTTCTCTCTCTCGCTAAATTTGGCTATTTTCGTCGACAAAACAGTTTTTAATATGACGTTTGCTTGGAGATTTAAATAGTGTTTTATTACTCTGAATAAATCTTTTCATGTAAAGGTGACAGAATATCTCACCTCTTTATAATATTAGATAACGGATAATTAATAATTAATTGTGTATTCATTTTACTAGGCAATGTATCAATAGGATGTTTGAATTGAAAATGTTTAATTCACCAAACTACAAAAGAATTGTATGATAAATAGAATGGTTTTTAAAAGTATAAATTTCAAAACGTAAAGAATAAATGCGTTGTAGAGTGTATCGTAATTTATGACTTGGCATTGTTTTTCTGGATTCATTATGTTGGAAAGTGTATCACAATCCATACAATGGCTCTATATATTTTTCTTGTTTCCTTATATTGGAAAGTATATCACAATGTATGTTTATTCAAAGCAGTTCCTTCTTGCTCTCTTTTCACAATGAAAACGACATTTTTATTAAATCGAAAAAGGCAATTTTATCATCATCATTATCATTATTATATACATATATATATATATTTTTTTTCATGAGTGGAACTTATGATCGTTTTTAGATCAAAATGAAAGCTGGAATGCATAGAACATTAAATTTAGACTAAATTAAACCTTAAAAAATACATATATCCTCAGATTTCGCTTTCAAACAATTATTTCCTTTCATGTCACAAATATGAGTCAGAAAATCACAAAATAGAAGTACAGAAAAAAAAGAAGAATTAAATATCCTGTCAAGTTTAACATGTCAACGAAGATATAAAAAATCACTGATGATGATGAGGTGATAGATTGTTACATTTTCTAGACTAAACTAAATCTTAAAAAGACATACATCCCCCCCCCAAACTTCACTCTCAAACAAATATTTTCTCATATGACAAATCTGAGTCAGAAAATTACACAAAAAAAGTACCACACAAAAAAAAAAAGAATTAAATACCCTGTGAAACTTTAGTACGTCAGAATAGGTATAAAAATTTACTGATGATGATGAGGTTTTAGAATATTACACTTTCTGCTCAATTCAAGTTTTCGAATTGTCAGTAATAGTGTTTTTCTATTATTACATAAATGAAATAATTTCTATTATTAGATAATGCAGTAGACACCGGTTATAACGTACTCTCACGGGACCTGAAAATGTAGTACGTTATAGCCGAAGAACGTTATAAGATGTACCGCCGGTAAGATTCAATATTACACAAAAAAAAGAAAGTGGGCTCATAATTTCATTGCAATATGTGTTTTAAACAGGCCTGGTTTTTTAAAATTTAAATTAAACAGAGAAAATTTTTTATTACTTATAATTTTTATTGAGATAAATAATCTGTCATTTTCTTTTGTTTTAAATGGGCAGATGCTACTTTAAAAATACCGTTTTGGATATCCATAATAGACTTTTGTAGAGTCTCTGCATCATCACTGCGGCATTCAAAAAATCGTGATAATGTTTTTGCACCATTTAATGCGCCGAGTATGATTGGTATGGGCTCCACTGTCTCTTCTTCACTATCATCAGAATCATTACAGATAGGGCTTTTCAGGAGTCATTTACATTGATGAATAACAAATAAAAAAGATGGTCTTGTTCTTACCCCTACCTAGCAGGGGGAAAAGATAAAAGATCGCTCCCTTCATTCATACACAATTCATCTCGCTAGAGAATCTGAAAACTGACAACGAGTGTTTTTGAAGGTACTGAAATTTCCGAGAACAAGGAAATAAAATTCTTAAGAAAAGCAAAATTTTACTTTTGGCTTTAGTATAAAAAGTACGTTATAGCCGAAGTACGTACTTTTTAAGTACGTTTTAACCGAAGTTAAATAACATTATAAATATAGGACTTCAATCGGGACCTAGCTTCTAGGTACGTTATAACCGATAGTACGTTATATCCCAGGTCCGTTATAACCGGTGTGCACTATATATTTAGGATTGGATTTTTTGGAAAATAACCGCGTGCAAAAGAAATACATTTACGTGCTTGAGTTGAAGGCTTTTGTCGTTAGAGTAGTTTTAAGCCTAAACTGTTTATTTTTCCGGGGGGGGGGGGGGGGGGAGAATTTGTCGAATTCTGCCCATTTATAAACGTAGTAATTATGGCGCAATTCCAGACATTCAGAGAATAGACAAATACCATTTACATACGTCGTGAAGGAATGGAAATTCAAACTGTTCTGATCTTGTGAACTTTGGCCGTTTAAAAAGGAAACATTTTATATTTCTATATAATACATCTTAATATTAGTTAGTTAGCTAATAAAAAGTTATTTTTAATTAAATGTGCAAAAATTACAAGTTTTAAATTAACTTCTAGTCGTTTAGATGAAGTTGTAAAATATACATTCATAAAAATTTGAACACAGAGAAAATACATTAAAGAAAAATATAATCTTGATTTTTTGAATTTAATTGATCAGTAACTTGCATAAATAGCTTATGTCTCTATTTTACATTTTAAAGGGTTTACTTTTTCCCCCCGGTACATTTTATGAATTGTTTTTACTGTAGGTATATTTAATAAAAGGCGGGGGTGGGTACGCTGTTTAATTCAATGTTATAAACAATCCAAATATCTTCATATATTGGTGAAAGATGGTGAAAAAGTAACTTAAAAATTAAATAAAATATTAGTAAATTTAGTTAAGTAAGGAATACAGTTTAAAATGCAATTTTACTAACAGTAAATATAATTTACTTATTTTATATAAAAAAGATTACTTTTTAACCAATATATGAAAATATTTAGATAGTTTATAAGAGTAGATCAAATAATTTTTTGCACCCTTTTATTAAAAATACCTAATACAGCCAAAACGATTAATAAAATGTACCGGGGGAAAAAATGGAAACCCTCTAAAATGTAAATTAGTGACATAAGTTGTTCGTGCGAGTTACTTATCTGTTAAATTAAAAATCAAGATTATATTTTAACTTTAATATATTTTTGTATATGTTCAAACTTTTATGAATATAAATTTTATAACTTTATCTAAACGATTAGAAGTTAATTTAAAACTTGTTATTTCTGATCATTTAATTCAAAATTGCTTTTCATTAGCTAACAACTAGTAGTATAATGTATTATATTTAGAAATATAGAGTATTTCCTTTTAAACGGCATGTGCACCCGACAAGAAGTTTGAATTTCCATGCTTTCACGACGTATGTAAATGGTGTGTGACTGACATATTCTCTAAATGTCTGGAATTCCGGCATAATTACTACGTTTAAAAACTGTCAGGATTCGACGAAATCGTCAAGGAACCACTTCTATTAGACGAATAAGCCTGCTTTTTTATCTCAATAGTTCATTATAGTTTTCCTGTAATAAAATATGAAGAAGTTTTCTATCTACAAATCCCCCCCCCCTCTCACCCTCCCACGAGAAAAATTTTGTCTACTTCATTACACAAACAGTTTTTTATTTATCTCTCTTAATTCTTTGATTTGTTCAATTTCACTACTCCAAATAGGTTTAAATTACATACTAAATGCACACATATTAGTATACAATTGAAAAAGAAAAAAAAAACTTTGCTTAAAGTGCTTTAATCTGTTTCATTGTAAGTTATGCCATAATGCAATAATAAGTTGACTTTTGTTATAGTAAGTTTACATTAAGTAAATTTGTGCTTATAATGAGAAAAAATATTTCATATGCTTAAGGTAAACAGTTGATTTTATGCCAATTGTACCTTTATATTTCACTCTATAATACAAATAAGAAGACTTATAATTAGCAATTAAAAAGAAAATGAATAAAAGAAACAAAGCACATAATTATTAGTTAAATAATTACTTAACTCACCTCTAAAATTTTGATGGCTGGAATTAAAATTTGTAGCTACCCCGATAAACTTTAATAACATCACCGGCCAACACAATTTAAAGAGAGCCAGACAAACTTATTAATATGCCAAGCTAACGATAAATCGTGTTAGCATTGAACTTGAAAAATATTCCCTTTTATAGTTAAAACTATGGAAATTTTACTGTTCTGTGTAGCGGAGCTCAGCCATTGACGACACGCTGAAGCGAGTTCTGCCCTTGCATAAAAAACTGCGAAATGATTGTAATTTTCTAACAAAAGAAATGGGGTGAAAAATTAGTTGCAGCAGCAAAAATGCCACTTTTAAGTTGCATTGTTCAGATTTTTTTTTCCCGTACGCATAGAATGCAATTTTCAGTGGCTAACTGGAGTGAGAGAATTATTATAACTCAGGGTTGGCCAAACTGTGACACGTGCGCCAAAATTGGTGCAATGGGTGATTTCAAATGGCGCTTTGCATCCTTGTACCTACTTATTGTTTTGAGACAGATTGAAGGCGTTTGAAATAGTTTAATGCCTGGAAATATGCTATTTCTTATAATATACGATGCTACTTTGAAGGAGCCAATGGCCGAACGCATTTGCGCTCTGAACTGGGCGGCGGAAGGTGTCTTGCTCAAACCCAGGTCGCGTCCGTCGAATTAGCCTTTCGGAGTTTTCCGGTTTTCTCCAAAATTTCGTGTAAATATGGGTTAGGATCCCTTAGAAAGACGCCCACGGAGGGCAAAACCCCCTCGGTCTAGATCCCTCGCGTTGGTAATTGGCTGTAATCCCACAATCACTACGTCAAAGGAAGCATTTCTACACGTGTTAAACTAATCTATTGTTCCGATTATTCAACTAAATAGTAAATATTTAACTCTCAGAAGTTGTAGCTGCTAAAACAATTAAAAAAAATTATTATATAAAGTGTAATATTGACCAATTGAAAATATAAATAAATAAAATAAAATAAATGGAAACTGGAAGAAATTTATGAAGAAACCGCCTCACGTCTCATAAATGTAAAATAAATAATTGATTGTAAGATAAATTTAAAACATAAAACACATAGCACCCCCTATTGAACGATTTCAACGTCAAGAAGGTACACATGTTTCTGATGTTTGAAACGCACTCTAGTTTACGCTAATTGGATGACACAGGTGTTAATTAATATCGTTGGCTGGAGCAGATGTATTCAAAGACCCAAGCTAGGGAGCAACGATGGGTAACCAAAAGGATAATCGCTGCTGCCGAGCCCTTGTAACAATGGGAGGGAACTGGATAAATGTCCCTATTCCTTGCGTCAATCTCACGATGGAAATCTGCACCCTTTTTTGATTGTCTTCCATGGCACGTGCCCCAACTGAACGCCGCCGTTTCAGATGTTTGCTCAAATGCATGTATGTAATAGCAGCTCAAATGCATGTATGTAACAGCTTAACATAATCTGTAGCTGAGATTCTCCTCACCCACTGAAAACATCAGATCAAGAAACCACCCGGGGCAGACACGCAAGGTCACCGAAAAGATGTCAGGCCGTCTTAATCGGTCCAGTAATGAATTATCCTCAACACTTTTTTGTACACCATATTAAGCAATGAATACACTGAAACTGCCTCTTAACGTAATTAGCGGACATCGATCAAAGCAGGAACGCATCGATCTTTTAATTGTCCCCAGGGTAATCTGTTATCCTAATGAAAAAATTAACATCAATTAATACGGACTTCTTAATTTTTGCACAATAATTGTTGGTAATTTAAATTAAAACAGCGCTGTGATGCTGGAATGATTTATCGATGCCACAAGGACGACATCTTGTCTGGCACGGTGGTATAGGCTACTGATAGGTATCGACAGCGGTGTTCTTTTGCTGTCGTAATTTATTGACCGATCATAATTAGGGAAAATGAAGTGATTGTAATTGGGGACAGTAATTAAAAAAAATTTTTTTTGCTCGAATTATGTATACCAAGTCCCCTTCCGCAACCTCAAAGTTGTAATGAATAATGTGAAGTGGCTAATATTGATCAGGAAGAGAAATATGCGCAAGATACAAAAATAGAGTAGAATCTCTCTATAATGAACTCGCTTGGTTCCAGTTAAAAAATTCGCTGTACAGAGATTACAGATTTTTGCAGCTATTTCAGCAAACATTACAAACTTGTAAGTTAATTCGATGCTTTCCTTCTTTGCTATTGCGAAAATTTCGTTGTACAGAGATTACAGATTTTTGCATCTATTTCAGCAAATATAGCAAACTTTTTAGTTGATTCGATGCTTTTCTTCTTCGCTATAGAAAAAATTAACTTTGTACAGAGATTACAGAATTTTTCGGGTATTTCAGCCAACATTACAAACTTTTTAGTTAATTCGGTGCTTAAAAATATTTAATTATAACTTTCAATTAAAAATAAATAAGTATATATATCATAAATTGGTTAAACTTATGTTTTATTACTTTTCATTCAATAAATTAAATGTTCAAAAGTAAGGACAATTCGCAAATTTAGATAATAAAATATGTACTGCACTTACGTTTATTTTACTTGAAAAATTCCGTTATTTTACATAGCTTTGCATTTCGCGATGCTAAATTTTCATAAAAATATTCACATTTTAAAAGTGCGCTAAAAATAGAGTCAGGCACATTTTCATCCATTTGTAAGCCTCTTTGAATAGTTTTGGAAGGTTATAGCACTTCGGCATGATGAAGTTTTGGATATGAAATACCTTCTTTTTCGGAATCAGTTTCATTTTCCTGGCCTTCATTTTTGTCTATTACACTGTTCAAAATCTCTTCCTGTATAGGATATGAAGCAGTTTAGAGTTCTGCATCCACTTCTAAAAGATCGAAAAGGTCACTTCTTACACTTCCATTAAGTGGCCTGTCCAAAAATTAAAATTTTCTTCAAAACTGACAAAAAGTCTGAAAAAATTCGTTAGAAGGAGACAAGCTCTTCGTTGTAAGGAGAGTATTTTTAGCTTTATATAAAAGCCTTACAGTTACGTTCCGATTAAAAATTTCGTTATAGGGAAAAATTCGTTGTAAAGAGACTGTGTTATAGGGAGATCTTACTGTAATTCAAATATGCGTTATTCGGGGAAAGTTACAAACGCGTTCAAGAATCAAAAGCAAATGTGTATATATGTATTTAACTTCTTCACACTTGAAAAAAATCTCACATCTCCAAATTAAAGAGTAATCTCATAATTGTTTTAAAAAACCTATTACACTTAAAAACGACAAGTAGAAAGTGTGTTTTCGAATAATTCATGGAATAAAAGCCTAATTTTTAATCTCTGTAAAAAGTTGTTATCACTTATAAGCAAAGATGTCCTACAAGTTCTTTCAACTATATTAATTTCGGGAGGAAAAAATTAGCAAATTCAACTTTAAAAATATCAATAACATAACGGCAAACAAAGTTAAAATAACGGCAAACAAAAACAAAATGTATGTGTCAGTGTGTAGGATTTGCACATTCACATGAGTTAAAATTATTTAATTAAAATTAAAGTATCGCATATGTACGTAAATTCAGAACTACAAAATATCGTAAAGAATCGTTTTAACAGTGAAAAAAAAGGATCCACATATGTACCTCTGGAACTAAGAGGATAGTGATGAACAACACTATCGCGTGTAGTAAAACATTCTTTCATCCGTTTGATTTGTATATTTGCGTATTAGATTCATTCCAAAATTAAGGTTACACAAATAATGTGTGGTAACAATTGAGGAAATACTGGGTTTATTGAAAAAAAAATTGGAACACATAAATTATGGGAGAGATTAACGAAAGACATAATTATGGGAGAAAGCATATATTATAGAAATATAACAATGTAAAAAAAGATGATTTGCTAGTTAATATACTCATACCATAATATAGCAGTATTACGTTATGTGTTATACCTTAAACCGTTTTAAGTAAAACGGTATTAAGGACAGTTTTTGACCGTTTGAACGTATCAACTTATTACCATTCTGAACGTATTTTTGACCGTCTCAGTGCGCGAAAAAAGTATAAGGACAATATTTAATTGCATGAAAATATGCTTTATTTCCATTTCACCTAAATGAAATTTTTATAATTCTTACTTCTGCTGCATAATTTTGTGATAACACTTATACCCCATAAAAAGCAAAATTTAGCTTCAAAATATTGATTTTACAAAATTTAACATTAAAGGAAATACGGAAAAAATTATAAGGACATGTTCTAAAATACTTAAAAAATGTTTCAATAATCAAGAAAACTACCTTTTTTTTCAATCACTTGAATAAGCCGAGAGGTCATAGATCCTGAAAGATCTTTTAAAATGTCCACAGATATTTTTTCCCAAGCGTCTTTCATAGCAACGACAAGATCTTGCGTACATTGATGCTGTGTGCCGTTTTTATAAACTTCTCGGGCTAGAAGTCCCCATAAGTTTTCGATTGGATTAAGATCGGGACTTCTCGCCGGCCATTCAAGTAAATTTACAGAATTAGCTTCAAACCACAGTTTTGCGCTCGTAGAAACGTGTACCGAAGCATTATCCTGCTGAAAAATATAGTCCCCTGAAGTAATTAGTGGCGCTTCAGGTAACAAACTTTCTCCTAACATATCAACATACCTGTCCGAATTCATTTTACGGTTAATAAATACAATTGGAGTGGTTCCATTTGCCGCAAAAGCGCCCCATATCATAACCGAGCCACCACCATATTGACGCCTGGAAAACACTTCCTTGGTCTTTCGCAGATCATACCAAAAATAACGAAAACCATCAGGTCCATCAAGATTGAACTTTTTTTCGTCCGAAAAAATTACATCAGCCCACTTTTGACCAAGAGAAATGTATTTTTTGGCAAAGTCAACTCTTCCTTTCTTATGATGATTTGTAAGAGGTGGGCGTGACACTAATTTCCCATAAGAAACTTGAGGATGTTTACTCAAAACATTTTGAACAGTCCTTGTTGAGCATGGTAAACTCAAATTTTGTCTAACTTCATTTGCGGTTTCTTTTTTCTCGCAAGCTCTCCTTACAATCCTTCTTTTTTGTCGACGAGTGAGAATTTCTGGTCTCCCAGTTCGCCTTTTCATACCATACATCCCAGGATTTTTTAGAAAATTATAAACCACCGTTTTAGATCTCTTGATTCTTTTTGAAATTTCCCACCCACTTAATCCACATTCTCGAAAAGCAACAATTTTTCCTTTTTCAGAGTCAGAAAGTTGAGCTCCGTTGGGCATCGTTAAAAATTCACACTGAAAGTCGCCGAGTGGGAAATTCTTTTCGCAAATGAATCTTTTAACTCGGAATTGTCATTTTATGCTTTCAAATATGCAAATTTTTAAATAATTACTGGGGAAAAAGCAATGATAATATATCATAAACGGTCACATCATGATATTTTTTATATCTCGTGAAAGCCCCATCTAATAAAGTGTGTGGTTACTATGCATTGCCATACAAGCCTCACCAGCAAGCCGTGATAGTTTTATAGAGTTTGAATATTATTTAGAGGGTATCATCTTGATTAAACCGTTTCTGATATAGCCTGTGTATTAACAAACAATTCAACTTTTTTTATTGCTATTTTATCTATCCTTTTTTTCATAATAATACATATACTTTTGTGCTGAATTTACTACAATAAAACGAATATTGCCTCAGTCAGGGGCGTAGCCAAGGGGGGGGGATATCGGGATATATCCCCCCCCCGAAATTTTTGGATTAGGGATGAAATTCCGTCTATTTATACAGATATAAGTTCATATCCCCCCCCCGAAATTTTTTTCAGGCGCATATCCCCCCCCCCCCGAAAAATTTTCCTGGCTACGCGCCTGGCCTCAGTTATTACAAATTTATTTTTTGTAAACTTGTAACATTAATTTTTGTTGTATCAGTAACAGTTAATTTTTATGTTATATTTATAAAATGTATCAATTAATTATTATTTCTTTACAGGTAAGCACAAAGTAATATCTTTTCCATCAGTACAGGCAAGTAAAATACAATTGATTATAAATAAATAACATTGTATAATACATACATAACAGCTTTTATAGCTGCAATATGTGCTCTATATAAAGTTATTTATTCTACAATTTTTATCAGCTCTTTATTGCTATTATTTCTAAGCCACTATATTAAACTTTTTGTATAATAAGCTATCCTTTTTTTCATATTTTGAATAGAACAGAAACAAGTTATTATCAGTTAAAATGCTTTATGAACTTTATCAGCCAAGAAACAAGTTCCATTGAATGTTCGTTGATAAGGATAACAAATTGTTTCTGTCACAATTCTTATTTTGAACAACTGATCATTGTACTGAATATGAGGATGTGATGAAAATGTCGACAACTCGTAATGCAAATGGGGAAAAATAAACACAAAGCATGTTCTTACCCAAAATAAATTAGATTTAAATTAAATAAATTAAGAAATTTTCTTGTGTTAAGTTTAATTGATATTTAAGCACTTTAAAAAAAAAACCTCTGCTGACATATGGTCATACATACAAATATTGGGGCCTTTTTACCCAACTAAAAGCCCTAAGTACAGAACCTTTAGAGGGCTTCAAACAAACAACCGTTTTAGTATGAAATACAACAAAAATTAATGTGTGCTTTTGTTGGAACATTTGAATGAAACTACAACATTCGAATCAACAAAAGACCCATCACTTTATAGGAATGCAATAATTATGTGTGGAAATGCATTAAATTTTTTTTTTTTTTTTTTTTTAAATTTCGGAAGATTAGCAGCGGAATCACAAATCAGCGATTACCAGCCTCACTAAAGATGGCGGGTTGTGACATAATTATACAGGGCTAAAATAAGATTTAAAACTCGTATTGAATTTTTTTACATAATATTTTATTGTTAGCGAAAATACACGATTATGCAGTATTTCAGCTGAATCGTGATATGGAAGTTAGCGAATAAATGATTTTTTGTAGGTCATTGGCCAGATTTTAGGCTTGATTCAAAAAATGATTGACCATAGACTTTTAATCTTTTAAAGATATCCATAAACTTTAATGAACTGAAAGTCCTTTGTTTGATCCCATAAATGAACTTATCAGTCAATTACAGAAAAAAAACGAGCACAACTAGATGTTACAGCAATTCAAAGTCAGCATTTCAACATATCTTGCAGCTAATCGTGTCCGAGTTATGCTAATTTAATTCGTAAGTGCAGGCGTCACAACACAACTATTCAAAATGAATTTACGGTCGATCAAAATAGATCATACATGAATAAGTACGTACATAGGGTACATGTTGTTACGAAAATTACACGGTTCGTGTTAAAGTAGCGCAACAAGCTCGAAAAGAGAATATAACACTTTATTCTCCTAAAATACAGAATATAGCAACACAAGCAACAGAAAATCATTAACTATAACAGCAGTAACACTATTTAATTAACTATGTCAATCCTATAGCTCTGCTCTCTATATCAGCAGTCCATCCCTCTGAACTAACTCATAGCGAGAGAGTTTGGTATTTACAGATTTCCAACTAGGTCGTGATATCATGTTTCTCGATCTTTCCCGTAACTTCTTTCCAAATTGAGATACAGGCAAAATTCCGCTATTTTCGAGAACCTTCTATTGGTCGCCATATTCGTCGCCAAAAAGTTTTCCGCTAAGATCAAGAAGTCACACACTCATTTCACTTGCAGTATGTATGCCTGTACAACTTTCTTTCCAGCAATACACATTAATGCAGGAAAACAACATTACAGTTTTGTAACAATATGTATAACCCCAAGCAAAGTCAAAATCTTAATAAAGTTTTTCGAAGTGAAAAGTCTTCCTTTACTTTGCACAAAAAAGTAAAATAAAATAAAAATCTCTAAAAGGTGGCAACTATAAATTGTATCTTTTAAAAACTATTTATTAAAACGGGCTGTTTAAGATTACGGTGAAAGAAAAATCGAACGTTTAAGAGTTTCACTCCGATTGTGTGCCACCCTTGATCCCACGATGAAGTCGTTACGACCCAGTTGACAGTTTTCATCAGCTTGAGCACACATGCACTGGGTGACGTGCAAAGAGCAAATTTTCAGAAACTGCAAGTTTACAACGTTCGTTCTCTCCTACTTTTTATCAGGTTGCTATTGTTTTTTCGCTCGTGTCTTTGTGTGTTTGGATTTCTGCAATCAAGATATTGTTGGATTTGGCTGGATACCCTAGTGTTCTAGGATTGATGACGTCGATAAATAAATAAATAAATAAAATAAGATAAAAATAAAATGTCGAAATTAAGGCTTCTGAATGTGTGCTTCGAAAAACTTTTTTCTTCTCTTTCTCTTTTCTTCGAGTAGGGTATCAAAATGAGGGTTTTGAAAGGCGGTCACAAAAATTTGTACAACTGATATGTTTAATTGTAATTTGAAATGACAAATTGCAAAATAAAGCTGGTAAAAATTGTGTACCATTCTATTCTAACTAATATACCCTGTTTACTCTCGTAATAGTTGCCCTCGCATAATAGTCGCACCCCCTTTTTGAAGCAGAAAAAACAGTTTTAGAGTTACAATATTATTTAGTAGGTTTTCCCCGCATAATAGTCGCACGTAGACTTTCACCATGAAAAAATTGCAAAAAAGGGGCGACTATTACGCAAGTAAACAAGGTAGGTAGCGAAACTTCAGTACATTGGGTAATTTATCGTTTGTTTCTCTTTGTCGGTCCTGTTTGTTTATATTTATGCTTTCGGGTGTTCTTTTAAAATTAATTTGTATATGTGTGTTAGTTACAAAGTTCTTCAATAATTTTAACTTTTAAACACCAGTTTTTTAAAGCATTCTTATTATTTATCATTCCATTGTAACTTTATGCTACCGTGGAATTTTGTAACAGTTAAATTTTTGTTGAAATAACACTTTTTTAAATACGTGCGGTTTAGTTACAACTTTGGTACTTACGTATTATACCGGCGGTCATTCCCGCCAAACTATTTTTTCGTCAAATGTGCTGGCAAACTG
Organism: Cheiracanthium punctorium; assembly: GCA_038373885.1. NCBI lineage: Eukaryota > Metazoa > Arthropoda > Arachnida > Araneae > Cheiracanthiidae > Cheiracanthium > Cheiracanthium punctorium. The sequence continues at coordinate 1,004,536 of JAWZYV010015960.1, read as the reverse complement.
TTTCCAATCCTATTCTAAACCATCAATGATTTTATGTGTCCGGCATTTATCTTGGCGAAAGTCGTTCGCACTGGCGGTCCGACGGGATAATACGTAAGTACTATTTTTTTTTAACAAAAATTAATTTGAACCTTCAAGCATGTATCCTTTTTCACTGTTCTTATTAACATTTTGATTAATACAACAAAATATTTTCTCATTCAATTAAATTGTTTATTAAAATGGTGCCAAACAAATTTTTGTTTTAACAACATTTTTTTTTTCGTATATGGTTTAGTTACAAAGTTTTTTTGAAATTAATTTTAAACTTTAAACACATGTTTTTTTTTTTTACTGGTCTCATTATTATCTTGATTAAATGTAACAAAATATTTTGTTGATCCACTTCAATTGTTCATTAAAATAGCGCCAAGTTTATAGTTTATTTCAGTGTTATTAATATTTGGATTAGTTCAACAAAATATTTTGTTGATTCAATTAAATTGTTTGCTTAAATATCGACAGATGCTTTTTACTAACTATTATTGTTGTTGATGTTGTTCTTGTTGTTTTAAAAGCAACATCTTGTTAAATACAGCAAAACATTTTTTCCCGCATAACTCATAGTATTTGCTTTTGTTATACAGCACACTGACATTACAGTGTTAACTGCGGATCATTTGCGCTGTAAGCCCACTGTAACCGCACGATTATCTAAGCATTAGCACCGTAAATTTTAGCCTTTCGAAAAATAACGTTTGTCCACCATACGGAAATCTCATTATTACTTCATACTAGGGTGGCCATTTTAATTGAGGCAATTTTTTTCTTTGGTGGGGGATCAATTGGTTGTTTTTAATTGAGAGAACTTGCTTCTACGAAAGAAAAGCCGTGGAAGCGTGGATAATGAATGAAACATTAAAAAGATTTCCTTGTCTCAATCCCCTTGAACAGCTTCTAATCTGAGAGTTTAAAAAATGAGAAACGTAATCTGTTGTAATTGCCATCCAGGAATCGGCAAGTCATCGGGAATTACATATGTGTGCCGGGGAAGGTGTTATCGGACAATTTGTATTTTAAGTAAGTGATTTTAGTAATTTAACTAGTAAATAGTTTAAGAGAATGGCAAACTTTTGCAATATCGATAAAGATAAAATTTTATAGATTCTTTAACAGAAATAGTTCAAACCATAAAATGGTACTGAATTATCTGCAATCTTCCTGCGAAAGAACGTTTCGGCCCCAACATGGCCCGAGTATTTAAGACATTGAACATACGTAGATGGGTGAAGTGTGAAGTTCCAGGTTTTGACCTGCCGCGTGGCTGTCGATATGGAGTTTTGGACGTTTTTTTTCTAGATGTAACGAAAATACACGTTAGAACTGCTAAAAAGCCCTCCGATCAAGGCAATCCCTGCCCCTTAGGCAGTAGAGATGAGTTCGGGCTCATATTTTGAAGCCCGAGCCCGCCCGAGCCCGAGGTCTTTTAATCCGAGCCCGCCCGAGCTCGAGCAATATTATTTAAGTCGGAGCCCGAACCCGAAATTTCAGTTAAAGATTAAAAAAATCCAATTACTTCATTGATAGAATACAATGAATTTTGCCGTTTGTGCAAATTAAAGACAAATAGAGTTGCAACCTCTCAATGCACTTTCTAATTCTTTATATGTCCATGTTTATCCAATAATGTCGGATCTCATGGTTCACTAAGCAATATAAGCCGCCGTTCTGAAATATCCAAAGAGCTTCACGCACCTTCTAGGCGCCAGTGCCACTATTTTTTTTTATAAGTACAGTCAACTCCGGTTATAGTGAACCCGGATATAGTGAACCATCAGCTATAGTGAATGCAAACCATTAGTCCCGATTCACATGCAGTATCTCTATCCATGATGAAGATACTTGGGTTTTAGTGAACTTCGGATATAGTGGACGAAATTTGATGGTCCCCGGAGGTTCACTATAACCGGAGTTGACCGTACTTTTATTTTCCTCATGAATCACTTTTTAAAATCTGATTCAAGGAGTATGTTCAATAAAGGAGAAATTTTTCACGAGCCCGAGCTTGAACGCAATTGTGAATCACAGAGCGCGAGCCCGGTTCGGGCTCGGGCTGAGCCCGTCTCATCTCTATTAGGCAGATAGCCCTTCCGTAGCTTTGGATCAACGCAACACAGCACTCAACAACAACTTTGATCCTCATTAGAAGGGTATTTCTGATTATTTTCACCTCTTGTGAAAACTGCTGGCGACCGCCTAGGAAACTTGAGGAACCTCGGTTTTAATGTGGACGTGCATTAGTCGGAATCGAATCTGTAAACTTACCGGTTACCAACCCAACGCCTTAGGTAGTGAGCTTTCACGATTCAAGGCTCTCGTAGTTGTGATTTTCTAACCATATAGCGAAACGGTTTTCTTATCGATGAACTTTAATAAAGTTTCTAAATTATCATATGCGTAGATGGCAACATCACTTGTTCCGAGATCCAGTATGTGAAAAATTGATTCGTTTGCCTTCGTGAATAGAGATTAGCATGTTGGTGAAAATCATTGTTAATAAAATGCCTGTCCCCATTGTTTCCAAGAAATGTTATGGAATAAGAATTATACTCAATCATGCTTTATCCTTGGGCCTCATGACGATGATGGATGGTACATAACGCATAACAAGCAATTAAATAATCATTAATTTAGTTCTTGGAAAAATTTTCTTAACATATGGAACTAGAACCTACATGATCTTTTACTCGGTATACATACATTATAACGCCGATGTTTCCTCGAAATATGGTCAGTAAAGTTCATGGTACATAAAAGCATTTAATAATTAAGTAACAATAAAAATTGCTGCAGTAAACTGAGTAATTATGACTTTGTGAGGAACCTTATTTCTCCCAAAATACTTCAAACAAACCTTCCCTAGAAGGTATGAGCCTCTCTAGAACGGTTTTAGCTTCCTATATGACAATTACACTTTCTGTAGCAAGAATAAGAGATGAGCCCTTTGGCGTTTGGGGGTTAGATGAAGCCCACCACGTAGATTTATTCAAAAATCTCAAGCTACGGCAATAGTAAATATATGCCAATAGCTTTAAATCACCAATACTAATTTAAATGAGGGATTTTTGTGTTAAACAAGAAGATTCACTTCAAAATTATAAAAAGTAGTTATTAAGTTTTAAGCAATAAAATTTATGTTTAATTTAAAAAGAAATTAGTTAATGTTACAGAATATTCTGTTTTTTTATTTCTTTGACTTATCCTGAAAAGTCTTTTAAAAGATCCGTTCAAGATCCACTGAAAGAAAGCGGATCCGGATCTTTTTTCCTGCAAATATCCGCGCATATCGATACGGATACCCGGCACAACTCTATTAAGTTTTTAAAAAATTAAGAATTTCCTGCTACTGTAAATTATTTTGAAATACATTTTAATTATAGACACCGCCGTCTCAAACATGTTTTAAACTATTTCCTTGTATACGCAGAGCAAGAACATTTCGCAAAAGCAAAATGAACGCTAAATCTTAAATCTGAAATCCTTTGTATGGGGCTCGCGAAATTTATGCAATAGAAAATTCGCAGAGAAGTTAAGAATAAAAAAACTAAATCATTCTTTTGTAAAAGCCTATTGTAAAGCCGTCTCGAAAGAAGACTACAAAGATTTAAACTTATCCACTGCGCATTGATGTTGGATTAGGAAAGTCAGTGCCTAGAATAAAGGAAAAGAAAAATCTAGAATATATATATAGTGAGCAAAATTTTATTTTTCTCTTTTAGGAAGTCGAATTCTATTTAAAAATAGTCTTTAAAATTCCGAAAAAATAAATTCAGAAATATACTTAGATAAACTATAAAAGAAAAGACTTTTAAATAATTTCCAGCAAAGTTCAACAATCTTTTGCCCGTTTGTTTGTTTGAAAGTAAAGTACTGCTCACATCATCCAATGTGCCGTTTACAACTATATGCATATCGTTCTTGGAATTTCCCATCATAACTTAGATATTTATTAGAAGGGGAAATACTGACTTCTCGCGGAAACTAATAGTAACCGCCGAGGAAACTTTAGGAACTACTGATTTAAGGTGCAGGTGCACCACATGCACACGATAGTCTTCAGTGATAAGTTGGCATCGAATAAACAATCTTCCGATTAACAGTCCAATGCCTCAACCACGGGCTATCATGGCCCATTGACGGTGATTTGTTGTTGTGCCTGTTGAGTACAGCTCACTTCAGTGTCATTTAGAACTGTATAAGTCATGTCCATCGGTCCAAGGGGTGAAGCTATGCATTAAATGCAAAGCAAGTTTTGAGTATAGGAGTATCTTCAGACACCAGAGACCTAAAACGGTAATATAAGACACGGCCCTTCATTAGATCAATCTGTGACTTGAGATACAAAGAGATATTCAGGATACGAGTAACGTTCGCTGACGTCACCCACCATTCACAAGTGGCTGACGAGATATACAGGTTGTGGTGCTGACATTTTGGTCCCACCTTTTTGCATTCAAAGAATCATGGGACCAACGGGGTGTCACCATCGTACTCTGGTTACCTCGGACTAAGATTACTGCATTCCCTCGGTCACGTGATTCTTCAGGTGCAAAGAGGTGTGGTCAAAATGTCAGCACCGTAGCCTGTATATCTCGTCAGCCACGTTATTAACACGAGTATCGCGTGGGAGAACGTCTACGACAGAAGATCGAACTTTTCGTCTTCGGCATGCCTGAAAAGTAGGAAATTTGGTGAAGACGAAATTAAGTGGAAGTTGAATCTCTAGGTCAAAGTGAAGTAAATGCAAAATTTAATACCGCATGCTAAATGGTTCTGCCAACATATATATGCTAAATGGCTCTGCCAACATATATATGCTAAATGGCTCTGCCAACATATATATGTTTGGATTTTCTCTTTTACAATTTGTACGTATTTTATTTATTTCAATAAAATATGCGTTTATAATACATAAATTATTGCATAAAATGGGAACCATTTACTTGTTTCAAATTCAAGTTTAATTTAATTTAATTTCAGTGCAGAAAATTTACGAGTACTTTGACTCAAGAGCTCAGTCGAGGACCGAATTAACCCTTTCTATCTCGAGATTGAAAATTTTAGAATTCTTTACTGCAATATGAAGAAACAGATTATAAACAATCTGAAAGTTTTTATTTTTCAGTTTTGTAATTCATGTAAAATTTATTGACCAAAATGCGTTTGTTGAAGAGTTCAATACAACGGTTATTTTTATTTTGTATTAATTGAAAATATATCTGTAGTATAACAAAGCGTTTGTGAAGAGTTTAAGCTGAGAACTTTTTAAAAAATCATCAACATTTTTGTAAGGTTGACCTACGAGATAACACTCTAATTGCTGCAATAACCAATAGTGCGTGTGCGAAGGTCAAAATACAGTTTCGTGTTACCGTATCAATTAAATATCACAAACTTTTCATATTTAAAAAAAAAATATTTTCTGCTCACGTTCTTCTGGAAAAAAGAGCCGTTCGAATATTTTTTATACACTATGATTAATTTATACAACTGGTATGTTGCAGATCTGCCATACGTGATATAAAGGGTTAAATACGTATCTCAGTCTACCACTGTATTATTAATATGTAATAGTTCATGTTTCCTACTGAAATATACGATTGTGGTCGTTATAGTTTTCTTGTAGGAGTTCATTAAAGATTTTCAATGCATTTTGTATTCGTGATCATTGATTGAAATGCAATTTAAGTACCTGTAGCAAACCAAATAGGAGAAGGCATCGAGAGATCTTTACTACAGAACATTAAATTATTTAATACAAAAATGCTATTTCCATTGCGTTTCTTTCTGTAGCTTAGCTGAATGTGCAATCTATTAATGTTACTGCCTCTAGTGGAGATATTCTGAACTTTTTATCGTGCTGAAATAAATTCCTGTTTTAAGCCATCCTCAAAATTGCACAGTTTTCAAGTGAATTTTTTTGGCTGTAGATATCTTTGAAATAAATTATGAACACTCTGTATCATGTATATACATGATGCGTATCGGCTACATGGCAGTTAGAGTACAGATTGACCGGCAAACCGAAATCATAAATACTTTAGGCATTGTTATAAAAACTAAAAAAGTGACTAGAACTTGTACAAGTACAGGGGTACCTTGAGGTACGAGTTTTTTGAGATACGAGCCTTTAGTAAGTCGATTTAAGATACGAATCTCAATTCGAACTATCTGTAAGAGTGAAGAGTGAAATAAAAATTTTTAGCAAAATTGAAGTGAAATAATTTAATACTGCACACCAAGTGACTTAGCAACAACGATATCAAAAGAAATACGGAAGGGTCAATGTCAGTTGCACGTTAAAGGGTCATGAATAAGCTCATTCAAAAGAGAAATTATACTCTCATAAAGTTCTGTCCCGCTCTGGATGGAGTACTGTTCACTGTTATTCTTGTGTCCATGGAATGACGAACGCACTGTCCATGGAAATAGGTTCCATTGCCCCCGAGGGGTTTGGATTTCTGCCTGCTAGTCTCCATGATTTTCAACCTTTTCTAGAGGAGGGACCGCAACCCCCACCTGAAATCGACACCCTTAGAGGTATCGTTTGAATATGAAGGCCATTGGAACCACGACGTATTTTACGTGAACCAACACCCATTAGCGTACACGGTCAACACCCTCTAGATATGGAAAGCCCTACAACTGAAGCTTTGAAGTCATCTTCTTATATGATGTCATCACAGACATATGGTGTCATGTCATTTCACGAAGTATATCTATTATAAATTTATGGTGAATTGTCTCGGTCATAAAACTTTTTAAGGATTTAATATAAAAAAAATTAATTTTCCGACAAATGACAAATTTTCAACATTAATAATTGTGTAATATGATACAGAAGTAGATCACAATGGATTATTTTGTATCAGAAAGGTATTTTAATTTTTATCCTTAATTTAAGATATTTTCGAATATTTGTTGCATCCACCAGAAATTTTTAATAGTTTTACTTTGTGAAGACGTGACAACTGTGATGACGTCGTTTAAGATCTGGTGATGACGTCAAAGCTTCAGCTGTTAGGCCTTCTACATCTAGAAAGCGTTGACACGGTCCCAATATCATTTCAGCCGAAAGAGAAGTTCATGCCGAGTCACATGCTGCTTCATTTTCCATGTTCTTACGGGAAAGTCCCGTTCACTGTGTAGTTCCGACATTGTTTACTATATTCCAACTCTAGTAAAAGTCTGTCGTGCGGGTTAACTAGCAACAATGTGCTTTAATAACCGGGTTTTGGTGGGAGAGCGTTGTTAGACAATATTCTTTTCTTGCGTCAGGCCCTGAACCCCCCATCACGAATATGGAGAGACGTCGTGAGCCCCTAGCCCCATCCGCCGCATTGTTTCTCGCCGGAATCGTGCCGGCAGAGGCATTGTGCGCCGCAAAAAAACTTTCCAAGAAAGAGAGGGGTCCCGACCCGAGTCTATGCGGTTCTGACCCCGCAAAAAAAAAAAAAAAAACATCTGCAAGAGAGCGTCTGCCCCCGCGCCCCATAAATCACGGGGGCCCTAAGAGTTCTTTACCGAGGGCCCTCACGTCCAGTTGCGGGTCGGGGCCCCTAAGCCCCCATCTCCGACCTTCCATTGTGCCGGCATAATTGTCTGTTTCGAGGTTGCGCAGCGCCGGAGGTTGGGAACCAGCGTTGTTAGACGCGGAGGAAACTTAATTATGAAAATTGAACGTGTGTTCCTGGTCAGGAGAGGCCGTTTTTTTGAGTGCGAATCACGTATTTCTGGTGATTGTTGAGGGAGAAAAGAATAAAAAACTTAATTGATTACGCGCGTTTTTTTTTTGTTTGTGTTTGATTTAAAGTCCTCCCTCCCTTCACTTTTCACTTGTTGTGAGTATACTGGTGAACAAATCCGACCTTTCTGTTTTGTTTCGTGTGCCGAAGATTTGACCTTTCCAAATACAAAAGCGGGACTCGCTTTTTTTTTCAGGAATATCAAATGGAGAAGATTGGTCAATAATTCAACCACGGTGATTCATTCATACCGGCGTGCTTGTTTGTTAAATAAATAAAACGAAAAGTAGAAAACTTCATGTGAAAGTTAATGAAAGAGGTATGCACCTATTTTTTTGCGGAGGAGGTACCGTGAATTCCATAACGGTGACAGGTGTCCTGTCGAAAATAAAAGTGAGAGTGGAATACAAAATAAAATGATGCAATAACAAAAACATGAGTCTCATTTTTGGAAGCAGACATCAAGACGTGTGTCGGATTATTCAGAAGAAACTATCCGATTTAAATAAATACAATGGTACTTAAAGATATATGTTGAATTCGTTCCTTGGCCGATCTCGTTAGTCAAAATAACCATATCTCGAATCGATTTTCACAATTCAAATAACCAGGGCCGGCCCAAGACGTGTGCGATCACACACATGATTTTAAGAGGGTCGCTAGTATGAGAAAAATGTGGAAAAATAATATGGTAAAAGCTATAAAAAATTTATGTAACATTTTAAGGCAATTTAACCGTCTGAACATATTAACTTTAAGTCAACTAATGTTACCTGAAAAACCGTAAACTGTCTCCAAACACTCCTCTTCGTTTTTGTGACAGAATTGAACTGTTGTACATGCTGATTCACAATCACAGTCTTTAGTTCATTTATTAGTATATTCAAATTTATATGAATTTTTCCATGAATATTAAAATTAATAAAACTTGTTACAGTTATAAAATATGTCTTATTTTTCTTCTTGACACAGCAAACTTAGTATAAGAATTTGTTAGAGATTTTGCTTTTACGCTAGCACAGTTCAGTACGCCCACTGAAGTTTAGAAAAATCAGTTAAAAGAACGTGCTAAAGTAAATCGTTAAAAAAATAATAATGAAAAGGTACGAAATACTTTAATATTGACTATTTATTACTGCTTATTAGTTTTGGATTTTGGTTTTTAATTCCTTTAAACTGCCAAATTCAAGTATTAAGTTCATACAAACTTTAGTCATAGAGCACCCATACCATTTTTTGGAGGGTTTTCTCCTTTCTTTCCCTATTTTCATTGTATGGGGTGCCAGAACTCATTCTTGCACGCACAACATTTTGCTCTTTGGCCGGCCCTACAAATAACTAAACTTCATTACTCTTACTTCAGTAGGCAGAAGATACGTGATGATTTGAGTATGTATTATAATATATTAAATCTATTATATTATTTTTGTGCACTGCTAGAACAGCACATTGCCAGCGTTTTATTTTATTTTCTTTATGCAAAAAATGTCATATTTTGGATATTTATTGAGAGTTTAATTTAATTGGAGTGACAGAAGATATCAATTAACCGAAGTGAAATTTTTTACACACTAATTTTACATCAGGAGACAAGTTTTTCACGCTATTAGAATGTAATAATTAGCAAAAACTTTTTTCTGCTTACTCTATTGTTTAACTACCTAACACTTCTGCCTAAATGTCAACAGGACAGCATATTTATCCACTGTAATCCTTTGATTTAATTTGCATGCATTTCTTTAAAATCCATTCGTGTAAAGTGTTCCTTCCAATTAAGTTAGTTTGTAAAAATAAAGAAAAAATGAGCTTCATGTAAAAATGTCATTTTTTCATAGTCATTAAAAATTAGAATAAAATAATAAACACAATTTTTATAGTAGAATTAATTAGAAACTTCGTAAAATAATGCTAACAAAAAATACTTAGCTTTATATCTTTAGCTTTATTTAGTATCTTTTTTCATAGGTGTTATTTTAGAAAGTTTCTTAGTTTTACCTTTAACACCAGTTTGTTAATAATTGTAATAATTTTGCTAAGTTTGTTTAAAAATACATACCTATAACTTTAAATCGTATTCTTGTATTCTTCCGTTATAGAATGAACGGAAGTTCATTCTATGATTCATGAATGAACGGAAGTTCATTCTATGAACGGAATAGGATGACCGTTCATGGAATGAACGGTCTGTTGTTCCATAGTACTATAAGTTCCACAGTATTCTTGTTAATAATTATAATAGTCTTTTGTAGATATGAATTTCTACAATCTATTTGAAAGCAAAAATGTTTATTAAAAATACGCTTATTTTTAGACACAATATCGCGGGGGGAAAAAAGCTAAATCGCTAAGACGTCACAAGGTCTAGTTTTTATAACAAGACTAATCTTGCCTGGATAAAAGAATTAAAACTTTGTAAAATAACACACATAAAAGATACTTATCAAGCTAAAATGTGTTTCGATCGAAAAGATTTCGATCTTCTTCGGTTGCAGTCTAAGCCCATACATAGACTGGAATAGGAAATCCCTGTCCCTGTTTAGCTCGATAAGTACTTTCTATGAGTGTTATTTTACAAAGTTTTATTTATTTAATCTTTTAAACACCAGTTCTTTTAGTGTTTTTTTGTGTTATAATCTTGTCTGTTCTTTGTGGCCTTTGTGAAGAAGTCAAAAATCAAAGTTTTTAGATGTCATGTTCTGGTTATTATTATTAAACATTAAAAAGAAATTCAAACCAAAAGCGTTTATAAAGTAAAAAATTAGAGAAAAGAAAGAGAGCAAATAAATTCCGTTGAAGGATACTGTTTTGATTAGCGGGTTCTCGAGCAGTCAAGCCAAAGTATAAAAATAACAGAGGCATAAATGTATATTGTTTAATAATGATGGAAACTGTAACAATAACTGAGGTAAAGCGTTTCTTCAACTAGGTTGGGAAAACATTAAAACATTATTTTGCTTGATTTTATGATATATTTAAATGACAAACTAACGAAATTAGAAGAAAAAAAATTAAAGTTAAAATAACCGAAGAAATACCGACGGAACATGATATGATCGTATCAATATAATAATTATTATTATTAAAAACTGAAAAAAGAAATTAAAATTAAAAGAGTTTAAAGTAAAAAGAGAAAAGAAAGCAAAGAGAGATTCCATTGAAAGGTACTTTTTTAATTTGCGGGCTCTCAATGTATAGAAACACCAAAGGTATCAATCTATATTGTTCAATAATGCTGGAAAAAGTAACAATGCCTGAGGGAAAACCGTTTCTTCAACTAGATTGGGCAAGCATAATTAGCTTGGTTATTATGATATATTTAAATCGCAAACTGGGGAAATTAGAAATAGGAAATTAAAATTAAAATAAGCGAAGAAATACCGACCGAAACTTGATAAGGCCATATCAATATAAAGTCCGGAATCTCGAATATCTAAACGCCAATTATATTTCCTACGACCATTTCCTGAGCTCAAGACTTCCGCACGCTCCAGTTGAAACAATACGCGCCGTTGCCAAATACCGGCAGGCAATTAACAATGGTAATTATGACACGGGAGCGGCGAGAGAAAAAGTAATTAAAAAAAGGAGTTTCCACATCACAATGAATCATTACGCGCGGCCACATTAGGTCGCATTGTTGTTAAAACACTTTCGATAAATTCTTCGAACAATTAAGGGGAGAGAGAAAAAAAAAGAACAAGGGAGAGAAAAATGGCGAAATAAAAAAAATTCGTGTCACTTGTTCGTTTAAGTGTTCTTTTGAGGGGATTTTTGCATGACCTAAAAGTGGTTTTGATTTTCAATTGCGTCTGCGGGGTTGTGGGTAGTATATCTTTTGAGGAACATTGCTAATAGGCTGGCATCGTCGAGTATGGGATTTAATTGTGCTGTTGGAAATGGCATTAATCTAATGTTTACGTCATCAAGAAGTGCGTGCTTTCATTAACCCTTTGAGGCGCAACCCTTTCCCAATGCTGAAAAAAGGGCAGCCGTTGCCATCGCTCGACTTAACTACCAGCAAGATGGCGGACGATCGAAACGTTCATCACGTGCCACAGATCTAGAGACCCCTTTTTTTTACGACAGCTGGCTGTGTGCCGGCACAGCCAGCTGTCTTCAAAAAAGGGTCGTTCATCGCGTGCTACAGATCTAGAGACCATTTTTTGATACAGCATTGTCCATCGCGTGCCACTGATCTAGAGACCATTTTTTGAAAAACGTGTAAATAAATCAAACTCTCATAGTCGAATGTTTTCATCATTGCATTACTTTCCTTACATGGTACAAATTCGAAAAGTAAAAATTGGATGAAAATTCATATTCTTTTCAAATTTTATTGGTTCACTAAGGATATTTTTCTTTATTTTTCATATCATTTGCTTAGAACGAATTTTAAAGCAATTGTTGATGAAACTATGGACTACTTTAAGTTACACAAAAGGTGTCTCAGAAAGGTCGTTGACAAATTTAACATGCTGGTCTGTCATACCATGACAAACAAGATTTGTATAGGAACTTGTGCCGAAAATTGCTAACGGCAACCGCTGGAAGGCGATATTCGCAGGCTTATGGGCGCCTGATCATTTCAACCTTGGACGTTGCGGGTAAATGGCAACACCTATTTTTTTTCTTCCGTCGCAAAATGATCATCGCTAAAACCATAAAGAACGTTGGAACGGTACGTACATCATAAAAAATGGTGGGCGTTATTCGCGAACAGAAGCAAGTCTGTGAACGGCCAATAAAACACGATAGGTACACACGGATGAATTGTGCATGTGACAGAGGCAGAACACCAATCATACATTGACGTTCGCCAGATATTCAGTGTAAAGAAGCGCAAGAAAACAATTAAACTTTCGCTGTCATTTCTTCTTATTTCAAGCTCCCGACTGAAGAACCAACACCCCCCCCCCTCGCTTGTTTTCATTTTGTTTTATAAGCTTAGGTGCCTCTTGGCTCCTGCTGGCGAGGTCGGTAAGAGATTTTCGGTCAAATCAATAGTTACAGGTGCGTTCGTTTACAATTTTTATATTTTGAGAAGAAGCAAAATAATAATGGTATGTTTAAATTTTTGCAAAACCACATCCCACTCCTCACCCCTATATTTTCTTTCTTTTGACATCCTACATTCATGTAACCTTGTCCCATCAACATGCCTTTATAAAGTCCGAAGTTAGTAAAGGCCCTTGCAAATATCCAGAGACATGTCGCGGCTACAATGTATTTGAACGGGGAAATTCGGCATGGTTAGGAAGCTGCGACACTTGGGGGTGTCCTCTACCGAATAATAGATGGGGGATGTGCGAAACCGCAATATTATTCACGGTCCCCAATTATCTTTTGTTGGTTAATACCGGAGTATCACCACCTTTTTAAAGGAAATGGTTACACTATTGAAGAATTGGTTCCGCTATTGTCACCCTACTGCTAGCGTCCCGCGACATGTCTCTGGATATTTGCAAGGGCCTTAAGCCGCGCCTTTACTTACTACAGGGGGTAAAAGGACATTCTCCGGCGAAATTTATGACTTTTTAACCAGTCGATAACCCCCGTCAGAAGATTAATATGCTAAACCACAAACATCACTCTCATACAATGAAGAGAGCAACGGAAGATATTTTTCCGCTCAGTTTATCCGTCGTCCATTGAAATATATAAAAAACATTTCTTATCAGCATCGGCCTTAACTCAGAAGTAGTTCGCGAGAAAAATAGTGAGGCATACCCTCATAAAATCTCACGAGAGACTGTTCTGTTCTCACTTTCCCATGGTCTTCGTGAATGTACATCGCTAGGTTCACATGCCGCGAGCCCTTCGCTCCGGATAATCAATAGCCAGCGAGAGCAAGCAGCTCATCCGAGAGTCAAAGAACTTCCTCATTTCACTGTCCGTCTGTCTTCTAGTTTCTCCTCTGCTGCTCGACGTGCAACCTCTTACCCCTCTATCAACATTCTTACAGCAACGGAGTCAAGTGCAAAGATCAGCCTTTTATGATGAGCGGGAGTGCAAGGGGAAAAAAGTGAATTCCTTTCGCTGCTATGGGGGATAAAAAAAAAAGCCGCTCAATTTCTTCATTTTTTGTTCATAATTGATCGAATGCCTTTTGTTTCAATTAAACAAGGCGCGAAATAATGATGCACGAGGAAAATCGGAGTGATGATGTAATAGGTGGCGGCGTAAATGGTGACACCTACGTCGGCTGGGCAAAATTTCTACTATGACTGCCAAATACGAAAATAACTCCTTTATTTTTCATTTTAATACTTTTAATAATGAATAAATTAATCTCTCTCATCAGCTAAGATACGTCTAAAATTGGATTAATGATTGTTTAAACCTTTGAAGTGCACGAATTTCTTCACGCTGAAAAAAAGGCGCAGCCGTTGCCATTGCTCGATTTAACTAACAGAAAAATGGCGGTCGATCGAATCTTCTATCGCGTGCCACAGAGCTAAAGAACATTTTTGACACAGCTGGCTGTGCGGCGTCGCACAATAATAAGTGGATCGCAATTTAGTCGAAGCTTAAATTTACAGGAAAACCGGTTGTTACAGGGCGTGGAAAGAATTCTTTATTTTTTTTAATTCACAATTCTTATATGTTCTATCGAATGTACAATATAGGTGTCTGTGACTGAAAAAAACACTCAAAATACTGGTGTTAAACGAAAAAGTAATTAAAAAACTTTGTAAAAAACACACATAAGAAGTAAAAGGACTTCCTTTACTTCCTAAAGGTCCTTTTACTTCTTATGTGTGTTTTTTACAAAGTTTTTTAATTACTTTATAGGTGTCTGTGATCGTACAGTTGTCCTACTTTTTCTAAATTACTTCCTTCATAAAAGTGTTATTCAGTGATACTTACATTTAAATTATTGATAGATGTGATTTTAAGAACAGTACACAAACTAACATGATTGGGTTGACATACTCTTAAAAATTTGTTGCAACATTTCACCAAAACATGGTACTAGAAAGACTGAAGATTTGGATAAATAATATTCAGTTTTTTTTTCTTTTTTCTTTTTTGTGCAACCCACGGCTTTTTGAATTTGTCTTTAGACTTTTGTGACACAAGTTACTGATAATATGCTAAAATTATATTTCAACTAAGATCTTTTGTAAAATTTTCATCACCATGTGTTAAAATTATAATGCTATTGGAGTCTTGCATAAAATTGATTATAAGTAATAATTTAGGCTTGACTTATTTTTCCTGTACAGTTATGAAATATTCTGTATAAAGTCTGCCATTCACGAGACACTATTTGGATCTTCATGGACGCTACTTAAACATGCCCTACATAAATTGACCATATTTCAGAAAATAAAAGAACCCAAAATAAGAAAATCGGGACGCGACGGGATTTCAAGGAGAAAATCGGGGCTTAAAAGAGTAAAAATGTACAACATTTTATATTTAATGATACATAGTTTTAAAAATTAAGCAGATTACTGTGCCTATTATGTGCGGTTAAAAAATGCATTTAAAAGTAGTTAAGTAGACTAAATGGATCGACTTCCATAAATAAGTATAGGCTTTTGACAACGTTTATTTTTGTAATGTTTCTCTGCAGTAGTTATGTAAAGTTGCGTAAAAGGAAACGCGTTAAACCATTTTACTTTTTCTTTGTTTGGCATAGAAATGAAAATAATGCGGTTTGAACCGCTTTTTTAATTACATACTTTGAAAATAATTTATTAGAATGGAGCTAAAATTTGCAAAATATTATTTTTAAGTATAGAAACTAAATGATAAAAAAGCAGTTACAGGTTATTGATTTACATGTGTCTTTTGGAGATTCAGGTGAAAGTATTAATTTTATTTTCATTTTAAACAAGAATATATATTTTTTTTCGCATACCAATATTGTACTTCTTTCTATACCAGTATTATGCAGAGTATCCCAAAAATACTGGTAGTCTTTTATTCCTTAAATATTGACCTATAGACTTTACAATACATTACAAAAACAAAGTTTTTATTAATTGTCTATTAAAATGATAAATAATTTACTAGTAAATTCTGTATTTTATTGAAGTGAATTACTCTAATAAAATCCACCGCGTAAAACTCTAAGAAATAATCTGTGCTATAACAAGCTTGGATAATGTGATATTCTGATTATAAAAAAGTTTATATTGGGCCATTTCATACAGACATTTCATTATAACAGTGTGCGACTGTGTTTTGTAAAATATTTGGTGTATCGGAAAGTAATGTTCTTTTTAACATAAAATTCAAACAAATAAATTTTAAATAAGCATTAAATTACAAACAAGTGTATAAAGCATAGGACTCATTTATTTGTTAAATTTTAAAGCGAGAATTTTATAGATAATATATTTTTTCTTAAACAAAAATGGCCACTCTCCTTGGAGGATTGTACGCGAAATGTTCTGAAATCAATTTTTAGGTTTTCGTGAGTGTTGTATTTTTCAGCAAGAATTTTATGGATATATTTTCTTCTTGGAGATCACGCAGGATATATGATAAGAACGTTTTAGCCCCCAATCCCCCGTACGTTACGAATTTTAGAAAATACTTTCCAACCCAGCACCAACATTAAAAAACTCACATACTCGCCAAATTTTGTATTATTAGCTTCAGTAGTTTTAAGCATTGTACACTCACAAAAGTTATTTCTTCAATTCACGGAAATTTTGCCGCAATCTGTGCTGCCAGAATACTTCCGTTAATTGACGACTATCCGTTCTCCATTTTTTTTTGCTATCAATCGTAAGAAACTTCTTTAGAATTAACGAAATTTTTTTCTCTTCTTCAGATTTTCGGGAGGAATTCACGGCAATATTACGTTTCCAAAGAGTACGGAAATTATTCGTTGAAAAATGAGGAATAAATTAGCGTATAAAGACGCACTCTCAAAAATTACTTCTTCAATTCACGGAAATTTTTCTGGCAGCAGTATTGCCGAAATACCTCCGTTATTTGACGAATATCCATTTGTTTTATTCTCCTGTCAATTGAAGAAACTTCTTCAGATTCAACGAATTTTTTTGCTCTTCTTCTGATTTCGGGAAGAAGAATTCACGGAAATATTACATTTCCAAGGAGTACGGAAATTATTTGTTGAAAAATGAGTGATAAATTAGTGTATAAAGACGAATTTTTCTGAGAGTGTAGTAGTACTGTAGTTCGTAGTGGGCATTATACCAGGGTTTTAAAAAACCCGAGGTTTTTTCCAAAAAACTCAACTCGGGTGGGTTTTATTGGTGTTTTGGGTTTTATTGGGTATTTTGGGGTTTTATTGGGTTTTGGGGGGTTTTATTAAGATTTTTTTATAATATAACACTTTTTGGATTAAAATTTTATAGTTTTATTTCAAAACAGAATAATTTTAGTCTAAAAGAAAACTTTCATTACAAAATAATAATTAATTAATTAATTGAAATATAAAAATAACTTTAACTTTAATGCAGTACTATCTTTTTCTGCTGGCGTTTATAAAGAGCTCCTAATTTGTTTTATGACCATAGATAAAAGTATATTATTGTTCACTTAAAAAAATATGTTGTTTTTGATTGGCTGTTTTCTATTACTTTTTAAATTTATGAACTTTTTAATTTTTTTTTACCTTTATGTTTTTTAAGTCATAGTTATATTTTCTAGTTAGAATATAAGTCAGTAAACCCTTTGCAAGCCAACTTACTGCAGAACTACTATTTATTTAATAATTTTCTTTATAGTTATTCAATTTTGCTTTAAATATATATTCCTTTCTATTTTAAAAAATCTAGAACTAATATGTCTGATATTAAATCCCACGTAAACAATGTATTAGGTTGTAACGAAAGTTTCCCGCCTCCACAAATATCGCCTGCAAACAGTTCACGTTGGTGTGTTTGCTCCTATTTTGTCAAACGATATTTGTCATTTGAAAGAAAGATACTTACTTTAGAACACTGTGTTGTTAAAAGATATCGTTATCATTAAGTACAAGGTGTCTGAAATGGAACTATCACGTTACTGGATTAGAACCATCATTTACTTCCAGTTCTGTTGCAAAAAGTGCTACAGAATGTCAAAGAATTATGTGTGGAATTTATAGTCTACTGTTGTATCCTATGGCACTGTGAAGTTTTGGTACTGAAAGTTAAATACAGGGTCTATGACACTCAAGGAACAAAGCTATTTGGCCGGCCTACTGATGTTGATGAGGGCCACCTGCGAGAACTTGTGGAAGAAGATCAGTATTTAACCACTTGAGAGCTAGCTAAAGAGTTAGACATGAATGCCATGCAGCCATGCTATGCATCACATAAACTTGATGTACAAGTTCAATCGCTGGGTGCCGCATGAGCTGACTCAAGCAGATTTGGCGGAGAACTTTCGTTACAACCTGATATAATGAATCAGCTTTATATTTCTCAGTACTAAAGTAATGCAGCAACTGATAGAATACAGGATGGTTTCCTGAACCTGAATTCATTCATGAGATGCATGCTTGTAAACTGTAAGAGAGAGACATGTCCCACTCTTCTCTTATCTGGGAAAGGATTTTTTTTTTTTTTTGGTCACTATACTGATAATTACATATTTTATTCATAGTTAAAAACTTATTTATTAAAGAGATAAATTACTAAGTTATCCCTGCCTGCATTCTACACCTGTTTATTTCAAAGAAAATATTGCAGATAGAATTAGCTCAAGGTATTATTTTTAAAAAATTATTATTCTTTATGTTGAAGTTGGAAAAATAATTATAAAAAAATTAAACTGGCATATATGTATTTATCTAATATAATGCACTAAGTTATATAGGTAATATTATATGTATTTAATGTCAAATAACAAATGATTTAAATGAAAGAAAGGAAAAATTTTAATAATTTTTAATAAAACCCCCAAAAACCATTTCTGTGTGGGTTTTATTGGGTTTTTTAAGTGGGTTCTTTAAAAAAACTCGGGGTTTTTTGGGGTTTGTGGGCGAGTCGGAAAGCCTGCAAAATACTGATATGCTAAAAAAATGACATCACTTTCTGGGACATCTAATATGTCTTCTTCAAGCGTGTTCAAAACATTTAGCACTGAAATATAAAGCATTCACATCAGCCAATGCAAACGCGCATTGGCTGATAAAAAAAGGTTTCTGATTTATACCCAAACACCCAATAGAAGATTAATTGAGAGATATGGCGCCTGCATAGGATTTCTCTCCCTTTAACAATATGGCAAGAGCAGCGGGAATAGCACAGTTCCGCGAGACTATATTGTTACTTACCGAGATCGAAGTTTTCATTGAGGTGAAACAAAAGGGTTGATACAATAGGGTTGAAACGTTTTTGGAAGTGGCTTTTCTTTTACGCAGCCAGGCTACCCGTTAATGAAAGAAAATTAAGATGAAAGTCAATAATGGAGTGGAGTTAATGTACGGCAGTTAAATTTTGTTTAGAATGACAATAAGCGCTCCGCTTTCGATGCAGAATGAATGGCAAAGAGGGATTGAGTAGGTAAAGTAAAGGGGGGAGGGAAAGCATCGTCGAAAGTTATGCGAAAAGTAGTAAGCATGAAGTAAATTAATTTTTAATGAAGGCTGAAATTCATTGTGATGTGTTTGCACTGTGTTACTGTAAATTAATTGTTATCATTGCAAGAAAAAATGTAACTCTGTAACCTTAATTTCCTTGTGCTGTGTCGCTTTTAGTATGACGGAGTTAATTCGGGAGGAGATATTTTGCACCGAAGAGACTGTAGTCATAACGTATAATCAGAGCCTTGTTATCCCATGGGCAAATCGGGACATTGCCCAGGGCCCCCAATATCAAATGTTGTTCTGAAATGTTCCTTTTTATATCAAAACTTTATGAAAAATAAAACAAATTTCACAGATGGGATCCCAAATCCCCATAGATGGGATCCCACTGATCCCAAATTTATCAGTGCTCGGGGCCCCTGTAGTTTCTATTAGGATTGATTGTATTAATGAATGTAGGGAGTTTTGTTCATTAGATGATAACGTTAAAGAAAACATCAATAACATATATTTACTTCAAAACAGCGCTGCACAAACATATTAAACTCTTTTCCTTCACCACATTTTCAGAACACTACCGTTTTCAGATTCTTTTTTTCTCTACCACTGTTGCCACTACCGAACAGAGAAACTTACCGCTCATAGAGTTTGATCGTGACGTAATAGCCCCTCTTGATCATAATCAGGCTCTGCGTATAATTGAGTACACGTCGCACAGTAACCGAGGACGCCATGACGAATAAAAGTTAAAAAATTATTTTATTTTCGTATCAAAGAAATTAAATCCAGGCTGGCAATAAAGCACAAAAGTGCGAACCTTCACGGACAGAAAAAACCGATGAGTGACCAGAAAATGTGCGAGAACGCAGTAGGTCAACTTGGCGATAGTGCTAGGAACAAGAAAGAACAATCGCCAATTAAATCCCCAGATTTAAAAACACGAGTTGGCAGTTAGAGATAACTCGATAGTAATGATAATTTGAATGTGAGCTCGCCAAGCAGAAGTAGCAACACAAGAAAATTTAGAGAAAACAAGGGGGAGGGCGAAGCATGGACAGGACACGAGGGCGCCTGATAAGTAATATTATAACGGTTAAAAGCCTAAGTAATTTACAAAACGGAATTAAAATAGCGTAACGGATAGAGATGAGAATTAAAAAATTTCAGAGTATTACATTTAGAACAGAGAAAGGAAAATCAAAACGTAATATAAACGTGTGATGAGCTGCATCACATTTAGTTATAGAGTTTGTTTGCGAAAATAGCCAGTAAGTGACAGCTTTAGCGTCTTCATCATCAATATAAATTCCACAAATGTAAAATACCGTATTAGTATCTTGGGAGGCAGAATAAAAATCAGAAAATCAGTTTTTTTTTTTTTTTTATGTTTTTAAATGACGTATACAGCCGATAGGTTCAAAATTTTGCACAGGTATGTAAGAAAGACCTTGAGAAAAAATTTTAACATTTTTACAAATCTGAAAATTCACTTGTTCTCCGATAGACTTAAAATTATTAATTGGATAGTGCTTTTCACAATTCCAAGACTCCAAATAGTTTCCGAAACAGTTGGACAAATTAATTTATTAGGCAAGTTGGAGTGTATAGGCTGATTAATTTTATTTTTCACCAACTATGCGAAAAGTTCGAGCTGGGATTCGAACCCAGGACTGTCGCATAACGTGCGGGTGCTCTACCACTGAGCTACTCTGGGACGATTCCCAGATGAAATTTCTCGCATTAGAACCGTTGGCATTTATCAATATCAATCATAGTTATTAGGCAAGTTGGACCAATAACTTGATGTAATCACTTTCTAAAATTGTATAATTTCCGCGGCGTAATGGAGTTGTCGCGAATTAATTGTTTCATCTGTTCTATCTGTGATTTGCAGAGGAAGATGATAAATGCCAACGGTTCTAATGCGAGGAATTTCATCTGGGAATCGTCCCAGAGTAGCTCAGTGGTAGAGCACCCGCACGTAATGCGGCAGTCCTGGGTTCGAATCCCAGCTCTGGAATTTTTCGCGTAGTTGGTGAAAAATAAAATTAGTCAGTCTATACACTATAACTTGCCTAATAACTTGAAAGGTTGATGGAATCACTTTCTAAAAAACTAATTTTATGCTTTGCACAGATTAGCGGAAAACGCTTTGATATGAAGGGAGAGGGTGAAAATCCATAGAGCCTTTGAATATTATAACAAATTAGTATAATGCTGCGAGACAATTTCGAAGTAAAAAAAAAAAAATTATAATATTCAAGGATTTTGTGGTTAAAACCAATTTTATGGTTGTGGAGGGCTCCTTAGGCAGATAGCCCTCAAGTAGCGTTGCCTTAATACACAATGCAATACAATACAATTGCTAAACTGTCTATTAAAATACCTAACCACTAATAATTTTAAAAATATCTTTGCATTATTTTTTAAAAGAAAAAACCCCTGAAGTTTAAAACACTTTATGCCGTACTGCCTTTGTTAATATCATTTGCATTGAAACTTTAATTCCGGTCTCTTGAAAGATTTATTGTTAGAAACGACGCCATTGCAATGGAGTTATTGTGAGCTTTTATTACTGAGCACAAAAAAGCAATTAAAGCAAAATTTATGAAGCACAATTCCTCTTACTTTGGAAAAACCCGAACGACGACCATTTGTTAAAAAAACATCGTGTATTGTATGTCACGTTCAGTAAATATATACATTCAAAAATTTTCACGCTCAGTTTTTTATAATTTCACGCACTGTTTTAAAAAAGTAAACCTGCTACAAATTAGATACACCTTATGGTGGAAAACAAATTTCGTGGCCAAAGGTCAAAACTATATCAATAAAAAGAATTTTCCCAATTTTTCTTTCCTTTCAGCTCGTTTCTAAAAGAGCACTAAATCATACTTACAAATAAAATTGAATTCCCTAAAAACTGTCTCTTTGGAAGCCAAATAAGAAGGAGCACTAATAAGGAAATCGTGATATACTTACGGCTGTTAATGATTAATCATTCTCAAAACAAAACAAAAAGTAGCTATGAAAGTCCATGTGTGTGTTCTCGGCTGTTGAATTTTTCGATTCCAGGAACTTTTATTATTTCTTCATTTTTAAATGGCCGCATTGCTGAAAATGACGTAACACGCTTTTAACCCCTTGAGGCTCAACCTTTTCCCAATGCTGAAAAAAGGACAGCCGTTGCAATCGCTCCACTTAACTACCAGCAAGATGGCGGACAATCGAAACGTTCATCGCGTGCCACAAATCTAGATACCCTTTTTTGACGCGTCGCTCGACTTAACTACCATAGCTGCTTATCGCTCGACTTAACTACCATCTTGCTGATAGTTAAGTCGAGCGATGGCAACGGCTGCCCTTTTTTCAGCATTGGGCAATCTATCCAGCTGTTCTCGCATTCTTCCATTTTTCTGCAGATGTCAGTGCTGTTAAAAATAATCGTGACAATTTTTTAACGGGAAAATGACGTGCTAAAAAGTGTAGGATTCTCGTGGAGCTATGTCACCCGCAACTATTTTTATAGAAATCAAATCTATTCTTTGTGACTGGCATCAGTCAAAACATCAGAGTTTGGTGTTCTCAGAGCGGGAACACCGAGCGTTAAAGGGTTAAGCCCTAGTTACTTTAACTTGATTTCCAAGATGAAGGAACCTCTTCTCATCATGGCACTCGCTTCAGAACTGTTTCTGAGATTCTTAAAGCAGTACGCTGTTCCATAACACAGCAGGCTGTGCCAAAATTACCCTCCAACTTCCATATTGCTACTAGTGGTTTGTACACATTGCTGGCGACTACATTTGAAGGATAGTAGAACCTGGTAGCATGTATCTCTTTTACATCAGTTCAAAATAAATACATGCCACTATTAAATTTCTTTAACTCTCGTAATATATTTATTCTAAATCTTTACCGAAGTACAACGGTATTATTCATGTTTTAACGAAGCATGATAGTATGTTATTTTTTCTTTTCGAATCATATAGCTATTTAGTAGTTGTAGTTATTATAAATATAGTAATAAATATTATTTAGTAATTAAATAATTAATCTTAATAGTTAAACATGTCGTTAGCTATTAGTAAGAATAATTAGTAATCCATTACTAAACGATATTTTAAAATATCATTACATATAGTTTTAACATACAATAATTTTCCAGTGCTTTTTAATAAACTTTATGATCATCATCGGCCTAAAGAGTAAGCAAGCGCTTCACTATCAGCAAATGATGTATCTTAGAATAATTCAACCTCGATTTGTTCTTTCTACTCTACGTGACAAATACAGAAATCTTCAGAACAGTGCCATGCATTATCTCGGTAACAATGACGTTTGGTCATAAAGACATCATGATTCACTCAGAAAGCAAACATTTCGTCCATATGCATATTAGCTGCTCTTTCTGCTAATGACAGACAGAACATTTTCTCTTAACTAAAACGGTTTTAGATTCAACATGAATGTTTCAAAAGAGAGAGACATTTCATTGTTTTGGAAGTGGGCCGTTTTCAGGAGAAAAATACTACGGCATTATGATTTCCAAAATGAAAAATAATTGAAAAAAAATGTGAAGTGAACAAAAGACACTGAGAGTACAGAAAAAGAAATTGTCTTCTTACTTGAATATGACTGAAATGAAAGTCAACACTTTTGTTTGCAGTTTGTTTTAACATCCCGTTTGTAAAATGTTTCCCAGTTCTGTGAATTTTAAATTAGTATTTGGGCCTTCCGTCAATCGCATTGACGTGCATGCCTTTAAGAACACTAGAGTACGCGTTAATTTTAATATTTTTTTTACAGTAATTGTGTACCCATTCTTTTATCATTTTAATGGGGCAGTCTCTTGTTAGCAAATGCAAAATTGAAAAGAAAAATATTGTGTGTATTTGAGTTATAGTAAGTCTGCACGAGAGGCATCTATCTGCCCGCGGTGCGGTGCCTTGGACGGTGGACTCTTTAAGTGTATTCACCTTATTAGACATGTATTCACCTTACATCTGGAGGAAACCAACGAAAACTCCTGACCGCTGGATAGACCGCCGAGCGGTCGGGCCTGAACGCGAGACCTTCACACTTCAGCCGTTTTACCATGTTCAGTGTCTTTATCCACTCGGACATGGTGGGGCACACTGCCATTTAAAGTTTTATTATATTCCCTGCAAAAACTTTTCCACGTAGTATAAAACGCAAACAAAAAATAGGTTTAGTAATAGTTTTATTTTTAGTAATTTGTACAAAAATTAGAAAAAATATGAAATTAACTTACGTGACAAAATTTTTAATTGAAAATTTCAGTTAAAATATTAATAAAATACTTTCTGTAGAGAGAGTGCTGAAATTTGCAAATTACCGTCACCGTCTCCTTAAAAGTGAAAAAATAGTTAAAATGAAACTCACACAAGCATGACCATTTCTTATTTTTCTTTTCTTAGTAATCATACAACTATTATTATTTAGTAATTACAGTTATTATAAACTTAACCCTCTGATCTGACTGCTCAATTTGTGGACCAAAATCGCTTCAAAAATTGTGTAATTTTATTTTTCCATGTTCAGAATCTGTATACATTGCAGAACTAAAATGTGCATTTTTTTGCTTTCTAGAAAAGATTTTATATATAAATTTTTATCATGAGAAACAGCTTCAGAAAAACCAATTTCAGATGTTATTTCATATTTTTTTTTAAATAAATCTCAATTGAACTACAGTTAATTTCCGTTTATGACATAATATAAGAAAATGCCCCACCGCCTAACGCTTTGCAAGTTTATTGAATCATGGTCAGATTCATCGCCGCCTGAGGAGCAGTCCAAAAAATCTAAATCACCATCACTATCAAAACTAAAATATCTTTCAGAATCTCATAAATCATCCGGAATATACACTCTGTCGATTGATAAACGATTTCTAGCAGCTATTTCTGATTAGGAAAAGGCAGAAAACAAGTGAAGTTAGAGCGGTAAATACCAAGTACCTTCAAATGCCAATATTTAGTGGACGACTAACAGCATCTGTTGGTCAAAACCTAAATTAATCCGTTGGTCAAAGACTGTATCTAATTTATTTCACTGGTTAAACGGTGGAAACGCGGGATGCTCACCTCAAAAAAGGAAGAAAAGCACCTGCCCGTGAAAATCGCGTGATGAGCAAATTTTGCTCCATTTGAGTTGCCCGTGGAAATCGCCGGATGAGCAACCAGAGGGTTAATACATATTATTTATTAATAAAAATAATTACATTTAATAGTTAAATGTATCGTTAGCTATTAATAAGAATAATTAGTAATCGATTACTATATGATATTTAAAAATAATACTGCATATTGCGTTAACATGCAATAATTTTGAGCTTTTCAATAATCTTTAAGATCATCATCGGTCTAAAGAGTAAGTAAGAACTTTAAAATCAGCAAATGATATATCTTAGAATAATTCAACCTCGATTTGTTCTTTTTGCTTTAAGTGACAAATACAGCAATCCTCAAAACAGTGCCACGTATTATCTCTATAACAATGACGTTTGGTACTAAAGACATCATGATTCACCCAGAAAGCAAACATTTCGTCCATATGCATATTAGCTGCTCTTTCTGCTAATGACAGACAGAACGTTTTCTCTTAACTAAAACGGTTTTAGATTCAGATGAATGTTTCAGGGACATTTCATTGTTTTGGAACGGGGCTGTTTTAGGAGGAAAATATGCTACGGCATTATGATTTCCAAAATGAAAAATAATTGAAAAAATGTGGAGTGAATGAACAAAAGGCACTGAGCACAGGAAAAGAAATCGTCTCACTTGAATCCGACTGAAATAAAAGTCTACACTTTATTGTTCGAAATTTGTTTTAGCATTCTGATGTGAAATGTTTCCTACTGTTGTGAATTTTAAATTACTTTTTGGGCCCTCCGCCAATGGCATTGACGTGCATGCCTTTAAGAACAATAGAGTGCGTGTTATTTTAATATTTTTTAAAACACGAATTGGGTGCACGTTCCTTTATTATTGAAAGGGGACAATTTGTTTTTAGCAAATATAAAATAGAAAACTTTTTAGTTACAGAGAACAAAATAATAAAATATTTTTTAACCCTTTGAGGTACAACCCTTTCCCAATGCGCGAAAAAAGGGCAGCCGTTGCCATCGCTCGACTTAACTACCAGCAAGATGGCGGACGATCGAAACGTTCATCGCATGCCACAGATCTAGAGACCATTTTTTGACGCAGCTGCCTGTGCCCGTGCACAGCCAGCTGTCATCAAAAAAGGGTCAATATCCTTCAGTTAATTTAACATTGTATTTATAACTATCTGGTAATTAATTCATGGATATCCCATATATTCAACGAAGGGCATTTGTTTTTAAATATCATTTACTGTACAAACTATATTTAACTCTAACAAATGTTTGTTGCTTGAGGGTGTTCCATTAACAAGGTTAGACTTTAACCCTTTAACTCGCAGTGTTCCCGCTCTGGAAACACCAAACTCTGACGTTTTGACTGTTGCCAGTCACGAAGAATAGATTGGATTTCTATAAAAATAGTTGCGGGTGACATAGCTCCATGATAATCCTTTACTTTTTAGCACGTCATTTCCCGTAAAAAAATGGTCACGATTATTTTTAACAGCACTGACATCTGCTGAAAAAGGGAAGAATGCGAGAACAGTTGGATAGATTGCCCAGTGCTGAAAAAAGGGCAGCCGTTGCCATTGATGAAACAATTGGGCATTTTTAACTTTCTATAAACTTTAAGCACAACAAGAATAAAATTGTTATGAAAATTTTGATTGATTCATTTTTTTCGCTTACTTCAAATTTTCTCCCATATCTTGACTCAACTATCTGTGACTCAACTATCTGTGTGTTTATCAACTATCTTGACGACAGCTGTCTGGCTGTACCGCACAGCCAGCTATCGTCAAAAAAGGCTCTCTAAATCTGTGGCACGCGATGGACGTTTCGATCGCCCGCCATCTTGCTGATGGTTAAGTCGAGCGATGACAACGGCTGCCCTTTTTTCAGCATTGGGAAAGAGTTGCGCCTCAAAGGATTAAAGAGGGAGTTGGGATCAAAAATACCGGATTTAGAGTCCCGGATTGTCTTAATCAGACCCCTGTTTAAATCGGTAACAGGAACGTTGTTTATGTATTCCGTTTCAGCCACTTGAATTCCATTCAGCGAACTACCGTCGCAGCTGCATGTTTCCGGAACAATGCTCTTCCGTGCTTTTATTCATGCAGCAGAGAAAAGCGCAGTCGTCGTGGGCCAGATCTGAGCTGTAGGATGGATGAGGTAGCGATTAGTCATTGGGCGCATTGTACTAATGAAATATCTAAATATTGATGAAGCTTAGTTATGAAGCGTTAGAACACTTCTATATGAAATTTACCGCTTGCTGTTCCCACAGTCACAACTTCATGGGGATCATAATCATGCAATCAAAAATCCTGCCCCGACACTTATTGGACAAACCCTGTACACATATAGTTCAGTCGACATATGGTAGAGAGTTTGAAATAAGCGAAAAAATGTATCAATCAAAATTTTCATAACAATTTTATTCTTGTGGTGCTTGAAGTTTATAGAAAGTTAAAACAGCCCAATTGTTTCATCAATTTAACGCTGCGGAAACTTAAAAGGCCATCAACGCAATTTTACAACGATCGCGTAAACAACAATATGTGGGTTGATAAAAAGACCACGATCTAACTGGCGAATGAAATATATTATACCTCCGATGTCAATGACGAGTATCTGCAAATGGCAGAACACTTTCTAAACTCGGAAACGGAAAAAAGAGAAAAAAAAGCAAAATGGCGCTTATTCGAGAATGCATTTTTCAGTAGAGAAATTTCATTGTTATGGCCTTGATTGTTTTCGGCGAAGAATCTTTTCACTCAATGATTTAAATGAAAAATAGCTTTTTTTAAAAAAGGACTATTGTGTAAACAAAGAGCATTAAGCATAAAAGGAATTCGTTTTGTTCGAGTAATTGAAACAGAATTTTAGACTTGAAGCTTGCGGGACAATTTGTTCATTGTGAAAATATGTTCTTTTTAATTTTTTCTAATGAAGCTGTTTCCTGTATGACGCGTCACTTAAATTGAGTTTTCATGTGAGTTGCAGAGTTATAATACAAAATGTTGTCATAGATATTTATCACAGAAAAAAAAAAAACTTAAATGTGAACTTATTTGTGTATTGCAAAATCATATAAATTGCAATGTAGATTTTATAATACGAAACGTTACCATATACAGGGTCTCCCAAAAAGACGATAACACGCTTTAATTCCTTATCCATTAGAAATAAGTTGTCAACGTAAATTGAAAAAAAAAATTTCAAAATAAGTCACGAAAAAAGACTAAAAATTTATCTCGTTAACTTACAAAAAGTTTCACTTTTGAAATTTGTGTACAGCCCTCGTACAAAAAAATTCCCAATTAGTTAAATGGTCGTATGCACTAATGAGGTGATGCACAAAATTTCAGCTTTTCATCATAAAGCATCTAAGAGATATATTTAAAGAAAAGATGATCAAGGGATATACTTGAAAATGAAAGTGAATGTTTAATGCTAGAGAGCAGGAAATGATTTTCTTTCGTGATTTCTGCACGACCCTGAAACTCGATCTCCCGGCACGATTTTTTTTTTTTTCTCCGAGAGCCATTGAAAAGTGGTTTAACTCAGCATATACTTATCTTCATATCTCTGAGACTTTTTATCATGAAAGACTGATATTTTGTTCCTCACCTCATTAGTGTCTATGGTACGTTTTACTATATGGAGGCTTCTTTGTACGAGGGTCATATACAAATTTTAAAGTTTGTATCCTCGCCCTCGTACGGAAAAAAACACTCAAATTTCTGGTGTTAAACGATAAAGTAAATAAAAAACTTTGTAAAAAACACACATAAGATGTTATAGGTAAGAAGATACGTACGTTTCGACCAAAAATTTTTGGTCGAAACGTACGTATCTTCTTACCTATAACATCTTATGTGTGATTTTTACAAAGTTTTTTTATTTACTTTAAATTTTAAAAGTGTAACTTTTTGAAAGTTAACGAGAGAATTTTTTTCTCAATGTAATCTTTTTTTCTTACCTCATTTGGAGCCTTTTTTCTATTCACATTGCCCATCTATCTCTAGTAGAATAAGGGATTAAAGTGTGTTGCCACCTTCTTGGGACAACCTGTATATTTATCGCAATAATAATCTTTAATGTGGACTTATTGGTGAAAATATATTTTTGCAAACGCTTGTTTGCTAGTTAGAAACATAGTTTTTTAATATAGAATGCGATAAATGGAATATTGCATAAAATTGGTATAAGTAGAGTAGGAAATTGTTCATATCGGACTTTACGATAATGCTGATCTGACACTAGCAAAAAACGACTTAAAATGTTTAAAAACTCGGTTAGCTTTAGAGAAAGTTATAGAACTTTTTAATGATGGTGAACGGTTAGCCGCTACAGATCTTTTGAGATGTGATTATACTAAATGTTAATGTATACTACAGTTAACGATAACTTGAGGTTTTTTATCCTTCGTTTCAGCAAAATATACGAGTTGTTTTCTTATTTGTAGAGAAAATTATAGATTTTCAGGAGAGTTTAAGCTCTTTTCATTTTATAAACGTCTCTAAAACGTTTAGCAACTTCAAATTTGCTAAACGTGCCAGCGAGGTCCAATGCGATTTTTCCATTCGCTTTCGTCAAAACTGTACTATGTACACGAATTGAGTTGAATACTTTCAAAAGTTATTCCTTCAATTCTCTGAAAGTTACTGTCAGCAGTATTGCCGGAGTATCTCTTTCATGCGGCAGAGTTAAGCAAAAACTAACATTCAGCTAACAACTAACAACTAAAACTAATTTAGTTAGTTACGGGTAAATGGCAACTAAACTAATAGTTGTTAGTTGTAAGGTTCAACTAACTCTGCTCAACTAAATTAGTTTTAGTTGAACAGAAAACTAAAACTAATTTAGTTGATCCAAGTTAGTTGAACTTTCAACTAAAACTATTAGTTTTAGTTGTAAGGTCCAACTAACTCGGTTCAACTAAATTAGTTTTAGTTGAACAGAAAACTAAAACTAATTTAGTTGATCCAAGTTAGTTGAACTTTCAACTAAAACTATTAGTTTTAGTTGTAAGGTCCAACTAACTCGGTTCAACTAAATTAGTTTTAGTTGAACAGAAAACTAAAACTAATTTAGTTTTCTGTTCAAGATTTCATGCTTCAATAAGGTTTCTTTTCTTTCCCCTCCCACTCTATCTCTAAACACAGTTTTTTACACTCACACACACACACCAAATTATGATCACTGTTTCGTTTTCATCTGATCCACCCTTATAATATTTTAGTTAATGATGCCCAACTCTGCTATGCGGTTCTTTTATCTCCTAACAATTGAAGAAACTTCTTCAAACTGAACGAATTTTTTTCACCTTTTTTCAGATTTTCGAGAAGAATTCACGGAAATATAACGATTCCGAGGAGTACAGAAATTGTTTGTTGAAAAATGTGGAATAAATTAGTGTATGAAGGCGCACTCTCAAAAATTATTTCTTCAGTTCATGAATATTTATTGTTAGCAGTACTGCCGGAATATCTCCGTTTTTCACGAAATCCTTTTCATTCTTTTCGTCTCAATTGAAGAAATTTCTTCAAATTCAAAGAAATTTTTTTCCCCTTCTTCAGATTTCAAGAAGAATAATTCACAAAAATGTTATGTATCCACAGAATACGGAAACTATTTGTTGGAAAAATGAGGGACAAATTAGTGCATAGAGATGAGTTTTTCTGAGAGAGAAGGATATGAATTATTGCAACACCAGATGTGCCACTGTATGTATGTGCAGGGGAGAACGTGTCATGCGCATGTGTGGTTACAGTTAATTCAAAAACTCTGTTTTCACACACGAAAATGTTTGTCACCAAAAATTTTTTTATAAAAGTCAAAATCAATGTAAAATAAAAACAATCTGCTCGGTTCGAAGATAAAGAATTGACACAGAAAGCGCTTTCTGATGTCTGATTTAAATCAGGACGTTTTCGTAACTACTCTGCTGTGATCTGCATCCTTAAATTTTAATTCATGGTTGTAAAAGTACGCGAAACTTATATACGCCTACGTTACGTTCCCAGTTACGTCATTATAATCCCTCTTTATATCACCGCCGCTATTCTCTCAGAATTATAAACGAAGTGTGGTAGCGTTAATGTACTGTCAAAGGAAACATTGAAGGTGTGGGCTGCAGCTATAACAATCCTGCCAGAACTTAATTAAACAGGACATTCAGACTTATGTGTACCTCTCTCATGGGTTCGACCACTTTTTTTTTTCCTTGTAACACCTCCCGCAACTCCTTTGTTTTCACCTGATTTCGAATTCTGCTCTCAAGTGCTTTATGACATCGAAAATGATCTCTTGGATGTGGAAGGAGCGCACGAGATCTGATTTATGACCGCAACGGGCAGAGGAGAGTTGAATTGTTTTTTTTTTTTTTTTCCTTCTCTTTATTGTAATAATCGGGGAGAGGGCAAGAACTGTTTATTGATAATTACTGTTGCAAAAATGACCGATATAAGGAAATGGCGCGTTATGTATGCTAATAGGAAGAAGAGCCGCTGCAACCGTGAGGTGAATAATGTGCGTGGACTCTTCATTGTCGAACATCATTATTACTTAGCAGCTTGCATAATTTGTACTGTGTTCTGATTGGATGGATGCTGTGTCTAATTATATTACATGTTATTGATAACATAATTCATTTGTAACTAATTTCAGATGTACAAAAGAAGATTAATTGTGTGTATGTGAATTCGTAAAAGATTCACGAAGAATAACCATTGGGTAGAATAATTTGAATATGCGCATCTGCGAATGGTCGTTAAAAATGACGCGTTGGTGCAAGCTAGTTATTTTTAAAGATCTGAGAATATTTTTGCGTTGAAGCTCTATTTATTTAAGAATGCTCTTTATTTTATGAAAGTGCTGTGTACAATTTCCTGCAGGTGCGTTTGATTTGCGTTGTAATTCATAGAAATGGGTTCTGAGAAGAAAGCAAATGAACAGCGATTAAGATCTCTTGACTTCAAAAAAATATGAAGCATTTAGAATCAAGGTGCTTCTGGGTTATACAGTACATCTTGATAATACGGCGGTTGGTAGTCCGGCACATTTGTTAATCTGGTGACCACAGGAAACATGTTACGATTTCCCTCTCTGCTCATAATGGCATAGCAAGAAGAAAATGGCATCGCAAGTCATGATGTCCAAGTGTTTAAACGTTTCCAAGAGATTTTTTTTTTGAAAAATTTATAAATCAAACAAACAAAAAACAATTTATGATTATTTTTCTTAGCCAAACCATATGTTGTATTTTTTTACTGAAAAGTATGAGCATTATATCTGTAAATTTTCTATAATTCCGGGCGATTGTCTGGTCCCATATATGTCTGATTATCAAGATTGTATTGTAGTGGCCACCATTGGCGTAAACTGTCATATAATATTGTGGGGGCAACATGCAACATTGAGGCGCCAAAATGTTTCCTATTGTAGAAAATATCATTTTAAAATAGGTTATATCTGAATTTTCTGGAATTTTAGGGGGCAATTATAGATACTCCTATAGTTACGCCTATGGTGGCCACTAAAATTCAATCGCCAAGCAACCGATACATATCGACAAGATGGTGGTTGAGATATCTTGTGAAACTTATTCAAATTCCTACAGATGTCTGCAGTCTCAAAGTACAGTCGTTGCGCAGCTCTAATATCACTGAGAAAACTCAGTAGCCACTCAGTAAAATCCCCAAATACAGGTATTAGTGATTGCTATTGGGATTGCCAGAAGGGAATCTCGTTAATCCATTCATGCGCGTCACTAATTAGAGGCATTTCGCTAATAAAGATTTTTATTTTGCATGATCTTATAAATAAAAATGAAATTCTGTTTGTTTGTTTGTTTGTTTGTTTGTTTGTTTGTTTGTTTGTGGATTTGATTCGTATACAAATCCACAAAAATGGACCTATCGGCCTGAAATTTAGTACAGATATGTAAAATAATATAGAATAACTCATAGTCCACTTTAAAACTCTGAAAGTCCACCCGTTCCCGGAATTTAAGAGATTTTTTATGCTCTTCACGCAAAAATCTTTCCGTAATTGTAACCCCTGTAGTAAAAAAAGTGTGAAATAAGGATCGTAGTTGCCATGTGTGGCGATTTTGCCGAATAAAATGTCGTTCGTATACAAATCCACAAAAATGGACCTATCGGCCTGAAATTTAGCACAGATATGTAAAATAATATAGAATAAATCGTAGTCCACTTTAAAACTTTGAAAGTCCACCCGTTCCCGGAATTTAAGAGATTTTTTATGCTCTTCACGCAAAAATCTTTCCGTAATTGTAACCCCTGTAGTAAAAAAAGTGTGAAATAAGGATCGTAGTTGCCATGTGTGGCGATTTTGCCGAATAAAATGTCGTTCGTATACAAATCCACAAAAATGGACCTATCGGCCTGAAATTTAGCACAGATATGTAAAATAATATAGAATAAATCGTAGTCCACTTTAAAACTTTGAAAGTCCACCCGTTCCCGGAATTTAAGAGATTTTTTATGCTCTTCACGCAAAAATCTTTCCGTAATTGTAACCCCGTAGTGAAAAAAGTGGGAAATAAGGATCGTGGTTGCCATGTGTGGCGATTTTGCCGAATAAAATGTCGTTCGTATACAAATCCACAAAAATGGACCTATCGGCCTGAAATTTAGCACAGATATGTAAAATAATATAGAATAAATCGTAGTCCACTTTAAAACTTTGAAAGTCCACCCGTTCCCGGAATTTAAGAGATTTTTTATGCTCTTCACGCAAAAATCTTTCCGTAATTGTAACCCCTGTAGTGAAAAAAGTGTGAAATAAGGATCGTGGTTGCCATGTGTGGCGATTTTGCCGAATAAAATGTTTTAAATTCTCAAAGTAAAAATAAAAGAATAATAATGATTTTTTTTTGTTAGTTTATATTCGTAAGGTTATTTTTTTTTAAATTATAATATCGTGTGCATGGGAAATCAGAGCAGGAATGTAATGCTTTACACGCAAAACAATAAGAATTGAAGATTTCCGAGGCTAAAAGGTAAATTATTTTAGTTTGGCGAAAAAATAAAATGGCTCAAATGCCGATTTTGCGAAAGTGACTTCTAGCGGTTTGCACAGATTTCGGCTTGACGCAATTTATTGAGAGCTTAAGGAAATAGATTTTTGAAAACAAGTGCAAAGGTTTTATTAGAATACAGCGTTAAATTTTAATGATCCGTGAAGAAATAATGCAGTTAGTAAGGGATTTCAATTGATCTATCTCCAGAATTCTCGCCAAATGAGTGTGAACAAAGAGGATCGAAGATATCCGAGACTAATATGTAATTTTTTTTAGTTTGGCGAAAAATATAATGGCTGATAGGCCGATTTTTAGAGAGTGAGTTCTAGCGGTTTGCACAGTTTTAGGCTTTTTGGCGCAATTTACTGAGAGCTTAAGGGAATAGCATTTTTCTTAGAACACAGCATTAAACTTTAACTATCCGTGCAGAAATAATGCAGTTATAAGGGCATTTCAAGCGATGTAGCTTCAGAATTCTCGCCAATTGAGTACATTGATTTAAGTTGGGGGAATTCCGCCAAATTTCAGAAAATTGAAATCTTCTCATTAGTACATCGGAGTAACGACGTTAAAACACGTTATAGTTGATAATTTTAAAAAATTCGGCTGTATTAAGGGATTCAACTTTTCAAATAAAGGCTTGCTTTACTTTTTCGCTGTCGAACCATTTCCCATATATTATTGCTGATAAGTCAATGCTTCGAATGATTTCCTGAAAAAACGCTTGCAAAATGGCGTATGTTGGCACTTTGGCGAGGTTTAGATTTGAAACTGGATTTTATTTGAGACTGGGATATATAATGGCACTGGTTATAGATAAAAATGAATGTTGGTATGAGTGTATGAGGTTGAAAAACTCCAGCACCGTTGAGCACCGTTGCACCATGAAATTTGGTTCACCTAAGTCTTTTATCATGGAGAAGCTTTTTATGCTATCCGTTTTCCTCTAACTTGCCACAAGGTGGCGCAGCAGAACGTCGAATTCTATTCCGTTTAGCCGTTTGCTATGCGAATATCGTCCAACCGATTTCGATGAAATTTGTTACACGCGAATATTAGAACACGGAGAATATTTTTCACTATCCATTTTGCTGTAACTTGCCGCTAAATGGCGATGAAAAGCATCCACTTCAATACCGTTCGACAGATCGGCATAAAAATTTTTATACTTACACATTTGAGCACGAAGAATATATTCTAACTGCGTTCCTTTTGATGTTACTCACCACTAGATGACACTGCAATGCATTATTATCTTAACTCTCCACTAGATGACGCTGCAGCAGGCCAAATTCTTGACCATTCAAACGGTTGCTATGAAAATCAGTATACATAGCTATTTGAACAATGAGAATATTTTGGCGTTATCCATTTTGCTATAACTCGCCACTTGACGGCGCTGTAGCAAATCATTACTTTAATTAACTACTAGATGGCCCTGCAGTGTATCACTTCTTGACTGTGCAAATGATCGTTATGAAAATTGGTATACATAGATAGTTGAACACGGTCGCTATGAAAATCAGTATACATAGCTATTTGAACAATGAGAATATTTTGGCGTTATCCATTTTGCTATAACTCGCCACTTGACGGTGCTGTAGCAAATCATTACTTTAATTAACTACTAGATGGCCCTGCAGTGTATCACTTCTTGACTGTGCAAATGATCGTTATGAAAATTGGTATACATAGGTAGTTGAACACGGTCGCTATGAAAATCAGTATACATAGCTATTTTAACAATGAGAATATTTTGGCGTTATCCATTTTGCTATAACTCGCCACTTGACGGCGCTGTAGCAAATCATTACTTTAATTAACTACTAGATGGCCCTGCAGTGTATCACTTCTTGACTGTGCAAATAATCGCTATGAAAATAGGTATACATAGATATTTGAACACGGGGAAGAGTTTGGCACGATCCGTTTTCCTATAACTTGACACTAGATGTCGCGTCAACACATGAACTTCAAGACTATTCAGCCGATCGTCATGAAAATTCGTATACATCGATATCTGAATGCGAAAAATATTTTCGCCGTATCCGTTTTGCTAAAACTCGCCACTAGATTGCGCTACGCCGCATGGCCTTCTGCACCGTACAAACGATTGCCTTGCAATTCGGTATGCATGATTATTGGACACAATATAACGCGATATCCACTTTTCTATATCTGTTTATTACAATGAATAGTAATCACCACAAATCGTAATATCAAAAAGTCCATTCATTCCCGTGCGAAGAACGGGTACTTCAGCTAGTATTACATATAAATACTAGAGAAAAAGCCCCGGACAAGTGCTGCCCGCACAAAAGATACAGAATGCACAAACAGCCAATTTACAATAAATAAGAAGAAAAATATATAATAAAAACATATCACTATTAAACAGATACAGTACTATAAAAAAATAAAGATCACATATTAGTTATTAACTGTCATTTACTTTATGTTAATTAAATGTAATCTATCCAAAATCATGTATTCTAAATTATATTTCTGTTCCCATTTTTCTATCAATTCGGCTTTTAAATCTGTATATTCGCTTTTCCCCTTCATGCATTATTCTTAATTGTTAATCTTTCTCGTCAGAATGTTGTCGCAATCTGAGCTAAAAATAAATTACATTACATCCTTTTGCAAAAGCAACGACTTTTTGCTTACCCCCTCTTTGCCAGCATTTTGGCATAAGCTATTTCTTGATGCCCAGCGCCATCTTTAAAATTACTTATTCGCGGTTTCATTTCTTTAATTTTATTGGATTAAACTTTATGGTTGCTCTGTAATTGGTGTTGGCTATCTCGGCCAAGTTTTTGTTCTCGCCAATATCAAGTTCTATTTTGACATGCTCTTTTTACTCATTCCATCTTAATTCTACTGTCATGTATGAGTGTTTTGACCGTCACCATACGTTAATTTTAATGTGTTTATTCTGTGATAGTTCTTTAAAGAAGCAGTTTTTTTAAGTATCTTACGTCTTTCAATCTTTCTACTGAAGTGTTGTAATGTAAAGAACCTATGGAACCATCGCTAAATATCTATCAATTTAAATCTGAAACTAATTTCATCACCATATCTATTTGCACAGAGAAGCATTTTTAAGAGTACAAGAATTCTATCAATTGACTGCTCTATAGTACAGCAGTAAATGGATCCGTCCTGATAGAAAGATTTTTTCTATAAGAAAATAAGTTCATTAATAAATAAGAAAATTATTCCTATCAAATTTTATTAAACAAAAAATATTCAAAAAATTAACCGAAATTAATGAAAATTAATAAAAGGGTGAAAAGTAAATATTTTGGAATACTTTTATTGCATAATTTTTGCTAAATGTAAAAGAAACAGTTTCTTCTATCACAACTATACATCATGGATCTTGCATCGTGTAACTTGTAGGTAAGTCATATAACTTGTATATCGTATAATAGCAAATACTAATTTAGAATTTTCATCAACTTTCAAGCTTCTTTCTTTCAATTTAATTTTTTTTTCAATCAATCATGCTACTGGGGCACTGAATAATTCTTCATAAACTTTCAATGCTATTTTTTTTTTCAATTTGCATATTCCACTCAATGAATCAATCCTAAAACTTATTTATCACTCTAACTTCTGACCGCTCAAGAGGAAAAAAGGCTAGTTTCCGTGCTCATACATAGTAATACAAATAAACTTATTCGATTTTCGTCTTGTTTCTTTTGAAAAAGGGAAAGAAAGTATTATTTATTAGCAAAAATAACAACACTAAAACTTTCAGCAACTATCTAATGCTTCGAACGGGTATTTCAATGTTTATTGTCTTATTTAACGGTAACTATGTTGTCACATTGTGTTTGATTACATTGGATATAGAACTCTGTGTTGTCTGTTGGATTTAAACATTAGTCTGTGGCTTTGTTCCTGGTGCGCCAACACTGTTATGAATGCAAGTCTGACACCAAGTCATTGCTCAATACAAATTGGTTTGCCCAATGTTTGCCTGCAATATTCGAATTATTTTGCGTGTTCTTGTAAAATAACTATGATTAACTAGCCGCCTCCGGTAACCAGTGGTTCGCCATTTTAATAAATCTTCTTCAGAGAAAATCCTGTTCCTCACCGGTTTCCTTGGCACTGAAATCTCTCCGATTCTGAATGGAATTTAAAATTAAGATCGTTACAAACAGGGGCGGCCCTAGGGTAAGTGACGCCCCTGCTAATGCAAAAAAGACGCCCCCTTTTATGCTCTACTTAGTTTTTGAGTTCGAAATGACGCCCTTTCTAAGCCGGCGCCCAGATGCGATGCTTACCGTGTCGGGCTGCCCCTGGTTAGAAAATTAAGATGGTTAAATGATAAAAACCTACAAAAAGGTACAAGTTATTTTCGTCCTATATTAATTCTGAAGAGCTTCTGGATATATTAGCCTTTATCAAAAAGCGGAAAAAAAGTAAGAAAATCTGAAACACTTTCAGATTTTAAAACGCACTAAACTGCTATATACTAAAAGCGTATTATAATCCATGGGTCTTCCCTATTTTCTTTCCTTATTCCATTAACTTGGAAAGTATATCATTATTCATGAGTGTGATTAAACACAATTAAAATTGATATTTCTAACATCCTTTTTCTGGATGTAATGCATTAGAAATAGATAGGGAAAAACTGTGCAGAAAAATGCACATTTCGAACTGAATTTAAGTTTCAAATATTTATTCAGGTGCATTCATAATCCAAACAGCAGACGATAAAATTACGGTAAATTGCGCCAAGCAGTAGAATCATCTCCTCAAATTTGCACATCAGCCATTTAATTTTTTGCCAAATTAAAAAGTTGCACATTTTAGTCTCGAAAATTTCTAAATCCTATTTTTCTTTTGAGTATAAAACATTTTATTCCTGCTCTGATTTCCTATGTACACGATATTTTAATTAAAAAATAACCTTACAAATAATCTAAACAAAAACAATCGTTATTCTTATATTTTTACTTCAACAACTTGCCAAATATGGCAACCTAGATATGCTTAATCGTCGCTTTTTCCACTGCGAGGTCACAATTACGAAATGGCAGAGAGCAAAAATTAGCCTTTTGCGACACGTTTTTTATCGATATCTCTTAAAATAATTCGAATTTCGAAAAAATCGCTTCGAGGTATGTCGGGACCCGTCCTGGAGAATTTCCAAACAAAATTTGGTAGGTCTACGATCATCCGTCTGGGAGCTACACCAGACACAGACAAACTGACCGACATTTTACAC
The DNA here is from genome assembly GCA_038373885.1 of Cheiracanthium punctorium. NCBI lineage: Eukaryota > Metazoa > Arthropoda > Arachnida > Araneae > Cheiracanthiidae > Cheiracanthium > Cheiracanthium punctorium. The sequence goes on along the minus strand of JAWZYV010015960.1, from coordinate 964,828 downwards.
TTTGTTTTATTGGTATAGATACATAAGCCAGTTTCAGTAGAATAAATGGTTCAGTACATTATAATAACATATATAAATTTCAGAGTAATCTATCATATTTACGGCTGTTAGGGCACGAACGGACAAACAGAAAAATAGAAATCATAAACATGCTTCAACTTTAAAATAAAATGAAATAAGTAAAAACTTTGCGTAAAAAATAAACATAAATTGATACTTATATCAAGATATGATCGTGAAATAACCGGGTTACTTCTCACAATTGGTCGACACAATACTTCTTTAATTTGATGCAATTTAAATTTACGAGTAATCCATGCACATTTCCGGCAGTTAGAACTCAGACGGACTGACAGGCAAACATAAATCATAAACGTATTTCGAATACTGAAAAGCAGAGATTGACTAAAGTTGTAAAATCTTAGGAGCCAGCAAAAATTTTCAGGAGTCACATTTATATTGAATTATATTAATAAAAGTAAAAGATAGTCGCCAAGGGATATATTTTAGTCACCCGGTCGACCGGGCTTCTTCGAACCTTGTTGAAAAGTGTTAAGGACAGTCTTAACTTAGTCAAAGCTCTTTCATATTTTTGCTCTTTTCCAAAACACTCAGAGGGTTAAACAAATTTATGCAGAAGTAACCGGGTTACATCTCACGATTGGTCGAGACAAACAGCCAAACACTTTTCCCCAAATCGAGGTAAGATAAGTCTTTAATCCGACATCATTTATGCTCACTTCAGCACCCATGAAGAAAAATGATCAATGATGGCAAAAAATAATATAAGAATAAACTTCGTTACATATTTTCCGAGCTTTATATATATAATCTTCCATCAACTTTTAACCCCTGGAATACTGAGTCACAAACGCTGGGCTGAAACCCGGTACACACCTTTCCGTAATTGGTACGTGTTGTCATAATGTTTGTAGTGTTGGCGCAATCTTTTTGGCGATAATAGCCCCGATTCTTTCTCATTACACACTTTATTGTAAAACATTTAGCTTGAATGGCAACCGTAAATAGGCAGAAAGATCTTTTGAAGATATTCACACCTTGTAATAAGTTTAAGAAGGAAGGGAACTTTTTTTTTCATTTTACGAATGGCAGCGATAAATAAAAGTCTCCTTTTGTGACAGCACGCCATTGGTTTCGTAAGTTCGCATAATAAAATAAATATGCACGCATTTTCTTTTAAAATATTGCATTACGCTTGAAGAAATTACAAATGCTTTTTGAATAACTGCTAAGAGTGTGTAGCTGATATTTGATTGTAAATTTTTCAAAGATGGGAAGTGGACAAACCCATTTAAAATGATGCAGATTTTTAAGATAATGGAATGAGTTATGCCAGGAAATATAGGTCAAAAGATGCCATCTTCTTCTGTAATAACCGAAGGTCAAAATGTCGTTAATCTTTGATTTTTCATTTTTTAAAACTACTCATTTAAATATAATTAGACTGTTTTGATCAGTGTAAATTCCAATAACTTTTTACCTTAAAATGGTTCGAAATTAAGTGAAAAGGCAACTAATTTTTAATTCGTAGTTCAGATTGGAAACGCAGATCAATGATCAAATGGATATGACTCAATGAGTATTTGGAGGGCTAGCATGTTCGGATTCAGAATTGTGGCCTCTGACAAGTCTGTAAATCTTAAATTCTATAGTTTTGTGTGATTTTCTCTAGATGTAATATGAATACGCGCTAGAACCCCTTAAAAAGTCCTCCACCCAAGGCATTCCCCGTAAGCAGATAGCCATCGTATAGTTTTGCTTTAACTAATAAAGAAAGAAAAATAGCAAACAATCAGGTCTCAGGTCAACGTATTTCATTAACATTACACCACAAAATGTTGTTAAGCTTATTGTCCATTTTTGCGCTTAGAGTTCACGTGATGCACAAAATAATGGATCAATCAGTAACATTTCGTCACGGAATGTGGATGCAATATTTCTGGGGTGAAACATTACTCCAGCGTGAGCAAATGAGTAACTTGGAATCTTCTAATTCGTTATTAATTTAAATAATTTCGGGTTCAGCTCAGATATGAAGCTTACATTTGAAAGATTCTTTAACGCAATTCTCTTTCTCTCTCTCTCTCTCTCTCTTTTTTTTTTTTAAAGCTATATTTTGCACCAATTAACAAAAATAATAAACTTTAGCATAAATTAACTTTAGCACCTATTTACAAACTGCTTATATTTCGCAGTTATTCGCAATCATAAGAGAATTTCGTATAAATTCGCATCTGTTTCGTAAATACAAAAATTTCGCACTTCTAATTGTAATTGATAAATTACTTGCTTATACAGAATCATGGTTTATTTATCATGTTTCGCTCTTTAAAAAGCGAAATCATTTATGATTCTAAACGGATCTTTGTATGTGTGTGGCCACAAAGCCTTTTGTATACATTTTTTAGTTTTACTTTTAATGCTTCATTGAGTAATATGGAAGGTTTTATTCGTTTTTATCTGGTCATTCAGCTGTAACTCTAATAGTTACTAGTCATAATAAATTATTATCGTGCCAACAATAAACAAAGTAGTAACAAATTTTTCTAATATCAAATTTAATTTTCTTAAATAGTGTTTTGTTTGGTGATTTAAACATCTCTTTCCACTCTATAATGATTATTTCAGTGCATTTCCAAATTCAAAGGTTATTTGGTCTTATTTCTTTAACTACTAATATTTTGAAATTTATATTCTTATGAGTTATTATCTGAATTCTAGTTCTTCTTATATAAATGAGCATTGTTTCACAACCGACACAAATGTTTTCTAGATAAAAATTGCTAAAAATCGATGAAATTTAGGGGGGAAAATCATTTTTTCGTCTCTTTCAAATAACTAAATTGTTTCACATTCTTTATCAGTGCAAAATTTCAGACCAACTGGTCCAGCAGACTCACTTTTCGAATTCTTGAAGCTTGAACTTTTACACAAAAAAAATTTCTTTTTTTTAAATGCAGTTCCTCAAACTTAAATACTTTCTCGCAATTAAAGTACAGTTATCTAACCACTGTGTAGCACGTAATTATAAGCATGTAAGTTATAGCTCATATAATTATGTTAAAATTCAATATGTTTGCGAAATAAGCATGATTAAAGTAATTTACAAGATTAATTCTTAATGGGTTATGGCTTAATAGCAGTTATGTTTCAGCATATTTTATCAGCTTATTCAGGAAGGATAATACTTAAAATCTAATAATATTATGATTTTTCAAAGTATGATTTATCAATCATTATTTATCAGATGGCTTTTATGTGAAAAAAAAATCACATAAAATAAATAAAACCTCGAATGCTAATTCGAAATTGAAGATTAAAAAAGACAGTCAGTGTTTTATCTATTTTCATAAAACCCTTTTACTTTAACTGCTACTGAAACAACAAAAACTTGATTTCGATGGAGAAATTACTAATTGAATTATATTTGAGTGCTCTTATTTTAATATGGTAAAAGCTTGAATTTATAATAAATTTGTTTCAGTTTTGACACAATTACTTAAATTTTACTACAGTTCACAGTCTATATAATTATTCTGCTAATTTAACAGAGTTTGAATTATTTCAGATTTTATTTATTTATTAAGACATATACACGATGTGAATTAAGAATTTATATAAGAATTTTATTTACTTGATTTTAATAAACCACCAACTTTTCCAGTCGTAAATTTTTTTTCGTAAAGTATTTCTTTTTTAATTGTACGTTTGTATAGTATAGATACATATACTTATTTCTACTTAGATTTACATAATTACTTTAATGTTTCGTTAACAAGCAACGTTCAAAAACAAATAATTACACGTTGTTACAGTAATATTTCAATGTTAAAGTAAAGTATTTTACATATTGTTACGATAATGTTTTAATCGCCCTTTCTTACCCTGCGTCCACATTTGAGGACAGAAATATTAGCTATTGTACAGGATAGATCTTTTAATTTGTGTGCATAAAAGAAAAAATTCCTCGAATGCTTAAAAATTCGGATTATTTATATATTTATATTATTTTTAATTACAAATTTAATATCTTTTATTATGAAAAAAAAAAAGATTTAATTCAAAGAAAAAAATTATAGTCAGGTCTCTTAAAATTTAATGCTGTTAAAAAAAAAAAAACTTTTGTACATTATAACAATGATACTTTGTTAGAAAATGTTACAGTAATATTTCAATGTTAAAGTAAAGTATTTTACATATTGTTACGATAATGTTTTAATCGCCCTTTCTTACCCTGCGTCCACATTTGAGGACAGAAATATTAGCTATTGTACAGGATAGATCTTTTAATTTGTGTGCATAAAAGAAAAAATTCCTCGAATGCTTAAAAATTCGGATTATTTATATATTTATATTATTTTTAATTACAAATTTAATATCTTTTATTATGAAAAAAAAAAAGATTTAATTCAAAGAAAAAAATTATAGTCAGGTCTCTTAAAATTTAATGCTGTTAAAAAAAAAAAAAACTTTTGTACATTATAACAATGATACTTTGTTAGAAAATGTTAATAAAATTATCCTTTACACATAATTACAACAATATTTTATGAACACTGTTCATGCCATATCGATTATATATCATTACAAAATCACTTATGCATTGCTTAAAAGCCACTTATTATCACCCGTGTATTATTATTATAGAGTCGCTTAAACATTGTTATAGTGATATTCCGTAAACACTGTACTTAAATAAATTATCACTCATACATTATAACAGCAATGTTTATTAACAATGTTCATAAATAAATTATCACTTGTACATTATTACAGTAGAATTTTAGTAACACTGTTCTTATGTTACATTTCATAGTATCAGTTATATATCATTGTAACATCACTTACATTTTATTCCAGTAATAATTCTTTAATTCTTCATAAATTATTGTTTATACAATATTGCAATATCGTCTGTACATTGCCACAGTCATTTTTCATTAGCGATTGTACATTACTACAGTGATATTTATTAACAAAGTTCACACATTATCGCTTGTAGTATCACTTAGATATTGATATAATATCAGTTTATTGCAGAAATAATTATTTAACTCTTCATAAATTATTGCTTATAGTTTATTACAACATCGTTTACACATTGTTATAGCAATTTTCATTATCGTTTGTACGTTACTACTTTAATATTTCATTAACAATGTTCACACACATTTTCACTTATACAATACTACAATATCACTTTTAAATTGTTACCATATCCTTTTCACTTTATTGCATTAATATGTCATTGTTCACAAATACAATAAGAACAATTTTATATGTTCTTACGAATAACAATATATCTTTTAGCAACCTTATCATTAGGGAAAAATACTTAGGGAAAAAATGCGAGGAAATAGTCGATGAAACATTAGGATTAAATAGATAATACATTACAATAAAACTGTTTTGTTACAATGTAACAGACAAATTTCATAAAAAAGCCCCTTTACATTTATTACAGTAATAGTTTATAACACTTTCAAACAAATGTGCTAAAGCATTATTACAGTATCACACTTACACAGCACTATATTATCACTTTTATGTTGTTACAATGACACTTACTCATTATTACACTAATAATTCTTTAACTGTACATAAATAAATTATTGCTTCTATATTATTACACTATTGCATACACCTTGTTTCAATAATACTTAAAAACGCTAAGAATCTATTACGATCTAGAATTTACACCATAGTTCATACAGTGTAACAATAGTGTTTCATTAACAGTGTTTATAAATAAATTATTACTTATAAATAATCACAGTAATATTTTATTTCACACTGTTCCTAAGTTATACCTTATATTACTACTACATTTTAACTCAGTAATATCTCTTTAAATGTTCATACATAATTATTAATTACATATTATTATAATATCGCTTTCACATTGTTACAGTAATATTTTATTAATAGAGTTCACATATTATCGCTTACACATTTCTACAGTTTCACTTATACGTTTTTATAATATCACTTACACTTTATTACAATAATAATTTTGTAACTGTCCATAAATAAATAATTGCTTAAACATTTTTACAGTATTGCTTACACATTGTTACAATAATATTTCATTTAAGATGTTTGTAAATAATCTATCGCTCGTACGTTACTACAATAATGTTTTGCTAACAATGTTTGCCGATTGTTACGTATACACTATAACATTATCACGCATATATGGTTACAATATCGCTTGCACAATGTTACAGTAATTTTTCATTTACGCTGTTCATAAATAAGCTATCGCTCTTACGTTACTAAAGTAATGTTTTATTAACAATATTATCTATCATAATAATAACGTTACATGATTTATACAATAATACAACATTAATTATCCATTGTTACAATATCACTTTATTATAATAATAATTCTTTAATTGTTCATTAATAAATAATTGACTATACATTTTTACAATATCGTTTTCACACTGTTACACTAATTTTCTTTAAAGCTGTTTACAAATAAACTATCGCCTGTATATTAATAGCTACAATGTTTTTTATTAACGCTTGCTCATGATTACTTATACACAACACTATTACATTATCACTTTGTTAAAATATCACTTACACATTGTCACAATATTTGTCATTTACGCTGTTCATAAATAAATTATCGCTCTTGCATTACTACAGTAGGGTTTTATTAACAATGTTTGCTCCTTATTATTTATACATTGTTAACATTGTCACTTACACACTGTCGCAATATCTCTTGCACATTGTTACAGTAATTTTTCATTTATGCAGTTCATAAATGAACTATCGCTCATACATTACTACAGCAATGTTTTACTAACAATATTATGAATGATAATAATAACATTATGAATTGCACAGTCAGTACCACTTATCTTGTTATAATATCATTTAGTTACAATAAGAATTCTTTAATTGTTCATAAATAAATTATTGTTTATATATTTTAAAATTTTCATATGGGTTTACATACTATTACAGTAATTTTTCTTTCATGCTGTTCATAAATAAACTATCGCTCGTACATTGATAGCTATAATAATGTTTTATAAACGTTTGCACATGATTACTTTTACACTATTATAATATCACTTTTACATTGTTACTGTATCACTTGCACATAGCTACAGCTATTTTTCACTTACGCTGTTCATAAATAAACTATCGCTCGTACAATATTACAATAAGTCTTTATTAACATTCTTTGATCATTATTACTTATACACTATTACATCATCGTTTATACATTGTTTCAATATCACTTACAAATTACTACACTAATAATTCATTAACACTACTCATAAATATACTAAAAACGGTTTCAAATGTTCTTACGTATAATAATATCTCTTTTAACAGCCATATAATTCGAGAAGGGCACTTTTCTTTTAATACGTGAAGGTGGGGGCAAGGGGGAGGGGAGGAAGACGATAAAAGCAGAGAAATAAATAGATAAATATTTTTAAAATCATATTCTCCCGCACACGAACTGTGTAGTCGTCTGCGTCCCCCCCCCCCCCTCTATCCTTTCTAACAAAAAAGTTTAGAACAAAGCATATCCCCTCTTCCCCACCTGGGCAACATTGTTGAATATCGTCACGGTTACATATTGTTACGTAGGCGGTTTTGACCCTCCGGGATCGTCTGCCAGAAAGAAAGGGGGGGACGGTAATTTCCCCCGTTTTTTACTTGTTCCTCGGGGGCACGGATTGTTTCACGTTTTGTTGTTTGGGGAGTTATGAGGTTGACGGACAATCTTTAATAAGTGGTGGGTCGACATGAAGAGTTAAGCGGGGGCAGATACCCAGAGGAATTCGGCTCTTTTCGAACGTTTAGTGTGGGGGATGTCTTTTGTTATTATGTTAAGTGGATTTTTTGGTTCCTTGACTTGTCTAATCGAATTTACGGTAAACCTCAAGAATGCTGTTGGTTATTTTTTTTCTCATTGGAGGAACGATAATTGTGTAAAAAATAGACGTTCTTTGGTGCAATATTCTTCTCAGAGAGCTACAGTTCATTCCCATGTAGCAGGGTGACGTCGCAGCATGTGTGCATTTTGGATACCTTGTGACTTCAAATACAGTGGAACCTCCGTAAGTTGAACACTTGCGGCGACTAAGCTTCGATTTACCCCCTACATTTTTTTTCGCGCCAAAGGGCTCGACTCAATTTCTTATTTTTTTCAGTTTTTCGACTATTTTTTCCGTCAAAAATGAACGGTGGGGTTGGGGGCAGGGTCCCTCTCACATAAAAGTCAAATTATTTTTTAAATTTACGTTTTTCAAATTTTTAACCCTAAATTCTTGTTAAAAAATGCGCTTTCTGTGTCCATCAATTCTTAAATTTCCTTGAATTTATTCGTGTTTAGATTCCTAACTCTAAATTATTTCCAGAATTTTTCTATTTCTAATAGTTTTTGCGCTTTCGGAAACGCATTTTTATGGCCCTAAATTCTTATTCAAAAACGCGAATTCTATGTTCATCAAATCTTAAATTTTCTTGATTTTATTGTTGTTTACATTCTTAACCCTATATTTTTTTGTAGAATTCTTCTAATTCTTATAGTTTTTCCGATTTCGGAAACGTGGTTTCACGGCCATTTGTTTATTTTTTACCCGGCCGAAAACGGCCTTTGGCGAAAAAAATCGAGGTAGGGGTACATCGAAGATGCGCCCTTGCGGCTCCCTCGAAATGTGTCCAGCTTTCAGAGGTGTCCAAATTATAGAGGTATATTTTTATATTATGGGCACGTTCCATTCCCCAGAAAAGTGTCCAACTTCGGGAGGTGTCCAAGTTATGGGGGGGGTGTCCAAATCGGAAAGTTCCGCTGTATATGTGGTAGAGAGGTTTTGGGGACGCAATGAACAAATAGAAGATTTTCCAAGGTCCTCAACTGATTTCGAACGGAATTTTGAAAAGAAGCTAAATATGTTTCATCCAGGTCCGTTATACCCATACGCATTTCTCTGTCTTAGGCTATAAAATTTATCAGGCCTCCTCTACCCAAATTTGTATGTCTTTTATTTTATTTTATTATTACTATTATTAATTGTTATTATTTAAGATAAAATGTGACAGTACGTCTCAAAGATCGTTTTTGTCTCATAGATGTTCTTTGGTCATGACAGACCCCTGCGGATCTATTGGGCGGACGCAGGGCCCCTGCGAGAAAAATATATTTACACTAGATACATGGTCACTATGTATTACACTAGATACATAGTCGCTAATAAAAAGTGGACTTCACACTAGATAAAATAAGCTTCAACTAACAAAATGGCCCCAGACAAATGTAGTGCTAAATGTGATTATTTTACTAAATCTTCCAAAAGGAATCATAATCGGTAAATTGTGTATGAATAGTACACTAATGCACATAAAACATTAGCTGTATAATTAGATACAATCTTTCCTGCCAAGGTATATGCAATCGAACTTCAACAAAAAGATGTCTAACAATACCAAAAGTTTTTTTCATGTGCATAGAGAGTCACTTTTAGAGTTCGTCAGTATTCTTTTCTTGCTAAAAACTGAAATATGACTTCAAATGCTTGATTACAATATGTTTTAGAACACAATTCTCTACCACTGGCAACTAAAATAATTGGAGCCATAGGCTATAGCCTGCTGAGCCTAAATTTGGTACTGATTCTCGCTTTGAAAAAAAAAAAAAAAGCTTGGGAATTTCGAAAACAATCATTATCACTTATTATCATTATCGGTTGGCAGTTTGGCTCTGTTTGGATACAAAGCCTGATTAAGATATTCTGGAGCACTAGATTTTATTTTTTAGGGACCCCTATGCAATCCAATTGTAACACTGACAATGAGCATTTTGTAGATTAAAAACGGTTTGCATAATAATTGAGGCTTATAAAATAACGCTCTCCATCGAACATGATGTATGTAGCCCCTCTTTTATTACAGCAAACAAAATAGCTGTAGATAACGCTTTAACAACAGAAATTTAAAAATCAAATTCTTTTGTGTCTTACTTGCTTCGATCGTTGCTAAGATACTGTACAGGAGCAATTAAAGACCTAAGCCACAAAGCAACGATGGTATCAAAGTTGCAAAACAGCTCCATAAAATTAACCCTTTATAGCTCAATTACTCGAATTTTTTAAAAAATTAACTGCAATGTGCAGAAACTGATTATAAACATACCGAAATTTTTTATTTTCCAGTTTTGTAATTCGTGTAAAATTTATTGACCAGAACGGGCTTGTTGCAGAGTTCAATAAAACGGTCATTACTTTCCGAACATGTACCATGCAAGGAAAGTATTGTGATCATGAAAAAATTCGACTTCGAGATTTTAGTGTATTTACACGTTTTGGGGGGTCTTCTGAATTCATTTAGGCTATTTTTAGGAGATGTATGTATGTATGTGTGTGTGTGTTTGTGTGTATGTGAGTGAACACGATAGCTCCTAAACGAGGCATTCGATGGAGCTCAAATTGGGTATATATGTTATAAACCACCGTCGCAAGACCGGTATTGATTTTGATGTGTAGGACTTATAGTTTTTCTACAGGGCTACAGCAAAGATTTCACATTATGGCCTTGGGGGGGGGGGAGTTCTTGAAAGTGCGCTAGCGTTTAAACGCTACATTCGATTGAGCTCAAATTGGGTAGGATATGTATGTTATAAACCACCATCGCAAGACCGGTACTGAATTAATGACGTATATACACGAATTTGGGGGAAATATTCAAATTCCATATTATATTTTCACTATTGTTTTTGTTGAGTTATTCATCGATTAAAATTTATTTAAATGCTTGGTAATGATGTTAATCGTAGGTGTTCGGAAGGTCGAGTGGAGTCACTCCAGATTTTTTAATACTCGATGATTAATTTATACAGCTTTAATTGCTATGTTGTAAATCTGTAACACGGTGATACAAAATGTTAAATTATGAATGCATTGAGAAAACTAAGAATTGTTCGTTTGTTAATGATATCTCTGACATACTTATCTTTATCTAATATCCGGTTCATAATCCATGTTCTATAAACAATGTTGTCAGTATCTTATTCACAAAAATCTCCGAAATGCCCAGACGGTGAAAGTACCACTAGACTAATTTCCATGGCTCAGTAAAATAATAGCTAAGGAAATGCATGGCTCAGGTAAGAAGAAAATTGCCTCTAAGCTTAAAAATTACAGATGGAAAGCTGAACAACATAATTATTTTTCTGAAGCACCGCTAAATTATAACGTTTTTAATCTGTTAGGAATTGTGTTTTACTCTTCGTGTTCTTAATTTTGTATGCTAATTAGATGAATTAGAACGTGGCGTTCTCAAAATCAAATCAGCTGACCTTTATTTTAGCATTTTGCGCCAATTGTCTGAAAATTCTACCCATGTATTAACCCTTTGGAGTCGTATGTGTATTCCGAGACACCAAAGCTTATTTTACCGTAACAGTGGTATGTCTTAACTCTCAGAGACTACAGCAAAGAACCATATTACAGTCTTATTACTTTCCGAACATGTATCGTGTAAGGAAAGTATTCTAAACTCATGAAAAAATTCGACTATGATATTTCCATGTATTTACGCATTTTGAGATATTCTGAATTCATTTGCACTATTTTGACGGTGATGTATCTGTGTCTGTGTGTATGTGAGTGAACACGATAGCTCCTAAGCGGTACATTTGATTGAGATCAAGTTTGGTGTATAAATTACAGATCATAATTGTACGACAGGTATTGCTTTTGGTGCGTATAAGACCTATAGTTCTTTTACACCGCTATAAAAAAAGAGTTCTTATATATTACGGCTTAAGGACGTAAATTTGTGAAAGTGCTCTAGCTTCTAAGTGACACATTCAATGGAACGCATATCGGGCATTATATTATAGTCACAGTCCCATGATTTTCATTTTAGTGTGTTCAGAACTGTTAGTTTGTTCTCAGGGTTGTGAAAAAGAATTCTTATACATTACAGCCTATTTTTTAAAAGCGTGCTATGTCTATATGGTACATTCAATTGATCTCAAACTAGGTACGCGCACTTTAGGTCACTAGCTTACATAGTGTAAATTTTAGTGTATGTAAGACTCGCATTTTTTTACAGGCCTACAGAAAATCTTTACATTGCAGCCTGCAGACTCAAATTACGAGCGTCTGAACACCGCAATCGATTGAGTTAAAATTCCGTAGGTATATTGTAAGCCACCGTATCGTAGGAAGTGCGTAGGTTTCATGAGAATAGGGCATAATAATTATTTTACAGGGATATGAAAACTTCTATACACATTACGGCATACGGAGTCGAATTATTGTAAAGACATTTCAGCATTGTTAAATTATTTAGAACAGGATAAAATTGATCTGTGCTACATTGGTACCTGTTTGATATACATACATAACTGAAACGTGTAACTTGTTTGAATTTTTTTATTTGTTTAATGTCTGTTGACTGATGGGACGACAGTTCTCTAATTTTTGATTGATTTTCTTAAAAAGAATGTGGAAATTGTACCAGCTCTGTCACATTTTGCTACATGAAATATTTTTACAGCAAAAAATAGATTTTTCCTGGCACACGTTCAACTGGAAACTGTAACTTTTCATTTGTTATTGTTGTAAATGACCTCCATGTCTTACCAAACAGCCAATCTACCAAACATCCTTTCCAGCATGGACGGCCCGACACGGTAAGCAAGTTAATCATCGCATCGGGGCGCCGTTTTGAACTGAAAAACTGAGCGGAGCATAAAAGGGGGCTCCTTTTTACGTTCGATGGGGGCGCCACTTACCCTAGGGCCACCTCTGCTTTCCAGAACGGGTTTATCGGATGCATATAGAGATGTTTCATGTTTCTAAAGTTATTTCAGCCAACACCATTGTGTAATGAAAAGACTGAATTTCTCAAGACTTTTTCTTGTAACAAATTTTGAATTGATTAGTATGCAAAAAAAGAAAAATCCAAATCCGCGTTCTTTATCATTCTTCCTGACTCATCGATCGCCAGAGGGACAGGTGACGCGTACACGTACGTCAAAAATATAGTGTTTGTGTAATTATTTTCAACCTCCTGAAATTGTAATTGAATAAAAGAAGAAAGAGTGCGTTCAAAAAAACAAATAACTGAGCGATCGCACAAAACCGGCGTTTTTCTGACAGCTCAGTGTTTTAATGAAAACACGTTATTTGCATTTACATGGGCTCGAGAATCACACCAAGGATCACATCCTGGTTCATTCGTCAACAAAAGCCGGACCGCGAGTTGCCATTTGCATCTCGGAAATAAAATAAATAAAAACCTCTTCACAACAATAGATTCTAACAACACGGCAAGACATTGTGAAACTGAATAATTAAAACGCATCATTCTCGTGTCGGTCAAGGTTCCTGGCCCGGTCAGGACCAGAGAAAGCCCTTTTAGCGCGCCCACAATTAAAATCAGGGGCGCGCCCACTTAAAAAAAAAAGCATATATCGTACATAGGGTTCCCACTCTCTCTCTTTTACAGACGCCCTGTGTCATTCCTAGGGTCGGAGCTGTTTTAATCTGGATGTGCGAACCCGGGCTCGACCCGCTTCGGGAAAAAAAGGATTCTTCTCTCTTCCAAAATGGCGCGGGGGGTCAAATCACAGAGAGCAAGGTTTAATACAATGGCTTTGTTGCATTCGGGGAAGGTCGTAGGTGTGTTAAGTGTTACACACCTACAACTTGAAGTTTTTCGAATTATACTTAGTTGTATTATGTTATTATATAATAAAAGACTCTAAAAGCGAGACAATGCTGGGCCCTGTTAGACACTCTATCATTAATGAGATTTCAGTTTGGGAACGTAATTTGAAATTGAGAAATAGTCCGGGCCATTCGGAAAGAATAACTAAAATGGCTTGCAATTGAAAACGAAATCGCTACGTAGGCATTCGTCGTTGAATTTAATGCGAAACACTTAACTCTTTGTACGCCGCCAGCATATATCCTTTAATTCGACAATAAAAGGAAACATATTGCATGAAATTCCATTACATATAAAATGACTCGTTTGGGCACTGACCGGCCATTGTCCACAGTATAACAAATCCACAAAAGACATTATATTAAAATAGTTGCGAGGAATAAGGGTGCAGAAGGTAGAATGTATGCATACCTTGAATGCTCGAAGTAATTTTGATAAGGAAAAATGTGAACGAAAGTGTTCATAGGTCAAAATGTGCTCAGGCAAGTGCGTTTAGTAGAATTTTAAAAGGGATGAGAACAACGCTGTATTATTATTCCATTATTATTAATATTAGTTAAAAATGAATCACACTTGTAAATTAATTCACTAATTCTTTAAACGTGTTTAAGTTTTCCACAAGAATTCAATTAACCTACTGGGTCAGCGAGTAATTTGATCGCCATTGGACAATGGAAGGACGATATGCCTGTAAGTTTCGCTTGATTTTCAAAGAAAAATTTTTAATGTAATTTTTAGCGCAACGTGAACTAATAATGAAAAATGTAAATATATGCCTACAATTATCCCCTTAATTGTTTTGGCGATATACCACCTAAAGTCGCCAAGCTTGGCGACTTTGGACATGACTTTTAAAAGAGAAACAACGACCGTCGCAGTCACAGGTCCATAAGTTCATAATAGGATAATAATATAATAGGACAGTTTCGACTTCTTGGTGTTATCAGTTCGTAACTTGGTGTTGGTACATCTTGATTTTTTTTGTAGACTGAACACTGCAAGCTCACCACCGAATACATTGTACAAGAATTTAGGCTTCTATGATGTTACTATTTGGCGATTTTATATATCAGTTCTGTTTAAACTGTAGACAACGCGTGGCAACAAGCAACTCAGGGAATAAACTGAATTTCTTAGACCTTTATCAGGTCATGGTTTGGTGACCATAAGCTTCAATTTTCTAGCGAACAGTAGACAATATGTACCAAAGAGTATCTTTGGACATTTTTTGGATTTCTTGGCTGTTATCTGGCCATAGCTATGGGCAATGGCAGATCCAGACTCTCATGTGAACCGTGGACAATTCGTAGTAAGAAAAGTTTCTAAACATCTCTTCAGGCTTCTTGCTCTTTATCAGATCCCAGTTGGTTAACCCTTTATAAGGCGAGTTTATGTGCATAGAGTTGAAAGTACTTGGGATTTTTCTGGCCCATTTTCTTGGGATTAATACATGTATTTTCCCCCCTACTGTAAAATCCCATGTGAAAATTGGAGAAACAAGTATTAAACAAACATAGAAATTTTGCAGAAGAATACATTAATTATTCACAGAATCAAAGTTGAAAACTACCTGCTGCTTTTACACGGAATTAAACGCAAAGATATATAATTAAAAGCGATAATTCTTATGCTCAATTTTTTCGAGTCATTATTCGAGCTTTCTTTGAAATTACGAATGAAAGAAAAGTTCATAAGCTAAATACAATTTAGAATCTAGATGTATGGAAAAAATATAGATCCAATATAACTGAACAAATATAGAAAATTCCCTAATGATAATAGAGTTCTGTATTTAATAGACTGTAGGTGGTAAGAAATCTTACCACGGCCTTATAAAGGGTTAAAATAACCCTAATCCAACTGCGAACTATTTTATTTAGCCGACGCGTATGAACAAGCAAATCGGGGAAAAGTCAGCTTTCTTTTCCATAAGCTGTGCTATCCACTCTTGAAAGTGGCAAACTTATATCAGTTATAAAACATTCAGAAAAAGACATTCAGCATTTCGTTGAGTGTCCAGAAACTGCTAAAAAGGTTTGTTATGAGTGTAAAGTTTTCTATATATGAACGTTATATAAGAGTATTATCAAGCAGCCTTGTTATAAATGTGCATTACAATCAGGGGACATTATTTACAAAGAAATAATATAAAGTATTCCCAGACAGCACAGCAAATTTCCATCAAACTTGGAGCAAGCTTGATTTATCAAGTCAATAAACTTGCATTAAGCTTGAAAATTTCAAGCGTGTAAGCTTATTGCAAGCTTGAATCAAGTGTTCAAATTTACACTTGCCCAACTTGCATTAAGCTTGGCATAGCAAGCTTGAATCAAGCTTGACATAGCGAGCTTAATTCAAACTTACTACAGTCTAAAAAAAATTCCAAAAAAAAAAAAATTCCTAAATACATGGAGCGGCGGTCGGCGAATTCGCCCCATATATTTTATTTTTTACGCATTTTCCCCTCTACGCTGAAACCTCAAGTTATTTTAATCTGTTTCCGTCTAGCGTCTGCGATCGATCTCGGGACCTAAGGTATGGAAAGCCAGTGTCCTGACCACCATGCCAATCTCACTCGAGGTGCATGACTAAAGTTTGAAGTGACTGTTATGGTGTTCACACCGTTTTTCGGCGAGATTGATTAGTATTGCGCGATGCCGATCTGTATCTTTTATTTTTCCATGGGATGAATCAAAATTAAAATAATGTTATGTGTGATTTATAGACTCTACTAATAGGGAAATAATCTTAATATAAACTTAAAAGCAGCACACGTTTTAAAACTTTCAATATCGCAACACTCATGTTGGGAAATATTCGCCAAAATCGAGACAAACGACTGATTTTGAAATCAATTTTGTAGTATATTTGTATTTTATTTCGAAGAATTTCAATAGTTGGAAATATAGAATCTTTTTTTTTAATTCTATGGCCAAGTACATTTATGACTGATGATAAATTATTTGTTATGTGGCTTTCCAAATCAAGCAGTAATCAAGTTGTATTCAAGCTTGACCGTTCAAATAACTTAAATTCGGCGGGAAAAATATTTGCTGACTTATTTTTTGTAATCTCCAAGCTTGCTGCAAGCTTAAAATGAATTGAACTGTCAAGCTTGTGTTAATACGTCAAATTCAAAGAAATGTCAAGCTTGATTTAAGCTTATGTGCTGTCTGGGAATCTCCAAGCTTGCTAATGAATTGAACTGCCAAGCTTGTATTAATACGTCAAATTCAAAGACATGTTAAGCTGGATTTAAGTTTATGTGCTGTCTGTGTTATACCTGAATCAAGTACATATGCTGTTACTGTTCCATTTTGTCTACACTTCCAGAAAAATTCGCCTTTATACACTAATTTATCTCTCCTTTTTCAACGAATAATTTCCGTACTCTTTAGAAAAGTAATATTTCCGTGAACTTTTCTTCCCGAAATCTGAAGAAGAGAAAACAAATCGTTGAATCTGAAGTTTCTTCAATTGGCAGAAGGGAAAAAGAAACGAATATGGAAGAAAAATAAAACAGTAATCTAAGAAAATCTTGATTTAAAATGTAACAAATATAAATTCATTGTTTAGGCACGTCTATTTTGTCATTAAAAACCTCTCAAGTATGAGCCTACCTTCGGGCACTTTTTTAAAATAAAATTTTAATGAAAAATCCATGTCTTTAATTAAAACGTAGTATAAAACTAAAAATTTAAATATAGTTATAATGAAATTCAATGTAAACTTCGATTTACTTGGGAAATTTAAGTGAAATTTTAGTAAAAAATTGCACTTACTCCACACTTCCTGTCAACAATTTTAATAAATATTTTTAGTAATATTTATGCGGTAGGTAACTAACATACATTTATCTCGATTATGAAGCAAAATATTTCTAAAAGTTCTAATACTTATGACAGGGATGTAGTTAGGGGATGCACCATGAGGTCCTGGGCACCTCTTCCCCCCCCCCCAAATTGGATTTTTGTTAATTAGATGTTAATGTTAATTAGATGTCAAATTCACTTTTGTGAGAAATTCTTCCTTTTTCACCTTTTCGGCACCCCCCAATTTTTTTTTCCCCCTTCGTCTCTGAGTTATAAAAATATTTCAGTTTTTATATGATAACTCAGTATTTTTTCTAAAAAAGAGAATTTTTGAAGGCAAAAATGGTTATAAAATCAATAAATGAAAATAAAACATAGTAAATCCTGCTTCATAACATATAGTTAGTAATTGTGAAATATCCTGGCAAAATTTCAAGTCAATTTCTCAAACACGTTATAAGATATATAACATAAAACTAAAAATTTAAAGATAGTTTTAATGAAATTCAATATAAACTTCGAAATACTGGCAAATTTAAGTGAAATTTTAGTAAAAAATTGAAAAAGACATGACTTTCCGGTATGTCTAAAAAGGCGTTAAAGTCAACGGACTTTGCTTTGAAGAAATATGAAATGTTTTTCCTGCTTCAAGTAGAAATATTTCGATTAAAAACACATTTAAGTTGTAGAGGCATACTTCGCACTGTAATGGAACAAGTTATTCATACGAGAGATGAAATAATAAATAAAAAATTAATTCGTAAAAGTTTGTCATTCCACAGCTTGCCAATTCAAAGAACAATGCTTCACGTATGTAATTACACAGCAGCATATAGGCCTCTCTTTACACGCAAAAGGAAATTATTTTTCAAAACTCGGAAACAATTTATGACTCTCCTTTATTCCAGTTTATGGTTTTATTTGAATCACCAGGTAATTGTTATTTGAATTCACGAAACGTTGTTTTTCATTTATTTTATTCATTTACCTTTCGATTTTGTAGGCGGTTTTGATTAACGAACATGGTAATGCAGGCCTATTGTTTAATACCTTTTTTATTTTTTTGAAGGGAATTCCGAAAACATGTCACTATGGAATTTGGTCACTGTTTCTGTGGTAATTTATCAACGTATTATGTGACCTTGTAGGAATGTTGACAGAGAACAAGTGTGTGTAGTTACTGAATGCGTAATTCGTTTCTGAAATGTAGTGTAGTGATTATAATTGTTCAGATCAAGCTTATATTGGGACAGATCGCTCTTACGTAACGGTTTCGTATAAACAATAACCTTTTTGATTGAGGGTTTGTGAAAGAATAAAAGTATTTGTGTAAGGAGAATGCAACAATTTAACGACAAATAAAAATCAATTGGCCTTTTTCATATTAAAATGTACTCTCATAATTAAATTAAATACTTTCTTTATTTTTAATGGACGGGTCATCCGCCTACTG
The DNA here is from genome assembly GCA_038373885.1 of Cheiracanthium punctorium. Classification (NCBI taxonomy): domain Eukaryota; kingdom Metazoa; phylum Arthropoda; class Arachnida; order Araneae; family Cheiracanthiidae; genus Cheiracanthium; species Cheiracanthium punctorium. The sequence goes on along the minus strand of JAWZYV010015960.1, from coordinate 945,829 downwards.
GAGGCTTGACCGGTAAGAGTCCTTTTTTTGGGGAGGCCTATTAGGCAGACAACCATAACATTGCCCCCTATGAGTAGTCTCCTAATTTTGAACAAATTCTAAAATGAGAGACCCAGCACCTGAAATCGACACACCTAGAGATATCGTTTAAACGTGGAGGACATTGGGGCCACGAAGAGATTATACGTCTAACAGCTCCCATTAGCGTACTTGATTCTACAGCAGCCCATCCGAGAGATGTTTTCACCCTCCAAAGCTCTCGCCCAGACAGTGCTGCTTCGCTTTCGTGTTATTATGGGAACGGAGTTTAGGAATGAGGCCACTGCAGGGTATTTTAAATTAAATATCAGGCATACTATTATTTTATTAATCTCTTAACTACGAAATTAAGAGCCTCGGAAAATATAAACCCGAAAATATTTTTACTGAACTTTTAGTAACTCACCATGGATGATCAGTATTGAACAATTTTCCCGAACACTGTACGGGTGCACCGATACTGGACTTTTCTGATTTGCCCGAAAGTTGCTTGGGCGGTCTATTTTTCTTCGTCAGTCCACTGATTTGACGTAACGTCGCTGGGGCAGTAAATTTTTTTTTCTACTCAAGAATGGTGGGACTACAGTACATTCAAAATACATTTTAAAATAAACTTTCTATTTATTTTGAGTAGTTTTCAGCAATGTTGATAAGTATTTTAAAAAAGAGAAAATTTTGTGATCAATGGCGATTGAGAGACACATTATACCAATTCAAACACAATAAAATAGTATATATAGGACATCAGTGGCGCACGCATGATTTTCTCTTGGAGGGGGTCCAACGCATAAAGCTGTGACACCAACCACCTGAAAAAATGCGGATTTTCATATTTTTATCGTAATCCCCTTTTATTGTCATTTTATTCATCTATCTTAACCCTCTCGTCACCGAATTATGAAAAATCAGAGAAAAAAAATCTGTCTAGCATTTAATGCATCTGAAACACTATTATAAATCATGCAAAAATATTTTTTTTTCTAATGTCGATTAATATTAGATTTTTCTAATATTAATTTCTGCATTTTCGAAGCATTTTGTTATGCTAAAATTAATTTAAAAGGATGCACACATTAGGTAAAGGTTGAGGTGTAAGAAAAAAACTATACTTACCTTAAAAAGAAAAAAAACGGTAAAAAAGCAGCGTAAATATTTTCTTAATTTTTCTCCTGAAACAATGAAGCGAAAACTGTAAAAATGATCTAAATTGACTAGTACTGCAATCTAGGCACGTTTTATGCATCTAGTTAAGACAGGGGCGTAGCCAAGGGGGGGGGGGTTAGGGGGGTCATAACCCCCCATGAGAAATTTTTTGCCATACAAAATGTATATTCTTCACAAATTATCACACACACGTATACATATATATGAGTTATAGTAGTCGTAACCCCCCCCCATGAAAAATGTCTGGCTACGCCCCTGAGTTAAGAGTCTCATATACTTTCTACATGAATTAATGATATCACTGAAAGAAAAAAATTACCAAATTCAACTGTTTTCTCTCTAAATAATGCTATTTGAAGTAGGAGCCTCATATGAGGTTCAGGGTGACGAGAGGGTTATCTGCGGAAAATAAGAATTTGATGTCTTTTAACATATTTAAAAGTAAAAAAATACATGACGATTTAACGAAGGAAAATTGGCAACTCTTTTGTGAGGGGTCCGGACCCTTTGGACCCCTCCCTTGTGCGCGCTACTGTAGGGCAGACATTTACGACAGCTTACCCTGCATCAAAAAGAAAAGACATAACATGTGCAGTGCTAATTACATAAATATTAATACAGGTAGACCAAATTAAAGATGAGTGCGTAACAATATACTATGGCGGTGACTGAACATTAGTAAAATCTTTTTCGAATTTTTGTCATGCAGTTTTAGATGCACGTAAAATATAATTGTGTTGAAAAATGCATCTGGCATCAGTAGTAGATCCAGAAAAGTTACAAAGGAGGGGCGGTAAGCAAGACAAAGCATACTGTAACACTGCTCCTATCTTCAAAGACTGACGACTAGGATATCTAATCACATAATACTACGAAGTCAGAGAGACCTTTGCGTATAACATAAATAAAGTAAAACCTCTAATAACGGTCACCTCTAAGGACGGCCATGTTACGACTAGACAGAAATCAGTTCATTGAATTGGAAATGTGAAACTCCGAAGAGTGGATCCACTAAAGACCAGTCACGGCCAGGCTAATTATTAGACGGGGCCACCCGGCCACCTGTTATTTTAAGATACCATGAAACTTTTGCTCAGCCTTTCAAAGAATTCACTGATGCTATAGAGACTCAAAAAAATTTAGAGCACACCCCCACAAGCTGTACTATGCATTAATACCAGTCGCTTCTCATCGTTGCAAAGATGCAAATGCGGTAGTTCTTCTGTATCCATTGTTGTTTTCCGGCATAGGTCTTTGAATGCACCAGTTGCAGGGGTAACTTCCTTAATAAATGCATTTTATCTGCACTCGACACAATACCTGTGGAAAAAGGTTTCAGTAATTCACTTAAATACTATTTAAAATTCGGTATTTTTAAAAAATATTCACCGTAAAGAAAAATTACAGTCTAATTTGCAAAATGCATTTTTTAATATAAGGATAATAAGTAAAAATGCCCATTTGAAAGTTAATTCTAAAATTCCTGTTTCCTTGGAGTACCGACTTGTAAGCGCAGTGTCTTACTTCAGTTACTGACTGAATATACTTCATATTTGTCTGGTTTAGCCGTCTCGCGTGAGAGCTGATCCGAGGTGTCGTCTCGCAGCCTCGGCTTACACACAGTGGATTCGTCTCGCAATCAGAAGTATCCTCTCGCAGTTTTGTCTCGTAAAATTGCGAGAAGTCTCGTCTCGTCTCGCGGTCTCGCGTCCATCACTAATAGAGATTTTGCGGAACGAGACAAGGCTTTGTAACTGTTTTGAGAGATAGGATCACATATTTAACATTCCCTGTCATTTTTTTTTTCAGTTTCGTAAATTTAAAGCATTTAAAATCAAGCATTTTAACATTTATTTCTGTTATCATTTTTCCTTACTTTCAGAATTTGTATTTCGCTTTTCAATGCACGCAATACCCTTTCAGTGAATATTTATCTCAGTCCAACCGACGATTACTTGATCCAAAAATAGAATTTCCTACGTCGGTGTTTGCATACGTGACGTATTTTTTCCTCTCTTTTGCTTCTCTTCTATTGGTGCTTATTTTGGCCCACTTTAACATACCATGCTTTGACTTTCAAAATTATCCAATCGTTGCCTAATTACTTTAATTTTATTCTTCTAAATTTATTGTTATTCTGTACTTGGCGTTGGTTTTCTCAGCCAAGTGTATGTTCTTGCCGATGCCAAGTTCTGGGTTGTTATCCTTTTTAAAGTCACTTCACCGTTTTTCGTTTGTAAGGTGAAGACGTAACTTTTATTACATTGGGCCACCACCAGACCGCAATATTTAATTGTTTATTTTATACAGTTTTTTTCAATAACTAGAGTTTTTTAAAGCATCGGATGACTATGTGATTGTATGCTAAGCAACTAAGTGTTTCGAACCTGCGCATTGCCATAACAACGTTCTAATTGAATGGACGATTCCCCCCCCCAAAAAAGGCAGGCATTTCCCGTTTATATGCATTGACCACTACCAAGGCCGGAATGATCTTCTGATCTCTTTATTGTGGAGGCACCTAATAGATGGACCAGCGTTGCCTACTATGAAGGGACAGACGAAATTACACCAGAGATCGTGCTGGGAATCGAACCCGGGCCGTGGTGGTGTAGAATAGCTCTCAAACCACTGCACAACGCGGGCGGAAAATTGCGAATTTAAAATTGTTAAACGAATTTTCTCATTATAGTCCTATTTTTCATCTTATGCCCAACGGGGGTGTGATTGCCCCTCCTCCCCTCGTTAGGTCCGTCACCTTATCATCCCTTATCTTTCTATCTTACGCTTTAAATTGCGAAAATATATTTTGCTTGCTACCTCAAATAATCGTTTTTCAAGGACTGGCCTTCACTAATGTCGCAAACGCACTTTATTTCTGCTACATATATTCTTTAAAAGTGATTACATAAGATTTTTTTTTTCACCGGCTGAAACACCCAGGCGCTATTGGCGCCTGATTTCTGGCGAAGAAGCGAGGGGATTACTTAAATATAGAAACATGTTGCATTGCTTCTTAGACAGATGGTGTTTAATCTCTGATTAGATTTTCGCGGACGCTCTGAGAACATAAAAAAAGGCGAGGGATTTTCAAGTGCATTTATTTGATTTCGGAAACAAGAAGTTAATCGAATTCGATGGGTTACAGTTAGAGACGATGCAGCTGGATGATTTAAAAACTGTGTAATACAATTTTTCAAAAGGTTATGGCTTAGTGATATCTTATACAAGCTAGAATTTCTAGTCCTAAAAATCATATGTGGGATACCTTGGTACATCCATTAAATCATAAATATTTTCGGTGCACATCATCTAAATTTAATTCATTTGAAAAAAAATACAATACTGCAATAATACTAAGGTTTAGCGATTTCTAGCCAAACTTTTGCGATATCGTAAAGATGGTTCAGTTTTAATGATTTATTTTTTGCACTTAATTTGGCTATGTTTCGCCAAAAGCCGCCAAGCTCGAGATGGTTTGCACGATTTTGAGCATAGCCGTAGTAGTGATTGACTACAGACTTTTAATGAACAGAAGGTATTCATATTACTCATACATTAACGTATTGAAAGTCTTTTGAATGACCCTGTAAAAAATTACCCATCTGATTGCAGTCACAAAGGACATGCTCAATTAGAAGTTTCAACAGTTCTAAATACAAATCTCAGCGTTTTACAGTTTAACGTTTTAGAATTACGCCAAATACGTAATTAGTTTTGTCGCCAAATTTGGTGATGTTGAGACAAAGCTCGCCAAGTTCGACGACAGATGGCGATATTTGGATCATGGCCCAAACAATGACTGACTATAGTCATAAAATATTGCAATGTCCATAGTTCTCTTAATTTATTGAAATTCTTTTGTGATGCCTGTAAATAAACCATCCAGTAGATTGGAACCAAAAAGGGAGGTGCACAGATAGATGTTACAACAATCCTAAAAATAAATTTTCAACAATCTACGGCTAATAATTTTTGAGATATGAGAGGTACATACAGCCGTCGGGAAAAACTAATCAAGATGGGCTTGCGGCGGGTCAAAATGCATTACTTGCATACAGGGGGAATCTAAACTCTTGGGCAAAACTTTCAGGGATGATAGGGTACATAATAAGGAATCAGAACTACATAGCAATGTGGCGTCGAAAACGCAGTTTTCACTTTCCCGGTTATAATCACTTTGTGAAAAGTATTGAAGTGTTCGTCTAATTTCTTTAGCCAAGTTTCATAAAAATATGCTCATCTCCAAAAATTTCATCCATGAAATAAAATAGAATTTTTAAACTATGAATATTAGTCTTCTGTTTTTAGAGAAAAATGCATTAATTTCTGACGAACAATGGTTGGAAAATGCACTGTTGTTTCAGCAATTTTTCCAAAGTGATTATTAACAGCTACATGAAGACGATGTTGCCGACCCCACATTGCTATGTGATAAATCTGTAAATAAACGATTCCGATTCCTTATTATGTGCCCTATCACCTCTTAAAGTTTGTCCAACGTTTAGATTCACCCTGTATATGTGAGCATACATACACTCTCCAAAAAAAGTAAGAGATAAATTTCCTACATTGGTTTCGTAAATTAAAAATTATTTATCATAGAATATGAATTAGGCTATGTATAAATATGACTTTTGCCATATTTCTGTCAAACTGCGCGTTTTTCAAAAACTCAATTATTATTTGCAAACCTAAATCAGGAAATTTCTCTCTTACTTGAATACTTTTTTTTTTTTTTTTTGGAGGGGGTACGATCCAATGATGATTTCCAATGATGAGAGCGAACAGATTAAACATAGGTTTAGAAGTGGATTAAGTATGATCAATAAGGAAGAATGCAAGATGAGACGAGATAGTGATTTGTAGTTCTTATGCGAGACGAGACAGGCCTTTTCTATCATTACAATATGGATATTTTGTGAGACGAGAACTTTGCATCTGTTTTGCGCGATAGTCGTACCTTTCGTCTCGTGTATCCCTAGAGCTCAACGGGGGGGTGCCATCGCCCCACCCCTCCTCCGTCGGAACAGCCACTGTTTAGCATTACTTTTTTTCGTTTTCAAAACTTTCCAACAAGATTGAAAAGTATTTATGATTTCAGTTTGTCTATCTGTCAGTCCTTCCGTGCTTTTACCCGTAAATATGCATCGAGTACAATGAAATTTACATATGTTATTCCTATGTAGAGCACTATGCACCCTATTAAAAATTGTATATGTAGCATTTATAGTTCTCCTACACGAACACTCAAAAGATTTCCAATACATTACGCTGTATCGGCAGTCATTCCTTAAAGAGTATTTTAGAGATCTATTCGGCAGTTTGAAATGAAACAAAATTGCTATATGTAAATAAGGCTCATAAAATAATGCTTTCCATCGAGTGTTTGTATTATCAATAGTTCTACAACTATCTACAATGTAATTCCAATACGTTACGATCTACGGCAGATTAGAGATATTATTCCATCTCAAACACAATACAATATGGATAAAAATGTTTATAACAGTTTACTCTTCAGTTAAACGATGAAAAAAAAAACTTTTGAAGCTCTTTTACAGGGTCTCGTAAAATTACATTTATAGTGATAATACAGCCTTTTTTAAAGATTACCTCCGAAATCTCGCCAGATTTAAGGACAATTAATAATAGTAAATAAATTTTTAGGTATGTAATAGTTAAATCTATTTTCGAAAAAATAAATATTAAATAGTGAACGACTTTTGTGGAAGTTAAGTGATTTCTTCTAGGGGTGCTACATCGACGTTTTCAAAAAATCGATGAAAACATCGGTTTCAATACATCGATGGATAAAACATCGGACTTAAAAAAAAAAAAAAAAAATTTTTAATCGATGTCTTGAAAACATCGATCTTGCATCCAAGGGTAGAATCTTGCGATTCTTTTCGTTTGCCCCTTGGGCAATCACTGAAATTACTTTGGTTGACCGTAAATGAAGTCTCTTGATTATAAATTTTAGCTACACAAAGTTTTTTTAAAAACTTGCGGCTGTTACAATGAAAGTAAGTTGACAAACGTTTATTCATAAAATTGTCATTATTAAGAAATGAAAATAGAAATAAAGAAAATTAAAAATCTAAAAATAGAAATTTATAAATCTGATTGTCCCGGGCAAGCGGAGAACCGTAAATTTCTATTTCCTGATCCCATCCTTAATTTCTTGAGTTAAATTTCATACTTTCCAAAAGAGCATGTGGCAACACCGATTGCGTAGTCATGTTGAAACAATATTTGAGAAAGCAATTGTTTGAAATAGCCGTGGCCATAGAGCACCTTCGCGGGGTGATCTCATTCAACATCTTGAATTTACATTCATCTTACAGAAACGAACATCATAAAGGAATCATTAATTAGTAATTTAAACAGTCCCCCCCACCCTGCAAAAATTAACATACTTATTGATACTGCGTCAGCTGACTCATATACCTAAACGAAAGGCTATTTCTCCGTAGTATTACAATAAAGTTCTTTTAAGAATAATGTCTGTTCCACCTTTTTTCCAAGGATTGTTTCACATGACTATTAACTTCAATGATTTACTTGGAGCGTGCCTGACCTACCCGCTCTGTGTTATTCAATTATGTGAGGAATCATTATAAAACTTTTAAAACGTCTTTCATTTTTATGCATAGAATTGTGATGTGATTTTTTTGCGCGCATAGCGCCAAAGCATTTTTTTCCTCAACAGATTCAATCAGTGTGATAAAAGATATTCCTTTCTTGTTTTTTTTTTTTTTTTTTTTTTTTATTTCTCTCGCTTCACACTATTTAATAAATTCCAATGGTAATTACGTTTTTTATTCCGCGCACAAGTGTGATGTAATTTTTTTTTCTTTGCCATGACACACATAGGCCCTCGCATTCTATTTATTCGGGAGATGATCATTAATTATTGTTTCAATACGGTGTGTTATGTATGGATAATACGCGATGTTTTTATTTTATTTTTTTCTTATTCTTCTTCTGGTAAAGTGTGGAATAACAATATGGCGTTGGCTAATGCTATTTGTATGATTGCACTTTGTGATAATGGACATTAATATGAATAATGCAAATTTAAAGTTATTCTAATTATTATTATTTTCAAGAGAGGCGATACTTTCACGAAAGGATTCAAAAGCAAATATGGCTCTGTAGTTATCTCGTCCTTGCGAACGTCAAGTGAGGCTCTAAAATGATTACAGAAATTGTCACTAGATGGTAGCACGTATTTTCATTCTGCATGAAAATAGAAATCGAAAGAAGTTCAGAAGGAAAATAGGAATAGGAAACTGCATTTTCAAGTTAAGGAATAAAAATAGGAATCGTTGTTTTTCTTGTTTGCCAGAGGGGCAACTGAATATTTTGTTTCACTCGTACATTTAAAAATCTGACTGTCCCGGGCAAGCGGAGAACCGTAAATTTCGACTCCTGGTCGCATCCCTAATTCGCATTCAGATTATTTTAGTGCTGCACCTCTTTTATTCATGAGCAAGCAGTACGTATGTTGTATAAGCCACATAAGGGAGTAAAATGTCAAAAGTCGCCAAGTTTGGCCATGTATTTTGGCGATTTATCGCCAAGTTTGGTACCAAAAGTCATCAAAACTGAACCCAGTTCAGGCTTATCTTCTATATTTCAAGAGGAATTGCCAAACCGCCAAATTGTTTAATGGATTACTATCACTGTTAATGGAAATATTAATTAATGTCTATAAAAGTGTCAGTATTGGTGTAAAGGTGAAATCATTAATATGCCTGGCGAAGATTGAAAAACAGTTCAGTCGGCAATTTTAACATACAGTGGAATCGCGCTACAACGCAATCGGTCTTTTGTTAGTTTTTCACACACTATAGTATGATTTATCTTACGCGAGGTTTTCACGATGAATATATATCGGAACTAACGTGAACTCCCCACCGCAACTCAAGATTTTTCGCCAGCAGTAAAAATCGCGCGCCATATATTTCCAAACTTGATTTTCCCTTAGGCGAGAAGGCTTGAAATACATCCCTTGCTTAAGTCAAGACTCCACAGTTGATTTCAATTCCAAAGAAGTATTTTATGGAACAAGGAAGACAAATACGGCACACTCATTTATTATAATAGACTTTCCAACATAATGGAACAAGGAAGACAAATAGGCCCAAACATGTGATAAGTTTTAGATATACTGCACTTTAGCGCGCATTTAAAATATGAAAGTGTTTCTGATTTTCTTTAAACATATATTTTTTTTTGGTCGTTTATTTCTCCACTACATATCTACTAACACGATGCATAGTTTGCTTTTTCTGAAGATTTCATTTTGCGATTCAATACGTAAAAATATGACGCCCCATACTGTATGGTGGTTAGATTATTCGGCATCATACTAAGATTGCGGTCTCGGCTTCGATAACCGACTTGGTCTTGGTTTCTGATTCGTCTGTCTCTTAACCCTTTGAGGCGCAACCCTTTCCCAATGCTGAAAAAAGGGCAGCTGTTGCCGTCGCTCCACTTAACTACCATCAAGATGGCGGACGATCGAAACGTTCATCGCGTGCCACAGAACTAGAGACCCTTTTTTGACGGCAGCTGGCTGTGCGGCATAGCCAGCTGCCGTCAAAAAAGGGTCTCTAGATTTGCGGCATGCGATGAACGTTTCGATCGTCCGCCATCTTGATGGTAGTTAAGTCGAGCGACGGCAACAGCTGCCCTTTTTTTCAGCATTGGGTAATCTAACCAGCTGTTTTCGCATTCTTCCATTCTTCAGCAGATGTCAGTACTGTTAAAAATAATCGTGACATTTTTTTTACGGGAAATGGCGTGCTAAAAAGTAAATGATTCTCGTGGAGCTATGTCACCCGCAACTATTTTTATAGAAATCCAATCTATTCTTCGGGACTGGCAACAGTCAAAATGTCAGAGTTTGGTGATCCCAGAGCGGGAACACTGCGCGTTAAAATGTTAATAGGAGGTGACGTTAGCCTCCATTATTAAATAGCCGACACCTCGGGCATTTCGCCTTTGTAGTGGGGCTTGCCTACACGGCAAGTGCCCACCTTCGGAAATATATATACAGGGCGATTTGCTACCAGACTGACAAACTTGCAAGGGGTGAGGGAGTACAGACACGGTTCAGAATCACATAGCAATGCGGGGTCGGAAACGTCTTCACGTACCTGTTAATGATAACTTTGGAAGAAGTGTTGAAGTTTGCGTCTAATTTCTTAAACCAAGTTTCATTAACAACAGGCTTTCCTCAGACAATTTCATAAATGTTTGGGCCCGTTTACATGGGCGAAAATGCGGCGTCAATGCCGGAACTTTCTACCCCGCTTCCCCTACGTAGAGAAAAAATGCGGGGTAGAAACTTTCCCAGTAAAGTGGAGGGTGAATGCAGGGATGACTGCGCTTTCCCATGATGCCTTGCGTGTTTTTCCCTATACTCTGCTTTTACCCGGGATTTTCCATTTTCCCATGTAAACGGGCCTAAAGAAACAATTCTGAAATAGCAATTTTTATCAAGTGCAATCGGTGAAAAGGGGTTAGTTTTTGAAAAACCACGGTCGGAAAGTTTACTATCACTTGTACTTTCCTTCTAAAGTGATTATTAACTGGCACACGAAGACGACGTTTCCGACCCCGCATTTCTATGTGATTCCGAGCCGTCTCTGTTATCCCCCACCCCCTGCAAGTTTTTCAGCCTGATAGAGAATCTCTCTGTATATGTGTGAGTATCATAATATTAAACTATTGTTTGAAAAACCGGTTTTACAAATTTCAGCTGAATATTTAAAATTTTGGCAGAAAATATATTAAAATTTCAGAAAAAACAGCTAGTCAGTAGCTAGTCGAGTAGCAGTGAGCAGAAAAATAACCGAGACGAAATATAAATAACTGTAGGTACTACTAGTGAAGTAGTTTTTCCGATAGGATAACGAAGGTTTTCACCATTTTTAAATAAAATCCTGCCAGAAAGGGTTTTTATAATCAATGCGCCAGTCGTAGTTTGCCTGTCTCGTCACTATTTATAGAAATTTCTCCGCAAACCGAAGCATTGCGAAACATAATTCATAGCTCGCCTGAAACGCAGAGTTAGAAATTCATATTTCACAAGCACTTTTCACCAAATTAATGATTATCTTTCTGCGGCCTAGGGGGCCCCCAGCGGGTCCCCCCCCCCCCGAATGCCGAGGTCACAATGTCGCACGAGCTGTCAGGGCCGGATCTTATCTCCTTTTATCGTGTTTGGCCTCTTCGAGATGAGTTTATACTCGGCCCAAAACGTATAAACTGTCTGTAATATTCGAAAACGAGGGGCAGGACACAGACAAAAGAAAATCGTGGGCACACACAGAAACGTGATGGGAATGTACGATGGAGAACAATGCAGGGATAAGAATGAATACTCTGAGTGAATACAGTGTTATATGTTGCCATTTGAACTGAGCGCTGACATAAAACTATACGTAATGTTGCCGTCTTTGCAAAGATTGAAGACCTACAGGAGATAACTTGCCGAGGGAAAAGAAAATAACAGGATTTGGCTCTTATGAAAGTTTTACACCGTGTGTATTGACTGCGTGGATTTATTTCTAAATACCCTCTCTCCTTTTAAACCCTTTAGCGCGCAGTGTTCCCTCTGGGAACACCAAACTCTGACGTTTTGACTGTTGCCAGTCACGAAGAATAGATTTGATTTCTATGAAAATAGTTGCGGGTGACATAGCTCCACGAGAATCCTTTACTTTTTAAGTACGTCATTTTCCGTAAAAAAAATGGTCACCATTATTTTTAACAGCACTAACATCTGCTGAAAAATGGAAGAATGCGAGAACAGCTGGATAGATTGCCCAATGCTGAAAAAAGGGCAGCCGTTGCCATCGCTCGACTTAGCTACCAGCAAGATGGCGGACGATCGAAACGTTCATCGCGTGCGACAGATCTCGAGACCCTTTTTTTGACGACAGCTGGCTGATGGCAACGGCTGCCCTTTTTTCAGCATTGGGAAAGGGTTGCTCCTCTAAAGGTTAAGTATGATCAATAAGGGAGGATGCAACACGAGACGAGATAGTGATTTGTAGTTCTTATGCGAGACAAGCCAGACCTTTTTTATCACTATAATATGGATATTTTGTGGGACGAGAACTTTGCATCTGTTTTGCGAGATAGTCCTATCTTTCGTCTCATCTATCCCTAGAGCTCAATGGGGGGGTGGTGCCATCGCCCCCCCCTCATCCGTCGGAACAGCCACTGTTCAGCATTACTTTTCAACACTTTCCAACAAGGTTCAAAAGTATTTGATTTCAGTTTGTCTGTCTGTCCGTCCTTCCGTGCTCTTACCCTTAAATATGCATCGATTACTACGAAATTTACATATGTTATTCCTATATAGTGTAACATGCACCCTATTAAAAATTGTGTATGTGTGTGTGTTTGTGACACAGCCAGCTGCGTCAAAAAAAGGGTCTCTAGATCTGTGGCACGCGATGAACGTTTTGATCGTCCGCCATCTTGCTAGTAGTTAAGTCGAGCGATGGCAACGACTGCCCTTTTTTCAGCATTGGGAAAGGGTTGCGGCTCAAATGGTTTATGACTACCACACGATGTGACTAAACAGGCTGCAAAAGAACTTGGGTAGAGTGACGTCGTTTTGTAATGATGGCCGTACCGCTAACGTCGTGGGTTTTCATCCTTATGAAGTTCAAGATCCCCGAAATCACCAAGTCAGTCATTTCGAAACGTATATGAAAATTTTTGCTAACTATAACTTTGGAAAGCTGCTCGCGGATGACGCAGGCTTTTAGGTATGTAGATTCCTCCCAAGTTGTACGATGGTTAGCGCACCACAAACTAATAGGGCTATCACACTCAGAAAAATCCGACCAACTTTCCTTGCAAATCAAGTTTCCGGCCGATTTCCTCCGCCGTTACCTTGACGACCGCGAACTCCAACTTTTTCCTTTCCGAAGGAAAAAATCCGAGTCGGACGAAATTTCGGCCAATCAGAGTACTTCTTCCTGCTACGTCATAAGCAATTTTGAGCAATGGCGACTATGTTCGAAGTTTGGCAGCTTGGCTCGATGTCAGAATCACGTGTAAATAAAATTATGGCCGCGTTAAAGTGGACTTCGGAATTAGAGATTGCTGCCCATCCGATGCTGCCGAAATTGCTGCCGATCCGATGTAAATATACCAACGCACGATAAGTAAAATAAGAACCTGCACGCCAAATCAGCAATGCGATGACTATTTGGCGTCGGAGAGAGTTTGTTTACTTTTGCAACCCTTAAAGATAACCACGCCTTCAAGTCCGTCGGAAAAGTTGGTCCAGCGCGAAGTTGCTCGGATTTTCCCTTTAGTGTGATAAGGCCATTACTAAGACGGTTCGGGTAGCACTCTACTTCCGACTAGAGCTTGGCAATCGATTCGTCCGTCATGGGCGCCGCCATCTATGGGCAAGATGCGCAAATGCCCACCCTTGCATAAGGAAATATCACATTATGAATGCATATAAAACAATTCTGAAATCTGGTCATTAAAAAAAAAAAAAATGCTGCTAAGCAAACCATTAATTTTGCTTAAGTATGAGAAAAAATATATAATATTATTAATCTTAAAATAATTTGTTTTACCCACCTTTGCAGAACATAACATTTTGTATTTAACATTTTGCTCATGTCGTCCGTCCCTTCATAGGAGTCAATGTTGGCTCAACTACGTATGCCCCGAAGTGGCAACTACAGGATAGCGAAGTGGCCAATATTTGCGGATTTGATGGTCACTAATTCCTAGACGGCAAGTTGCTGTTGTTAAAACGTGAAAATCTGTGTGGATAAATTTTCAGTACATTACGCAAATAGCATGATTTCACAATTATGATGTTTTACCTCTCTGACTCAGGTTTACTTCTACTGCCTTCACTTGTAATGTAACTTTCATTAAAAAATTTTTTTTTTAAGTTAAAAAGAAAGCAGTCACTCGTTTTTACTTTCGAAACACCGTTTCTTTATACTAGATTGTACTTTCCTTAACATGAGCTTTTCTGCCTGGCGTGCCTGGCTTTTCCTCTTCCAATCCACCAACGGACCACCTAAAAGGATTCTTTCCGGGAGGAGGGGGCGGGTGGTGGGAGGGGGGGGGCGTGTCAATAATAATCTAAAAGAAAGAAGAATAAATAAATGCAAAACTTTATGCACACAAATCTAATGATATAGTGAAATATTCACAAAAGGTTCTTGAATAAAATTAATAAAATTAGAAATTCATACATTATTTTTTTTAATTAGGAAAATTATCATGCGCTCTATTTCTGCCTTTCCGGCGTTAATGTGATTTATTAGCACGCCTTCTTTGACTAGCTGCGGGGCCCAACAGTGGCCGAGCGGATAGCACTCTGAACTGGGAGTGGGGAAGTGCCTGGTTCAAGCCCAGGTCGCGCCAGATTTCTCCCTTCGGCCTAGATCCATTGCGAAGATAATTGACAGTATTTCCACAAACAAAGGAGCACACATGTCCGATCATCACACATGTCCGATTTATGCTTATTTTTCACGCCTCACCATGGCACAGTGGTTATGCCACTGAAAATGGTAGATGGGTGAAGGTCCCGGGTTCGGGATCCATCGCGCGGCTGTCGATCTAACTGACTGGATTTTTGGTAGGTTTTCTCCAGATGTAACGTGAATACGCGTTAGAACCTCTTACAAAGTCCTTCTACCGAGGCAGCCCGACACCCCTTGACAGATCGCCCTAGTGTAGCGTTGTCATAATCACACACACACACACGCTTATTTTTCACGATTTCATTTTTATTTTGTTTACTTTTCAATTACTTTTTTAAATACTCACTCGCTTCGCGGACGACTTAGAATCTGCCACTTGGGAACCACTGCTCTAAATATTGTTTATGGACATCATTAACTAAAATATTAAAGTTAAATATTGACGTAACAGCCCACTGCGAGGCCAAGGCCTGCGCTGCCCGACTACGCTTCAGCGAACATGGGTTCTGCGGTGCGGAATCATATGCTTCGGCCAGGTGGTCAGCCTGACACGAAGCCCCCAGTGTTCAACTCCCAAGCAAGCTTGGTTCTCTTTTTATTGACCCACTCAAGGAATGAAGGCTGAGTGAACCTTGCCCAACCCGGTGATTCGAACCCCGGACCTGTGGCACGGCAACAGAATGTGCTAACCGTTACACCACTGGGTTTCAACTAAAATATTTGTTTAACTAATCATTCAACTAAATACTTTTTTTTTCCTCTGAAAGGGTGAGCACTTGCTCATGAAGCATTCGCCACTACTAAGGCCCGAATTTCTGGCCATTTTATTATGGGAGCACCCAATGGGCGGACAGCGTTACCCCCTATGAAGAGACGGGCAAGTTAACATCCATGTCAAAGGCGGGATTAGAACCCGCACCCAAAGAGTGATGGAATGGCTCTTTAGCCACTACACCTTCTGAGCGGCAATAGACTAAAAATTAATAGTTGTTAATTCAACACAACTGAATGTTCAAGTAAAGTAGCGGTTAGATGAAGTTCAAAACTCGGCTCAACAAATTAGTTTTAGTTTCCTGTTCAACTAAAACTAATTTAGTTGAGAGGAGTGTGGCTGACCATCTAACTAAAACTTATAGTTGTTAGTTAGACTTTCAACTAACAATTAATAGTTTTGAGTTATAGTTAAAAAAAAAACTAAAACTAATGGGACCGAAAGTGAACGCTTATTCGGCATTTTATTTATTTATTTATCATTATTATTATTATTTATTATATTATTATTATTATTATTAGTTTTTTTTTTTTTCGGAGCACTCGCGGTTGGAGGATCCATACACTTGTCCGCTTGGGTCATTAAGATCAGTAATTTTGGACCTTCGATCTGCAGGGCGTATTTTATTTTCCCTGTTGTTGGCTTTAATTTTTTTTTTCCTTGAGTTTCCTAATTAAATATTTTTTTGCGGAGCACTTGTGGTTGTAGGATCCGTACACCTGTCCGCTTCGGTTATTAAGGTTACTAATTTTGGACCTTCGATCTGTAGGGCGTATTTTATTTTCCCTGTTGGCTTTATTTTTATTTATTTATATACTGAGGTTTCCATTTTTTCCCGCGGAATACTCGTGATTATCGGATCCGTACGCTTGTCCGCTCGGTTATTAAGGTTACTAATTTTGGTCCTTCAATCTGTAGGGCGTATTTTATTTTCCCGGTTATTGGCCTTAATTTTTTTCCCTTGAGGTTTCTAATTAAATATTTTTTTGCGGAGCACTCGCCATTGTAGGATCCGTACACTTGTTCGCTCGGTTATTAAGGTAAATAATTTTGGACCTTCGATCTGTAGGGCGTATTTTATTTTCCCTGTTGGCTTTATTTATTAAGGCTTCTATTTATTTTTCTTCCGCGGAGCACTCGCGATTGTATGATCCGTACGCTTGTCCGCTCGGTTATTAAGGTTACTAATTTTGGACCTTGGATCTGTAGGGCGTATTTTATTTTCCCTGTTGTTGGCTTTTTATTTATTTATTTATTTCAGGTTTTTAATTAAACTTTTTTGTGGAGCACTCGCGATTGCAGGATCCGTGCGCTTGTCCGCTCTAGTCGGATAATCGGCGCTTTACTACTTGTATTTCCTGTGTCACGTTATGTCAATTATAATTCGCTGTTAAAACTGGCGACAATATCCGATGTGACGCAATATATAGGGTTATTTGGAAAGTCGAAACTATATTTCATATGAATTCGAATATGCGCCAAACTTTATTCAAATCTGTCTTGCCTCTGAACAAAGGCTTCCTTAACAATGAGTCGATTAAACGTTTTAAAGATTCTAGCCTTTCTCCGCACTTCCTTTGTGCAGCTCGAAATTCGAGAAACTTCCCCGAAAATTAACTTTAGGATTGTGGCAGCAATTCTTCTAATACAAGACAGTCCCCCGTCATTGTTCCAGGATTATCGAACGAAAGACGATCTTATTGTTCTGGGAACCCTTCATTCAGCCAAAATCCTTTTCCTCCCCCTATCCCCCCGTTATTTTAATAAACCCCCTTGCAGTGTTAATCTCCATCTTTAAATCTCCGCAGATTAAAATGTAAAATTTTTGTTTTTGAAGCCGCGGGTAAGAGTCTGGTAACACAGCTTGGGGAATTTGCAAGTGCGAAATTTTCCCGTGTCCCGGCACAAGAGAAAGCAAATAGCGCGTTCATAATCTTCAAATCAGATATTAACTAAAATGGGAGGCGGTGGAGGTGAGGGCGCGAATTCGGTGTTTTCAAACAATGCGGATTCGTGGCTTAAATGTTCTAGAAAAATCGACAGTGTTCGGTCTTAAATTTTATTCGTTTTTCCGAGCATCGGCACTGGTAATCCCGCTTGATAAAGGAGAGTTAACAATGCAAGTGTCTTGTTGGGCGGAATTTGCTTGTGGGATTTGTTGAAACGACGGGAGCAAGGGAAGAAATACGTCGATGAGCAGGAAATTAAAAGTGAACTGGAGATAAATGTAAATTTTAGAGTTTGCATGAATGGTACGCTTCAGCTTAGAAACTGCGAGAGACGCTGCGCTATGAGGGGCAGACGTTTGACATATATCCCGGTTTTGACATGGACGTCACTTGAAAAGATATTCGGATGTTCTGGGCCTAATATGGTTCCGGCGGCGGTGCGCCTTCAATACACATCTTACCCTGATTTTTGGTGGCAAAAATGACGTTTTTGTCGGCGCCAAGGAAACAAAGTAGCAGCGAAATCGCATTTCCAAACGTGTTTTCCAACCGGAGATACTAATAAAATTTGAATATTTATTGCAAGAATTTAGGGTTAAGAATCTAAACAACACAAATTCCAAAAATGTTAACTCGCAGCCCTTAACCCTCTCGTTTCATTTTGACGATAAAAATAGTCGGTAAACTAAAAAATAACAACAAAAAATAATAAAAACAACGTTAAGAAAACGTTGCGAAAAAGATTAAAAACAGAATTCATTCGCATTTCCCAGAAAAAGGCCAAATGTTACATTTATCGCCAATTTTGGAGCCCCCCCCCAAAAAAAAATGTAGGATGTATATTGAAGATTAGCCCAGGCGTCTCTCATACAATCAAATTTTGTTAAAGGAAACGTTCACAAGAAACAAATATTTGTTTCTAGTTGAAATTCGCTTGTTCGATAATTAAGGAATACAAACTAATGCTTTATAACGAAAACGGCGTTTTTTTTTCTGATTAAGGCAAAGCTCCCCGATGGCTGCTTGCCTAAGGGGGAGGGGTGGAGAGAAGGTAGATGCTTGGCCAAAGGACTTTTCAAGGGGTCCTTGCGCATATTCACGTTACAGCAGGAGAAAACCCCTAAAACTCTATACCGTTAAATCGACATCGAGGCCACAACCCTCGACGTTCGCACTTCAGCCATCTGCCAATGTTGATAGTGTCTTATTTATTTGGCCACTGGTAGGCCGACAATGGTGTATGCAGCATTTGTAGACAAAATCTTATAAAGCTTTGAGAACACTGAGTAGAAACAATTTAGTAACTTATTGATTTATCTATTCGCTCTCATCGTTGCAAAAGTAATTTTACAGTGATTTCGTATGATTCGTAGAAAAGTTTTCTCCTCCAAACTCAAAATTTCAATCTAAATAGTCTGAAATAAAGGAATATATATGCCATAAGTGGACAACGTGTGACTTCAAAACACTCTATCGACAATAGATTATTTTAAAGAATTGAAAAGATGTAATTCATACAAGTGTAAATTTGAATTATTTTCATCGCTCATACTTCATAATTCAAAAATAATATCACTTTTGAGAACTTTTTCTGTTTTGTAATTTGTTGAGTTTTTAAAGCGAAAATATGAGACTTTTAAAGTCTGTGGGCTACCTGCCTCATTCTCCCTTTCAGTGATAGGTCTCTGTTTATTTCATATCTCTCTTATTTATTCATTATATTTGTACTTTAATGCGTCACTTCCGCTCATTCACAATAAATGTATGTTTTAGTAAACTGTACCACCCCTCAAAATATTTGAAGAACCGTGAAATCACCAGGTACTTCTTTCTCACATAATCATATAGTTGGTTAATTTGCAATTTATGACACACTCGGAGTTAACAACATTCTGGAATGTGAAATTTTTTATTGCCATATGTAAAAGCATTCTTTAATTTTTGTGTGTGTAAAATCAAGCTTGTAAAACATTCACTTCTTATTATATTCTAATAATTAGTTCATTTGCAGTTCATGTCAGTTTACGGAAAACATGATTCTGGAATGTGAAAATTTTAATTTAAAAATTTAAGAACGTCTTTTTACTTGTTAAAAAACAAAAAACAAAATCTGAAACGTTTTCAACACTTGAATATTTTAGTGAAAGGGTATACATATTATATATCCTTAAAAATTGATAAAATTGTAAAATATGCAATTTTATAAAATTATTAACAAATTTATTTTTTTGTTTTTAGGTAAGTTGTGATTTTATCGATTTCCCTGGTTTCCAGTGGCAACGTTCAAAGCCTTTTTTCTAAACACAAAATCAGGTTGTATCTGTTTTTGAATGCTGTTTACAACTAAACACAACTAACGCAACTGCTGGTATAACTAAAATATAAATGCTGTATATTTTAGTGAAAACGGCTACTTTTTTCAAAAGAACATCAAGTAATCCAGATTTTAATTATTAAAAAAGAAAAATTAAATATTGATTCTTCAAGTGCATATGTCTTAAAGTTCATCAACATCACACCAACTTTGTTCTTTGATGAAATCTGTAACTCTTAGTTATTCTTTTTGAGGATAAAATTTATAAGAAAAACTCTTTATGAGTGTTTATATAATACAGGAAACTCTATAAACAATGCCGTCTCTGTGTTAAGAGCTAGATTTTAGGAGTTATCTGGATTACTGAAGTCATTTGCGGATCCAGAAGAGAGAGATACCCTGCGAGGAAGCCGACATAACCCCCCCCCCCAGGGGAAACGTTTACATTCCATGTCCCTTCGCTTTTTCCCTCATTACAGCACCACAAACACATTGCAATATATAACCCTATGATTCACAATATTACAATTTTTCAGCATATAGTATCACAAAATATAATGTTGCAACATACAGTATGCAGTATGCATTATTAAAATAATTCACAACACACATTATAATAATACTAGGCCAGATCATAGGCCACAAACTTTGGCATCCAAGTAACTTCATCTATATAGCATTAATACAGAAGGGAGGCACGCGCCCTTAGACAAACTGAATTTTTCACTATAAAAGATTGATTTCATTGAGTAAATTCGAACTGTTTTGCTGCAAGCAGATAGGGAAATCCCAACAAAGAGACTTGGGCTATTGTTGTATGGCTCATTAGTTGCTTTGCTTTGCTAGTGTATACTCACCTTTAGGTATTTAGATTTTCTATTCGAGGCAACTAGTGATCATGTAACAATAACTGCAGTTCCTTGGCTGGGATCTGTTTTGCTCCCAGCGGCACAACTGAGCTGCTTCATTGGTGCTTTATAGCGAGATGAAAGGAATCCCTGCACTAAAGGAAATTTTTACATTTCCCTGCATTTTAGGTCTTTATACAAAAAAGGGAGTTTTACAGACCAGTGCGTAAACACTTGAAAGTTTGGAAAAGCGCGGGTGATCATGTAAGGAATCAGAGGTCTGAGCCGAACACTCTGTAAAAGAACAGGGACTGGTTCCTCATGGTGCTCACAGTCCGGCCGTAAGTGTAAGTGCCAACGCAGCACTCCCTCGCTTGACTCGTGCCCGCCCATAGGATTACATTGAAAACGCCGAAACTCTGAAGGAACCTTAACTGTTTCTGGAAACTGGAATGTACAAAATAAATTGAATAAAAAATCGACAAAGAAAGCTTTCAGTAGCTTTTTTAAGAAAGGGGGGGGGATAAAAGAAGAAGAAGCCTCCGAAATTTCGGACTGTAGCAAAAACTGTTGAGTGCACAAAAATTTTCAGTTCAGAAATACTTTACAAAATATCGGTGATATACGTAAATAGGTAATGGGTGCAATAATTTAAAATATCTACAAGGTAATTGTCTTTAAGATGCTCCACCGAAATCTAGACAATTAGCACAGCCGCCAATTCACCAATATCGGCTTCAATCTGTGAAGATCTCCGTTATTTTGAGTATTGGACAAGAGAAAAATTCAAAGACCAGTTCCGAAATCTTTATAAAGCCGACACAACCGAATAATGCATCAAAAGAGGCCTTTGCCTTAATACTACCCCCCCCCCTTTTATATACATAAATATTTTACTTGCGTCTCTTTAAAATTTCACATGCACAGAAACACCCACATGCAGCCTAAGCCGGCTCATTTCCTTTCCAAACCGCTGCATTTAAGGACTAAAACAATGGGATGGAAATTTTACTCTCCTTTTAAAAAGGGGAGATATTCCTCTTCTCCCTCACAAAAGGAGACAATGGCAAGTCCTAAACCCCCACCCCTCCTCAAAGGTGGGGCCCGCTCGCTCCGACCGAGAGAGACGGACCCGCGAGAAAAGGTCCGGAATCCGGCCCGCGCTTTTGTGCGCGCGAGTTTTGAACGAGTGGCATCCTGTTGTATTGTAGCTGTGCCGAAGAGAGAGCGAAGAGAAGGGGGGGGGTCCTTTATTTTGGACGTGCTTTTGTTGTGCTTGCGGGGCTGACCCGATTCGAAGCACTAAATGAAGACAGGCAACGGGTGGGGGGGGGAGGGAAGGTGTCCATTGTTGGCCACAATGACAATGCTGACAGCGGGACGTAGAAACAAAGAGCCCTGCAGGACAAAAGGGGCGGGATTCGCTCGCTCCCCCCCCCCTTCCCCGCCACATCGTAGGGCTTAGAGAGTAATTGAGTGTTTTGTCAAAGAGAGACTTTTGAAGGAAAATGTATTTTGATAAAAATATATCTGGTTTATGAGTGGGGGGGGGGCTTTCTTCGGAATTGAAAGAATCAACGTAGGAAAATGCATCTCGTTCCAATTAAAACTCGGAAATGGACACGGAATTTAAGTTAAAACATATCGGGAGTGGTGAATAGCGCAGATGCATACATATAAATAAATAGACAAACACACGGGTTAGCATAAATATGTACAGTGTGCATCTAATGGGCCTGTACAGAATTTTAGGGGAAATAGCGCTCATCACAAGGATTAATAAATGCACAGGAAACCATGATCGCAAACGTTATTTTAACTCTTTAAGAACCAAGTGGTTTTGGTTATTTTTTAACAGATGTAAGGGTGGATTTTAAATGCTGAATTTTTAACAATGATTTTCCATGTGCTAACGGTTACAAGAACGGAATATAAAGTGTAATTATGCTGCGTTTAATCGATGTATTTTGAGCACTGAATTAACTACTAGAATCTTATGCATGGAATTGTAGCATGTTGGAATCAAAGATTTTATTGAAGGTTTTATTCGACAACGATTTTACAGGCAAGTTCTTATCATAGAAGATATGTTTTCTGCTTTTTGAATTCGGTTAAATACCTCTTTGTCAGATGGATTACGTGATCTCTTACATCTTTACACTGGGCGTGTTTCTACAACTAATGACCTCAATGAAGTCTGCAAGCAAGATGAAGCTTGGGCGGTTAATATTTTTCTAAATCCTCAAGTGCTTACGCATTTGCCTGCAAAACTCCTTTTCTGTATAAAGAGTTAAAATGCAGTGAAATATAAGCATTTTCACCAAATCATATTAGAGATTCTGTTTATACGTTTATAGAACATTTATAAACAGAACATTGTAGACTCTTATTAAAGCATTTATACTTTTATAGGTACCGTTTGATTTTAAACCTACGAAAAATTACAATTTAATTATCTGTAATCAGAATTGAAATGCAGATTATTCTTTCTGCAGTGTAATTGTTTTTAAATCAACATTTTATTGCTGTAAAACTAGTTTTACAGTCCAAAGCGTTGTAAAACAGTGAGATATAAACAGTTACAGTTTTTGAATAAATGCTATCACAGCTTGCTGACATTGAAAGAAAAATTACTGTTTGCGCATTGTTTCACATTGCTGTTAACTTGACACTTTATGCATATCTATAAATACATAAATTTGAAAGATACAACAAATAAAGAAATTCTTATTTGTGCTATTAAACATAAACAAACAAACAAACAAAAAAAACAGCTTACAAAAAATGTACGGTTAGATTGATTTTATTAAACATATTCTGAGTGTAAACTGATCTTGAGTCATTTTATGGATAATTAAATTATTGTTATTCACTTGAATCAAAAGTAAATGTCTAAAAACGTATAAAACTGACTAAAGCTTAAAAGAGTAGTTTAACTTCGAAATTCTCGTTTGAGACAGTAAACATAAAAAGTGTGGAAAGCGGTATCATTAGATAGACAGCAGTGACTAGACATAATATTTCACTGTATCATATCATTTAAGCTGAAATGAAGAGTCAAAGAAAGTTCATGAAGTATCTTCAATTCCAATGACTGATTTTGAAAAGTAATTTTTTTTATAATCAGTTTGTTCAATCGAAATTCAAAAGGCAGTCTAAAGAGCAAAATTCTTGTTTGTAAAAAATTACCTAAACATTAACTAATATGGTTTGGTAATAAAAGACAATGTTGCATTTCTCAGCATAACAGCTCTTTATGCAGAAAAGTAAGTTTTACAGGTAAGAGCGCAAACACTTGAAAGTTTGGAAACGCGGTGGAGTTAATGTCAGTGGTCTGAGCCGAACACTGTAAAAGCACACGAAAAACCTATTAATAGACTCTCTGATATCCTGTCCGAGGAAGCAACTTTACAGGAAAATAACCCAAATTTTCAGACAAAGTTAAAACACAAAGTACGCACTGCCAGTTCTGTTATAAGATTTTGCTACTTAGTTCTCTCATTTATTAATGAAGATAATGGTATGATTAGTGTTACACAGTATTTTATTAAACTTCATTTGTCAGATTATAATCTTTTGTTTTTACTTTCGTGGAAAAATGGGCAAAAAACTGAAGGAATTCAGTAAAGAGAAGCAATGTGTAAGCCACTATGCTCTCTTTTTGAGAAAGAGTATGTTTCTTTATTTTTAAATGTCAAAATGCACTGAAGTAGACAGACGTCATTCCTTGTATACATCATTGCTTCCTCATCTGGTAATTATTGAAGTGATAAAAGGAGGAAAAGATTGTTCTAAGAACTATTATTTTGCTTTCTTACTGTCAGAAGTCATTAAAATCCTGATTAACAGAACGTCTGTCTGCATACGTCGGGGGATGGGGAAGGTGGAGTGAAATATGTATAACTTTTTGAACCCCTCAATATTTTTTCGTGGATGGAAGAAATGTTTGATTCCGGAATTTTCCCTATGAATGGCTTAAACATCTCAATAGAGTTTCAACGAATATTAGGCTATATTTAAATAATTACTCTCAGTGAAATCTGTATATAACCTCTCCGGGGAGTCTACCACCCCCATCCCCCCCCTTTTGTTCTGGGGAAAAGAGGGGGGTGTAGATTGTTCTATCATTCCTGTAGTTCCCTTTTATGCTCCCGTCTTCTCTTCTGAAAAGGAACATCGTGCCATGCCTCCCGAATCAAAGAACCGCCACTAGGATAAAGTAAGAACCGCTTTCCCACAATGGTCCGTTGTTGCCGCATTGTCCGGCCAGTCCATTGTGCAGAGTCCGGATTCAGCCGGCTAGCCCTCACTCCACCCCACCCCCAACCATCCTCCTCCCTCCTCCCTCCCTTTTATTTATTTACTTTCTGTCTCTTTTGTCATTTACAGTTTGTTACTTTTTTACTCATTCATGGGATAGATAAAGGATGGGAAAGGCATTCTTATCTGCACTAATGGAAATTTTATTTGTTCTATTTTGTCTTTTATTTTATTTTATTTTTTTAGTTCATCCACTCTCTTCGCCCCTCACTCATCTCTTCTCCAGCGCGAGTTTTGTTCTGTATCGGCCATTGTTTCGTTTTGTTTTTGTTTTTTTTTTTCGTTATTTCTCTTTTCTGGGCTACTTGATCGTCCGTATGTTGTGTTTGGCTTTGTGATTGGAAGCGAAGTGAATGGATGATAGGGAAGGATTTAGATCTGTTAATGCGAAGTTTTATTACTAACGCGAGACAAGCGTGGCAGTAATGGTCGGCTTCGTGGAAAAAAAGGAACGGTATTTATATGTGTCTGTGTGTAATAAGTGTACAATAATGAAAGTACGAACTTGTTAATAGAAATGAACGGGCGGAGAGAAATGAATTGTGCTCTTGATGATGGTAGAAAACTAATTTTAAAAGACGCTTGTTATGGTATTCTAACAAGCGCTGGGCTATTTCGTCTATTACAAAGGCGGACTGATAATTCTGTCCAAATAAAAGCTAATGGGAAAAGTCATTACACCAAAATATATGGAATGGATTTATGAATATGTTTCTTTTTGTTCATTTATTCTTACTTGCTTAAACACTTTTACATTTAAATCTGTATAAACCTCCCTCAAGCTATTTTCAGTTTGTGTGCCATTTTCTAATGCTTTTGAGATTTTAATTGTATTGTGAGGTAAATTAATAAAAACCATAAACAAGAAAAAAAAGTTATGAGGGTTATCTCCAAAACTGTGGCGCATAATTTGTAAAAGCGAAGCCAAATAACTCGACAACGTTCTCCAGTATCAGGAACGTATCGGTCGATCAGAGGATGATTGATTCCAAGAAAACTCATTGGTAATTAGTAAGAAATGCCTGCTCGGCCGGTCGACGATCCATCCTCGAAACTCGATGACTTTCCACTGAAATATGGAAAAGAAACTGAAGAGATATGAGCAATCGGGAAAAAAAGTAAATTTCTGGTTTACCTGTTGATGATGTTCGAACCTTTCCCATTCAAAACTGACCTTCTACTAGAATAGAACCAACACCTCCTACATATAGAAAGCCTAATAACTGAAGCTTTGACGTCACCACTAGGCCTTCGAGTAGTGACGTCATTACAGTTTTATTTTCATAAAGTAAAACTATTTAAATTTTCTGGTGAATACTACAAATATTAGAAAATATCTTAAGTTAAAGATAAAAATTAAAATACCTTTGTGATACAAAACAATTCATTATGATATATTTCCTTATTATATTACATAATTAGTTACAGTTAAAAATTGCCTTTTCCCGTAAAATTAAATTTTCTATCTGAAATGAGTAAAATTCTGATGTGCGTGAATAAATTCACCAGAAATTTTAAATAGTTTTACTTTATGAGAATT
Source organism: Cheiracanthium punctorium (assembly GCA_038373885.1). Lineage (NCBI taxonomy): Eukaryota > Metazoa > Arthropoda > Arachnida > Araneae > Cheiracanthiidae > Cheiracanthium > Cheiracanthium punctorium. The sequence goes on along the minus strand of JAWZYV010015960.1, from coordinate 919,390 downwards.
AAATTGTGATGATGTCATTCTTGAAGGCCTACTGATGACGTGAAAGCATGGTGACGTACCAGTTGTTAGGCTTTCTATAGCTAGGAGGTGTTGATAGAACTCAGGACGAGTCTGAAGACCAGTATGATAGTCACCAAAGAGTCTAACTTATTGTAGTTTTCCAAATGTTGAAGTAAATGTTAAAATGCTTTTTATAATTGAAATTTAAATGGGTGTAAAATAAGCGAATAAAACAGGATGTAAACTAAATTTTTAGCTTTTTAATGAAATTTTAATTTGTCTTTCTGCCATTGTGTCGCGCTTAGAAATAAGACGACTCCACTTTATAGAAATTAGAAGTACTGAAGTCGTTGCTATGTCATATTTGGTCTATTGGTTGGAATACCTGTAAGGACGTATTTAAAAAGGGGTCCGGATACGTCCCCCCCCCCGAAAAAAAAATTGATTTTTGTTACTAAAATGATAATGATAAAGTCCTTTGTGAAAAATTCTGCCTTTTTTACCGTTTGGATCCCCTGCAAAACGTTTTTCTGGATACCTAGCTCTCGCCCAGGAGACCAGCAGCTGGATTCTCCGCTCGTCGTTAATTTTTCGCAGTCGTTAACTTTGCCTCGCCTTGAGGTGGAGTTTTAAGGAGGAGCGTCAAGGGGTTCATGCGATTGGCTAAAAGACCTCCCGTTTTCCTCCGGAGTTGTTAGCGCAGTCGGTAACCAAACAACTGGTTCTGCCCAGTTGACAGCTAACAACCGACGATTTCGTAAACCACTGGGGCAGAATTTCACCCCAGGGTTGGATTTCCGACATAGGAAGAGGAGTTTCATGGTGTAACATCAAGTTTTACGATAATTTTATGAAACTTTCATAAAATAACTTCATTTTTAGTTAATAATAAACCTTGTGTTTTATTTGTAGCTGAAAAACAAAAGATAAAAATTAAGTAAAAATTCAATATTTAAAAGTAGAAGATTTTTTACTGTTGAGCCCTAAAGGACATAAAATAAAAATTTATTCTTGCGAAGATATGCTATAAATGAACGAAAGTTTCAAATTTAAAAACACTTTAGCGGAAAATATAGATATTTCGCTTTTGGAAGAGATGAAAATTATCAGGTTGTAATGAAAGTTTTCCGCCAAATTTGCTTGAAAAACTAACTTCTACTCCTTAGATAACTGTCGAGTGGTTAATTACTGATCTTCTTCCACAAGTTCTCCCAGACTGGTCTCATCAACACGAATAGACTAACCAGAGCTTTCTGCTTCTTGAAAGTCGTAGTCCTTGTTTTTGAAATTTCTGTACGGAACCTGTACAATGTGACATGATACAACAATAGTACTTAAAGCTGTGCACATATTTCGTTGATTTTCTGTAGCTGACTTTTTGCAACAGAACTGGAAGTAAATGATGGTTCTAATCCGTAAGAGTGATAGTTCCTTCCCCCTTGTACTTAATGATGACTATATTTTTTTACAGATTTCACAACACAATGTTATAAAGTAAGTCACTTTCTTTCAAATGCCAAAACCATTTGACAAAATATGAGCAAATACGCCAACGCGAACTGTATACTGACGATATTTGAGGTGGCGGGAAACTTTCGTTACAAACTAATATTAAATGTTCAAAATATTTTAAAAAGCATTCGAGACCAATATTCCTCTTGAGCTATATTTGCTTGTGAAGCACTGATTTAGTCTTAATATCCGTATTGCAAAAGTTTTGCAATTTATTGCAACTTAAAACATAAGTTGCTTAATTTTGACAGCACCTTATAATATGGATTTTCAAGTTATTTTTATTATATATTCATTCAAATAATTTTGTCAGAAAAAATTATAACATAAACATCGCAACAAGTTAATTAATAAAGATTATCTCTGACAGGCGCACATGAAATGCGTGCCCTGAAGCACCTGCGACTGAACAAAGATCTTATTATCTCCTAGAGGCTGCACCTTGTCTGAAGCGCCTGAGATCTAGATAATCGTAATTCTCCGCTTTCCCGCTCGCAACTCTGCATTGCACATTCGTTTCAGACCTTTCATCAGCTAACGTTCATATTTAAAAGGAAAATGTAAGAAAGAAAAAGTAACCTTTTAAAAAGTTTTTAGAATTTAAAAGCGATAACGATTCCAGCGCTGTTAATTTTCAACGGGTAAGCTTTCATAGGCTTAACAGTGGCGGCCCGTGGTCAAATCTGTTAGTGCAGCCGGAAGCATATGAGCCCCCCCCCCCTTTCCTCCGGACAGGATTGGAAAATCTTTGTTATTGAATTCGAAAGATGGCTGATTAAGCCCTCACCGAGGGGAAAAAAAAAAAAAAAAAAAAAAAGAAATTACATAAAAAATGTAAGAGATCCTATTTTACTTCCATAAAATGGACATAAATTTCAACCAGCCGCTCTTATCCTCAAAATTGGATTAATCCGTGTCTGATTCGAAGTTTCCTTAGAATTTTCTTTTGTAACGATAACTTGAGAAGAAAAGAAAAAAAAAAAGAAAACTTACTTATTTTTTATAAGTCAAATCAATCCTCCTTTCTTTTAAACATGCGGATCGGTCAGTGATGTCCCCATAAAAAGGCGTTGTTTTAATTCAGATATCAATAATTTTAAAAGATCTTTAAAATTTCCCATGTTTAAAGAATTTTCTCGCTTGCCATGTCCTCTAAATGCCAGTTCTTGCTTACTTAAAAACAATACTGCTTTGATGGGTTCAGCCGCCGTTAAAAAATCTTACTTCGGCTGTATCAGCTGCAAACTCCCTATGCTGGAGAGGCTGCTTACGTAGTCGTTGTCATGGCAACGGTGCTGCCAATTTTCTTTTCAGCGCTCTGGGCTGAACCAAAGATTTTCCCAATTGAATTGCGGGAAGATTAAAGTGCTTTTTTTCTGAATGAGCGATCCGGCCACAATACTTTTTTTTTGTTTGGTTTTTTTCGGAGATTTTTTTTTAATTTACCGTAGGAATTCCACAATTCTAATCTGAATTTAGGAAAAATAGTAGAATAAATTATTTTATTCTGGCTGTACTTGCTGTATCCCACGAGCCGCCACTGAGGCTTAAAAGAAATAATTCGCCATTTGATGAGTCTGAGTCCTTTAATTGGAATCTCATGAGAAGATGCAGTGATTCATATCAAGCATTTTCATCTAAATCCAAAAAAAAACTCATTAATAACCGATATCAAATGAAGACGGTCTTCAGGCAATCATCATAATTCGATGACATATCAAAAAGAAACCGTTGTACAATCAGAGAAAATAATTAATGTTGGTGCTGCCATCTGTTTTTGATGGTAGCAGTTTTTCCATATCAAACTTACCTGTTTCGAGGATCGAACTCAGGAACTAATTTCGAGACTGAAGACTAGCCTTGCGCAGTAGTTATTGCGAAACGTTTAAGCGAAATAAATGCTGAAATGAGTTTTCAAAATTAATATTTTAAGGAGATCCAAGACTGTGATGACATTTTTTATCAATGGAACAAGATGCAATTTTTTTTAAATATATATATATATATATATATATATATATATATATATATATGTGTGTGTGTGTGTGTGTGTACTTCAGAATTCGAGATTTCGTGGAGAATTAAGAGCGTTCTTATAAAATTATTCTGAAACTTATAAGCTTATTACATGTAAAAAAAAAACGTGAGACTTTATTAATTTTCTCCTGCTGTTGTGGAACACGGGATATTCTTACGAAGTGCGATTGGCTACATAACGGTACGTCATTGCAAATACATAGACAGAAAGTTATGTATGGATCTAAAAAAGGGGAAAAGACAACACAAAAAGATTTTACTATTTTTTAAACAAAAAGGAAAATTTTAGTAGGCTCCTTTGACTAAGAGAGACTCGAATTTGTTTGCTTATTTCCAAGAGACCGCTTATAAATCCTCGTCGAATAAAGTGGACAAAACATTAAAAATTGTTGTTGTTGTATTTGGAGAGTTTATTTTTCGAATTTGTTTGCTTGGTTTGAAGTATCCGCTTGTAAATCCTTGTTGAGTAAAGTGGACTATACAATGACAAAGGAGTCTACTAACGTTCCTTCTAAGGGGCTCCTTTGACGTTCCTGAGTCAAAATCCCCAGTCAATGTCCTTGTCCACAATCGCCTGTCAATAATCTCTGTCAACGTCGTTTTCAGTAATCCGAGTCGTTTGTCAACAATTCTTGTCAATGCTCCTGCGTTCCTCAAAATTAAAAAAAAAAAAAAATCCGTACACTAAAGCTTAAAGGAAATTAAAACATAAAGATGTATCAAGAAGTAGGAACTCAAAAGAGCCAATATACATTAGGTGCCTCAAAAGTTCGTGCAAACTTTAAAAATTCACGGAATAAAAAGGTTTAAATAAAAAAAGGAAGAAAATAAAAGTGACTTGCACGAATAGTATTAGAGGGGAATCGGATGCTTTTGAATGACAAAAAAGAAAAAAAAATTGTAGTTCGTAAAGTTACAGATAGATGTCGCTGAACATAACGTGGAGGAAATTTCTGATCCAAAAAATCCGATCTCAAATTCTATTCATGCACCGTCAGGGTTGTGTAATGGCTAAAGAACCATTTTCCCACATCATGGGTTCCCTACCAGCGTGGGCTTGGGGGTCATTTCGCCCATCCCTTCATAGGAGATAGCGCTGGTCCACCTATTAGGCGCCTTCATAAAAGAATTAGCAGTAATTCCGGCCTTAGTAGTGGACAATAGCTGTAAACGGTAAGCGCCCGCCGTTAGGGAAAAAAAATATGTTCATGCAAAACGCATGCTTAAAAATTATTATTTCCCACCATGTTCCAGTGGATAAGACACTAAATATGGTAGATGGTTGAAATGGTGAAGGTTCCGGGTTCGGGCCTGTCGCGCACCTATCGATCTAACGGTCAGGAGTTTTGGGCTATTTTCTTCAGATGTAACGTGAATACACATTAAAAACTCAATGTCCTCCACCCAAGGCACCCTCCTAATCAGATGCCCCTCGTGCGGGCTTGCCATAACACAAAACAAACAAACAAAAATTATTTTTCGTTCTTATTTAATTTATTTTTAGAGTTTGATATACCTACGGCGTGTACAAATTAAGAAAATAACATTTTGTTTCACAAAATCGTCGACACATTTTTGAGCTTTGAAATTAACTCCACTGTAGTTTTAATTGTGTAAATACTGATATTCCACAGTAGTAAAAGTTTTTATTCTATGTCAGCAAATACCTATTTCACTCTAGACAGTAGATCAATACAGATTTCGAAGGCACTGTAATTTTGCTTTGAAAATACAAACCGCAGCTGTTTGTTTACCCTACAAAATTCATTTACCATGTCAAAAGGTTTTCATGGATTAAAAAAGTTCAAGCTTGATGACTTTTGCTATTGTTTTCTGCGAGATTAGCACGATATTCCTATTAACTTTAACGAAAGTAAGCTTCTTCAGTCAAACACTGAAGTACTTGAAGCATATCGAGGTCACAAATCTGTTTTGATAGCTTCTTCCTTTCCTATTTTATGGAAATCGTAGAGTTTACAATTAGTTTAGTTGTTAAACTTGTAAATGTTGTTTGTTTATTTTTTGGAACATTTATTTTCGGTCTTGTGTACTAGGTTCCAAGAATCTGCTTATAAATCACCGTTGAGTAAAGTGGACAATACAATGAAAATTGTTATTGTTGTATTTGGAGCGTTTATTTTTCGAATTTGTTTGCTTGGTTTCAGGAATCCGCTTGTTGAGTAAAGTGGACAATACAATGATAATTTACTCTAGCACAGGGAAAGGAAATTTAAACAACCAGGGAATGAGCGGGAATCGAACCCAAGACCTCTAAGGGGTTATTGTAGAGATGGACAGGTCCTTCACCTCTATGCCATAGAGCATTTTCAATTCACGTCACTGAAATTTTTTGGTCAACTCGGATATTTAGGGATATAAAGCCACGTTTTCCGTCGATGACCTTTCTCAAATGAAGGAATGTTTGACCAAAAAAAGTTGGTTGCTAAGGTGTGAAGTAGGGATAATGACGTAGGTGAAACAGCTCTATCGGCTGCCCAATGAAAGTTTTTTACTAGTACAAAGAAAGGAAATTTGATTAACCAGAATGAGTGAGAATCGAACCCACGAGCGACGTTAGGCAATTGCATAGACATAAGAATGGCTAGATTGAGCATCCAATATTCCTAATCGTCACTTTTTGATGCTGAAATCGCACCCCATTTCTGCCACTATCATGAATGCCGTCGGTGTGAATTAGAACATTAACTGCATTATTTTATAAAATTATATTAATACAAGGAAAAGTATTTAGATTGGAGTATTTTTTAAATATTTCCTAAAACAACTGAAATAATCATCATCATTAATCATATCATTGAGGTCGCATGCATATGCCACTAAAATGGCTATCGGAAGCATTAAGTTTTCAACAGTTACACTCAATCTAGATATGCCTATATTTATGGGAGATTGCCGTGGAGTAGGACAGATCCTTGACCTCCAAGCCGTCGGTCCCCTGTAAATTGTAAAAGGAAGCAGATAATCTGGCTGCAGTCGTAAACAACCAAACTCTTAGCACGAGTGTTCGTTAAAAAACTGGAATATGTTTGCTTAGTGCTATCAGTTTCTTTTGACTTTACGAACTACAGTTTATTAAGTTTCGTCGCCTAGGAGATGTGTTTGTTTACAAATCACACGTCTGTTGTTGTCTGTTGTTTTTTGGTCGATGAGAGTTTTTAGTACATATTCAACATAAATCTGATTTTTTTCTGAACAAAATTAAGAAATTTCAACTTAAACTTGCATTTTTTAAAAAGTATTTAGCAAGAGAAGTTTAAATTTCGCTAATGACTGTTAAATCAACAAATCTCAACACTAAAATAATAAGCATTTTTGAATTTACTAAAATGAAAAATGCAAGAAAATCATTAGCTTTGAAAAATTATGTTCAAAGGTAATATTTTCTTGTCCAAAGGTCCTTCTGTTCAAATGTAACATTTCACGCAGTTCCGAGTGTGTGCATGAATTTCCTCCTCGAAAAAATAATATTTGCAGCTTCAGCAAACTTAAAATGCTTAAAACTCAGACGCCATTTCATAACAACAACAACGTGCAGCAAGTAAATCTTCTCAACAAACTAGATAAACCTGTTCCGGGATCAGTTTACTTAGTTTGAAACTAACCGCACTCAGTTTTGTAAACGAACGCTCTAGTTTTATTAACTGAATGCACTCAGTTTCGTTTACGAACACCTTAGATGGAAACTCGTAGCACGAGTGTAACTGGTTTGTCCTTTACGAATGCGGCCTCTGTAAGCAACCCATGACGACAGTAAGTAAAAAAGGCAAAATTTTTGATTAAGATTGTCGAACATATTCTAAAACAAATAAGTTATGCCATGATTTATTTTTTTTATGATGTCTCTTTACAAGCTTTATTACAAAGGCTGCCCAGGAGAAATATGGGATATAATAGGGATTCAGAACCACAGCAATGTGGGTTCGAAAAGCCGTTTTTATTACAAGCGTCGCTAGCTACTGATTATTTGGTTGGGACAGGGTGAAGACTAAGACCAAATCCTGTCTTTTTCCCATCTTTTTTAAGGCAAAATATTGGTAGGACACCCCTAATAGCACAACTGTCACCCGTGACTAAAAAGTGACCACGCGAAACAGTGACATTAGAGTCACAAAGAGTCGCTGTGACGCCGCCGTTTAGTCACGCCACAGTCCCTATGTCCGCCCACGGTGACGTCACAATGCGACCCCGCAGAGTAGTCACAACTGCGACGACGGTTGCCGCTGTGACCCTTTAGTGACGACACAGAGCGGTCGCAGTCACAGATGTGACTACAATGCGTCGTCACAGCGTAGTCGCGATCACACTGCAACTGAAATGTGCCGGTACATAGTGGTCACAATGGCGACTCCGATATCACAAAAGTGTCGCAACCGCAACCCTCGTCACGACATTACTCGTATGGGACTATTTTGAAAGACAAGCAATTATTAGTTTTCAAAGTAAATTAAGAGAAAGCGTTTGAGGTCCCTAAAATTTCGTTATAACGGTATTTTAAGTTTTGTACGTTATTAAAATGTGGGACATTCTAGTTTAGTTATGCGTCAAACATGCTTTTTAGATTGGTTACACGAGGGCTATCTGCCTAAGGAGTCAACAGGCCCATGTTGACAAGATAAACATAACTAGAAAATTCCAGATAATGATGAATTAAAAAAGTAAAAACAAACATTTCATAATACTAATATGTATACTTACATTTTAAGTCACAAAGAAGTCGAATAACTGTAACAAGATATGAATGCAGCCATAGATTGATGCAGCTAGCAAGATCGCAGCAGTCAAACACAACATAAATAATAAAAAAGCTGTACTATGGTTACGCACACACACACCTAACTTTAGGGTAACATTTTGCTATGTATTGTACAGGTTGTTTAGATCAAATGATTTTTCTTATGTTAGCTATTCTAAATAGAGATTTCTACATCTATACCTGTTGCATAACTACATAACTCAAATTTTATGGAAGAAAATAATTTTATACATTAAAATACGCTATGAGATTATGTATATTAAAAACAGTGAAAGTAAAAATTTACCTGTAATAGTGTTATCCAAGTAATTTGCAGAATCAATGTTGTATCAAAACTAATAGGGTTTCAACATTGAAGCAAATGCTATTCTTATATTGCTCCAAACGAAGAAACTAAATTAGTTGTCTTGAACAGCTTAACAATTAACCAAAGCAATTAAACTTTTCGAAAGTTCAATGAGAAATCGGAAAAATTGTATCCTAAAAAATGTACTTGATTCATAATTCATCAATTATAACTCTCTTGTTGCTCAACGTCTGCGACCGAAATTAAAGACAAAAAGAAAAAGAGAATGGTTGCTGCACCGGAAATGCGCCAAACTCGCCAATTTTAAAAGCATAACTAGAGCGGTCCCCCTCCCCCCACCCGCACCATATTAACTTCGTGTTTCGTATTTTATGTGCATTATATATATATATACATATATATTGTAATTATTCAGCTTAAAATTTGCCTTAATAGCTGTTATATTAAATTTTACTATATTAAAATTGTTTTCCTTTTGCTGTGATTTTTGTTTTTCTCAATTGTTCTGGAAAGTGAAGTGCTTCTTATTTTATGTTTGTAAGGAATTTGAATATAATTACACACTGTTCATTTTGCCCGAACGTAGCTTATAAAATTAAGCTAATACATTTACAGGGCCAGATTATGATCAACAGTGGCCCTGGGCATTGATGAATTTGGGGTCCCCATCTATAAAATTTGTTTTCTTTTTCATAAAATTTTGACATATAAAAGAATATTTCAGAGCAACATTTGAAACTGGGGGCACTTTCGAACCGGGGACCCTGGGCAAAGTCCCGATTTGCCCATGCGATAATAAGGGTCAGAAAATTTATCAAATATATGTAAACAAAAGAGTCTGAATATTGTATAATGAATACTGAAGTGTGAAGGTCCCGGTTTCGGATCAATTCGCGGAGCTGTCGATCTAATAGTCTGGAGTTTTGGTTGGTTTTCTCCAGATGTAACGTGAATGCCCATTAGAACCCCTTAAAAAGTCCTCCGACTAAGGTCCCAGGATAGTATTCTCCACTGCATCTTTTCAATAATGAGAGTGAAAAGGTTAAGCATGGAAACGCCGTTAATTGCTTATATGCATATAGAATGTTATTATAAACTCACTTAAACAAAAATCATATAAACAGTATGCACGTTTCGGATGGTACAAAAGGTCGACCCTCCTTCACCACGCTCCTGAAAAGAAGGGTGGACCCTTTGTACCACCCGAAACGTGCGTACTATTCTTCCGTGAAATTTGGATAATGCGAATTTTTTGTCGATTCCTAGAATTTTTTTATTTATCACTTTTTTTCTGCGAGAATATATATTGTTCGAAATTTTTAGTTATTTCGAATTTTTTCTCTGCTCTTTTCTGTGTATTATTATGCTATACCAAATTATCTATTTTTCCACTGAAAAGAGGGCAACTCACAACTTAAAAGTTTATTAGATCTATTTTATGCCCCTTGGAGTACGAGGTAGCAGCAATTTTGTAAAATTTTCCAGGAGCGACCCTAAGGTACGTGGTGCCCCCCTGCAAACATAAAAAAGGCTCTCCTTTTATACATTTTCCACGTTTTGAGCTCGATATTGCGCCCCTTCAAAGACAGCGCCTCGATGCGATGCTTACTTTACCGTATCAGGCAGCCCCTGAAATTTCCAATAAACTATTAAAAGATCCTTTGAAAAGAAACATACACTCATGTCCATAAATTAAGGATAATGAAGTTCAGGCAAAGAAAGAGAAAGAAGCAAAACAAATTTGACTTATTTGTAAAGTCTATTTATTAAACAAAAAGTAAAGAGCAAAAAAGATGCTATATGTTTGACATAATTAATAAAAATTGCAAGTTTTAATCCCTTGACCAAATTTAAAAAAAGAACCTATTTACAAAAAACAGTATAACATGGCTAGTAGGATGGTTAATACGGAGTATGTCTCCCGGACGATGCAATACAGGCCTGACAACGCCTAGGCATGCTGAGTATCAAATGATCAATCTGATCTTGGGGAATATTACACCACTCATCAAGCAATGCACTCCGAAGTTCCGGTAGACAGGTGGGAGGGGGTTGACGGGCTGCAATTCGCCGGTCAAGCATATCCCACACATGCTCTATTGGATTCAAGTCCGGTGAGTATGCTGGCCAATGCATACGGGTGATATCCTCCGATTGAAGGCATTCGTCTACAATGTCTGCACGGTGAGGACGGGCGTTGTCATCCATAAACACAAATTCAGCACCCATGGCGCCCCGAAACAAACGTACATGTTGTTCCAGAATGACATCCCGATAGATGTGGCCTGTCATCGTTACACTCTGAACATGCAGGTCAGTTCTGGAACCAAGAATAATTCCTCCCCAAACGAGCCATCCTGCACCACCGTAACGATGTCTTTCAATGGTGTTCTCTTGGTGGTAACGTGTACCTGGCGCTCTCCAGATGAATGTCCGGCGAGAATCAGACTCCAAACTAAACCTGGACTCGTCGGAAAACATCACACAAGACCACTGTTGCGGTGTCCACAATGCATGCTCTCTACTCCAGGTTAATCGCAGGCGACAGTGAGTTGCGGTAAGTGGAACACATCTGACAGGCCTACGAGCATATAGACCAATGTGCCCTAAGCGTCTGTACACGGTCTGCCTTGAAACTGTCGTACCGGTAGCTGAAGAGAGCTGACGAGACAGGTCTGATGCTGTACTCCGTCTGTTTCTTTTGGCAGTAACTGCCAAATAGCGGTCCTCATTCGGCGTTGTAACTCGGGGGCGACCTGTGCTGTAACGTCTACTCACATTACCATCATCTTGGAATCGTTGCCAAAGCCTGTAGATGACACTCTGGGCGATTCCAAGTTCCTCGGATACTTCCAGCTGGGTACGACCACATTCCAGTCGTCCGATAATTCTGCCACGTAAAACATCATCCAAATGCCTCCTTTGTGCCATAACTATGCGGTTTTTGCACTGAAAGGCTTTCACAGCGCTTGTGAACAATTTTACTTCTTTGCCACCATTCCTTATATACCCCTCTCTTACACTCTCGTCATTGTGACGTACCATCCACGCCATCTGGTGGTTTCCTGTAATTTGCATATTCTTCTTCAAGATGTGTGTGATCATTCCACAGGTGAAATTTTTATTTTAGAGATCAATTTCTGAGTGATTCTGAATTATCCTTAATTTATGGACATGAGTGTATATAATGACACTTATACATACCTCTTATTAAAATATACTAGCAATTTTTTATTTTCTGTCTTTAAACGCATAACAAAAATTCATCCGTATAAATAATCTGAATTAATGTAGCCAAATCCGCGATAACAAATCCTGGCTTGTAAACTCGACGCGGGAGAAGTAACTGAGCACACAAGAATTTCGTGGATTAGCCGTCTGGTCTGTGTATATAGTTTTCCATGTGAGGCCCCGAGGTAAATCAAAACATTTAATTCAAGAGCAACGAAACAGCGCAGCGTAAAGAAAATATAATAAGTGAGCCCATTGCTTTCTATTTGACTATTACATGACTGTAGATTTTAAAAGGGGCTTAACTTAGAAAAAATCTTCAAGTATTTTTTTTCAGGAAAAGTTTAGCAAAATTGTGAAAAATTAATATGAATTATAAAAATAATGAATACAGAATATGAATTTTATAAGAAGATAAAATTCATATTCTGTACATAGGAACTCATATACAGGGTGGGGGTTTCACTGTGGATGTAGCGAACATTTTTATAGCATACTGAACTCATTAGTTTTATTTTAGTTTTTAGTACTAGAATATTTGAAAGCACAATATGAACTCTTCCCCTTACACCCCCTCCCCCTCCAAAAAAAAAAAATCTTAACTGTGACCCTGCCTTTGGGTGTACGGAAAACACTTCTACACAGTATGAAAGTATTTTAGCATTTGCTCATTAAATATTTGAAAAAAAGGTATCACTCAAAAAAATGTGATTACAAATAAGTTTGTTTGCTAAGTCGCAAAGAACAGTCACTATGACGTCACAACAACCGGCAGTCACAAATCAGTGCCGCAGTGACTTCACAAAGCGATCACTTAGTGACCGATCACACAGTAGTCACAGGGTGACTTCACAGTGACGTCACCTGGTGACTGGTCACAAAGAACGGGTCGCAGTGACCACACAGTGGAGTCGCATCACTCACAAGTCACAATGTAACTAGTTTGTGATAGTCCTGTGACAGTTGTGACGTTACAGCGACTGTTTTGTGACCATCTGTGCTATTAGGGACGTTCCCACGTCATAGATTGCAATGCCCAATATAGAAATTTAGAGTATATTTTTAAAAATATCATATGTGGAATTCTGTAATTAGTTTTGCTAACTATGTCGCTCATGAGAAAATCTTTTTTTCCCCTAATGGCCGGGTCAACAGTCTAATGTAGAGTAGATCGCTGCGAACGACGTTGTTGGGAATTTCATTATGGAGGCGCCTAGTAGGCAAACCAACGTTGCCCCGTATGAGAGGTCTCTTGAATTTGAGCCAATTACAGATGAAAGACCTAGCATTCGGATTAGTACTCCCAGAGGTATCATTTAAACATGGGGGACAATGCAGCCGCGACAGGTTTTACGTTCACGAGCTGTCTTTAGGGAACACGGTAGAAACCTTATAATGAAATTATATGTTTAAGAATTATTTTTGAAAGCAATACTTGCGTATATTTATTGTTGTTGTTATTGGAACATGTATTCGGATTTGTGTGCTTGCTTGCGTATATTTATCTTTTAGCCCTTTTTAAAGCAAAACATTTTAACGGCCGTATTCACCAAACACTTGACACGTGAATTAACCCTAACACTCGTTTTAAAGTCATGGGTAAGATATCTTGCCGATGACTTTAACCAGGCCTCGCAGTCAGTCTTATTTTTTTTAAATGCCTACCTCTATAAATAATAGAGTAAAATGTTCTGCTGCTTCAACAGTTGTTAAATATTCTTTCAGATGTTAACGTTTCGCCTATTAAACCATTAAAATACTAGGCTATATAAACCATTAAAATACTAGGCTATTTGATGAAGGTACGGATTTTTAAAAAATTGGATCGACTGCGAGGCCTGATTTAACACGTATAATTGGATTAATCCTCGTGTCAAGTATTTGGAGAATACGACCGTAAGACACATTTCGAAATGTTATAGTCCATGACACAGTTAGTAGAAACTGTCTAGAGTTAGGAATAGGGTTACTGCCATAGGGTTAAGACTAGAGGGTTGTTAATTTCGAATCGACTAAGAATTATGACACGATTTCTAACAGAATGGAGCAAGAAAAGCACATAGGGCCTATGTATGGATTATGATGAACTCTCCAACAAGATGAAGCCCGGAAGACAAAAAGGACCGAAACACGGATTATAAATATGCTTTCCAACAAACTGAAGTAACACAGATAAAATATGCCGATGCCTGATCTAAAGCCAAGAAAAAGCGTCTAACTCTACGATTTTTCATAGACAGTAAATTAACGGAAGAATGCCTTAGGGTTAGCGTTAACGGGAAAAAAAAAATTATGTGTCCCGGTTGCACTTTCAAACAATAACCAAATTACACAACTCGGCACTAACTAATTAAAATTGGATAGTGTCAGTTAATTACATAAAATTTAATCGTGATTGTTATCGTGACAAACGATGCTGATTATTAAAACAACGATGATTGATTTATCCGATTGTTTAAGAACACACGCACAGCAGAACGTAGTAGAAAGTTATTTATTACGTATCTGCAGAAGCAGGAGTTAACCAATTCATCATTATATCTCTTGCAGTATATTTCAACGTTCACTACCTATCCCCCCTCCCCCCCCCTTTTTTTTTCCTCAGACCATTTCTCTTTAAAACAATCCAAACTTGGAGAGGTGGGGGACAACAATACTAAACCGGGGGGGGAATCGATCATGGATTGCGAAATGCAGCTATTGTTCGGGTCGGACCAATTAGGGAGTGCGTCGGAATCCTGCGCGAGTGTTTTCCATTATTAAGGGCTTTTGTCACTCTCTCGAAACAAAACCCCCCATGGAAACAATAACAGTGGAAAGAACAATGCAGATTGACCATTTAAAAGACGGCCTTGGGTGAAAACAATCTGGCGTGTTAAGTTATTAGAGAGAGAGACTGTGGAAGGAGGGAGAATGCATTTGGAACGGGTTTTTGAACGAAATGACTATTTTTCTTCGTTCTTTTCTCATTTTACTTTTAGAGGCAGGAAATTGGATGATGTAATTAGGGCCTAAATTGATTTTTTCGGAAGCAAATGTTGGATTAAATTTATGGCACCGGAAGCCTTATTGCCGCAGGGGATTTCTGAAATGGAAGATTCTGGTTTATTCCTGAATTTATGTAATTTTTTTTTTTTTAATCTACTGAATGTAAAATTAAGAATATAATAGAGAGCCAAAAATAGAAACAGTTCGAGACAAAGGGTTATATGGATTTTGGAAAATCTATTGGTGTTGTTGTATTGTGTTGTGGCAAGGCTACTCGAGGGCTATCTGCCAAAGATGGGGGTTGCCTTTGCTCGGAGGACTCTCTTAACCCTTTAACGCGCAGTGTTCCCGCTCTGGGAGCACCAAACTCTGACGTCTTGACTGTTGCCAGTCACGAAGAATAGATTAGATTTCTATAAAAATAGTTGCGGGTGACATTGCTCCACGAGAATCCTTTACTTTTTAGCACGCCATTTCCCGTAAAAAAATTGTCACGATTCTTTTTAACAGTACTGACACCTGCTGAAAAATGGAAGAATGCGAGAACAGCTGGATGGATTGCCCAATGAGGAAAAAAGGGCAGCCTTTGCCATCGCTCGACTTAACTACCAGCAAGATGGCGGACGATCGAAACGTTCATCGCGTGCCACAGATCTAGAGACCCTTTTTTGACGCAGCTGGCTGTGCGCACAGCCAGCTGCGTCAAAAAAAGGGTCTCTAGATCTGTGGCACGCGATAAACGTTTCGATCGTCCGCCATCTTGCTGGTAGTTAAGTCGAGCGATAGCAAAGGCTGCCCTTTTTTCAGCATTGGGAAAGGGTTGCGCCTCAAAGGGTTAAGTGGTTCTAACGTGTATTCATCTGAAGAAAACCAACTAAAACGCTAGACCGTAAGATTGAAAACGGAACGATAGGCCAGGCCATAATGCTGGACCTTCACATTTCAGCCGTCTACCATTTTGAGTGCCTCATCCACGCGGCCATAGTTGGGCAAAACATGTACGGACTTGAGGCCGCGGAAAAGATATTGCTACATTTAAGCTGATGGCAGGGTAAATTCTGCACTGCTAATCCAGAGCAGAGAAATGATATATTATCCAATCTCTTTATGAGTAAGTATTCAATCATACATATAGAGTAACAAATTGTGAATTCCTAAGTGAGTGAACATATATTCTTCCCAAAATAATTCTTTTAGAATTAATTCAAGTTAATGGCCATTAAAACAAACTTTTTACAAAGGCTCGTTTTACTCTTCCGTCGTTACTGACGTTAATGCCAATAAATATTTTAATGCCGTTAGTGTAGTGTTCGCACTGAGTAGATAACTCATAATGACTTAAACATCGTCCAATAGTTGGTCGATTTAAAATGCTATTGCTATCTAATTGTTTTTGTGAGCAACAAAAAGCATCATTCTGAAAATTTTTGACAATTAAGTTAAATATATTTTAAGTGAACTTTTAGTTAACTGATCAAATGTGCTCCTTGTAAAAAGAATGTAAACTCAAGTATATTTATGACGAAGTCAACTGTGCATGCATAGGAAAGAATAGCTTGTTTTATAAGACAACAGTATCAAAAGAAGAGACAGGTAGTGTGTGACACCATTACAAGCTTCTCAGGAACAGATATTTTTTAGAAACCAACAGGAAGCATTTCCTGTACACATAGTATTATATTTATGCAAAGTAACAGAAGAAAAGGAATTGAACATCTAAGCATTTGCTTTTCAATATTTACAAAGACAGACGCAGAGTTTGTACCTGACATGACAAATAAATCAATTTTAAAATACAGGGTGTCCGAAAAGTCTTAACACATTTAAAAAATTCATAGAAAATCAACAAATTGTAGTATGAATATGTGGTTAGCACAATTATGCCTCACAGGTTCACGAATTTTTTTGACATCGTAAAAAAAATTTATTTCAAATTATGTTCATAGGTGCCGCTGTACCATCACAATAAGCTTCACGAATGTCTTGTACAGTCTTACCCGATCTTCGTGGCCAACCACTTCTTTCCCTGTCTAAAACGCCTCCAGTCTCTTACAAACTTTTCATGTCAGGCCAAAATGCTGTTTCGACTCGCAGGGTTTTCCTTAAATATGTTACGAAACTTTCTCAGAAATATAGTTATGGATTTCGATTCGAAATACCAACTTACGCCATGCGCTTTCACAATTTCATTCGCCTTAGCTAGAATGAATATTCCCGCACCGTCAATGCTGTTTGAAACTCACGAAAAATCCTTATTGGCTCTCATTGCTGAAAACCGAAGAGGCAGTGCCATCTATTAACACACTTTTGAAGTAATTTGTTTGAAGATGGAAAAATAAATTCTTGATTCTGTAAAGAATTATTGTGCGAACCGCAAATTTATACAACAATTTTTTGATTTTCTGTGAATTTTTGAAATGTGTCAAGGGCTTTTCGGACGACCTGTATAACTCACAATTAAAGAAAATAACTGAAAAAAAAAGGTTACTTTAAAGAAATAAGACTATTGGAAAAAAGAGTTTTTTCGCGAGTTAGAAAAAAGAAAAGCAACAGGCTAGATTTTGAGTGTTTAAAATTTAAATTTTGAAACTCCTCCCCCCCCCCATCTTTTCTTTTGTTGAGTTGTGAATGGACATTCCATTCCGGTCTTGATTTGCACATCCTCATTCTTTCCTTTTGGACGTAGAAGAACGACTACTAAGTCGGCTTAGGGATTTCTCGGGAGGCATAAAAATTCATTTTATTTTTTTCCTACAATGAATGCTTCTTGATGCAACTGAACATTTTACGAAAGTATTTCGCTTGAAAATTGAAAATAACAGGGAATGGCAAAAATAAGCAAATAAATGAATGCCAAAACATCCAGGTAGTCTCTTCTTCTGAAACTGCAGCGGTATATATTAACGGAGGATTACTTATCGTTTTGTTAGCTGTAAGACGTCCATTGAGAAAGAATTAATGAAACAAACAATTTTGTTTTCAGGAAATACACGGTATATCACAATTCCCTCCCGGGTTTGTAAGGCTTATAAAAAATAATATATTACCAATACATACAATAACAAAGTTGACTTTACTGGAGAAAGAAACATTCCAAGTTTTGTTTCACAAATAACGAGCTTCGTCGTCGTTGGATTGCTCGTGGTTTTGACGACGACAATCACTTTCTTCCTTGGCCACCTTGCTCTCTGGAGCTAACTCCATGCGACTTTTTTATGGGGTTACATAAAAGATCGTGTGTTCGTGTCCCTATGGCTTTTGATTTAAAAGATTTACGCTATAGGATCCCAACAGCATTCGCTATCATTGATCGCGTCATGTTAAAACGAGTGTGGGGTTTGAAGAATTTGGCTTGCTATCTGCCACATCACGGAAGGTTCACATTTTGAACATTCCGGGCGCGTTCAGACTGCCACTTTTGAGTAACTCGGGTTACTCGGGAAAAACCCAAGCCGTTCATCACGATGCCCGATTTGAGCTTTTCGGGGAGATAAACAAAGCGTTCAGTCTGTCAAGCTGAGTAGCTCGAGTTTTTCCCAACTCCCCAAGGATTTTCCTTAGGAAGTTAGGGAGATAGATCAAGTGACCTTTGTTTATTGTTATTGTTCGCTCCCATTGGCTCCACTGGTTAGTAAATACGTGCCGCCCCTTTTTTTCCCTATTAAATACTCAAAACCGTTCACGATGTCAATCTCCCCGAGTAAAACTCGAGCAGTTCGTGTTTTATTCGAGATTTACCCGAAAGTGGCAGTCTGAACGCACCCTCAATAAACAAAACTTATAACATTTATCCAATAAAGTCAACTTTGTTGCTGTATTGGTAATATATATATATATATATATATATATATATATATATATATATATATATACGCCCTCCAAACCCGGGAGGTGACACACCCTGTATTTATTAACACAGTGCATTATGCTTTAATCTATGGTATCGTGACTAATCTACTAATTCTACCCATTACCTACACAATCTATCTACGCCCCCCCCCCTTAAATGCTCAATTTAAGTATTTTAAATTCTCCATTGTTCAATCTCGAGAAAACTATCAAACTAAGTCTTCTCGAGGAGCTATTTAGAATCGCACAATTTGCGAATATGACATAAAGTTTGAGGCAGAGTTTATGAATCTCGCGCGATTTTCATTTATGATGCTAAGTTTTTGGATGCCCTAAAAGAAACACCTGGTAGTTGAGTCAGTTCATCTAGTTACTTCGAACAGTTAATTTTCAAAAGGGGTAGTAATGAAACTTACGACGACATTGGGGAGAGAAAAAAATTGTTTACACTGGACCTTTATAGAGGAACATAATTCAAAGTTAAAATGACTTAACTTATCCAACAATAATGCAATCCTTTGATGAGCTTCCTTACTTTTAAATATGGTATTAAATGTGGTGTTAATGCCAATTATCTGCTCGAGGGATCTAATCCTAGGGGGGGACTTTCTAAGGGATCCCAACCCGTATTTATGCGAAGTTGCGGGGGAAACCACGGAAAACTCCGAGCGGTTAGGTCGGCGGACGTAACATGGTTTCGAACCAGGCACCTTCCGTCTCCCAGTAAGTCTCTCTTACTTTTAATATATGGCAGAGCTCTGTTTAGTAAGAAGTGCGATTGCCTTTTTATTGCATCTGTAATTACTTATGTGGAGCTACACAATATGTGCATTTTTTAAGATGCACGGAGTATCACTCTTCACCTGGCAATTAAAAAAATATATACATATAGTATCTACCCAGCAAACACACACAGGTTCTCTGAACGTCTATTAACGTTCAGAAAACGTCTTCTGAACGTTAATAGACGTTCAGAGAACCTGTGTGTGTTTGCTGGGTATCTATTACCAGGAACAAGTAAGTACCTAATATATCGAACCTATTTTCTCATATAGCATTGTAACGTCACAACATGTACCGGACCCATCAAAAGTTAGCTCAAAATTCAAAAATTAATTAAAATAGAACAAATAGACAATGACAAAAAATTGCGGTTTGCATCACAAATAGTTTTTTAAATGGAAAAATAATAATTTTAAAAAGTTATAGTAGATGGCGCTGGCAAGCATAAAAGAAGCAACTTCCGATCCAATCTCTCTAATTCTATTCATGCAAACAGCAAATTTTTATGATTATTTATTAACAAACATAATGATAAAACAAATTTTGATATAAAAAATTGCTGATCACACAGATAAAATTAGAGAGATCTAGTCATTTTTTTATGTATAACAAAAACTTGTCTCATATTACCTATGTCAGAGACATCTATCGGTAACGTTTTGAACTACAACTTATTTGTCATTAAAAATAATCCGAAATGCCTCTAGTTCTATTTGTGCAAACCGTTTTTTTTTTTTTTTTTTTTTCAAATTATTATTTGCTCTTTTTTAGTTTTTGCCCTGACTTCTCATGCACCAGATATAAACTCTGTGATTTCTCGTGCTCAGGATCAGCCCCAAAATAGGGTTAATTCTAAAATAATATGCATATCAACACGGTAAGCATACGTAGTAGAAGTACCGTTAAATTGAAATTGAAAAAATAAAAAATAAAAATCTATTCGCTGTAACCGTTCCTTTGGAAAATCACTACTTCATGTAATCAGCTTACATCACGATTGCATGTTCTATTAGAGTAGATTGTTTTAAATAGGCAGCTTTCCACTCACTTTCTAATCATGTCGTGCCCCCCTTCTCCCCCAAAAAGAGCATTAGTGAATTTTCAGACTTCTGTTTTATGATTAAAGGCCTAGATTTTCTAAAAGTGCGTCTATCAAAGTATGACCTGACACCTTCAGATTGGTTGGTTCTATACTCTTTTGAAATAGACTCGTTAACTGTTTATAAAACCAGTCATCAAGCGTACAGCTTATGCTTATTAATTTTTTCGAAAATTTATTTTTTACTAGCTGAAGTACCCGTTCTTCGCACGGGAATGAATGGACTTTTTGATATTACGATTTGCTGTGATTACTATTTATTGTAATAAAGAGATATAGCAAAATGGATATCGCATTATATTGTGTTCAATAATCATGCATACCGAATTTCAAGGCAATCGTTTGTACGGTGCAGAAGGCCATGCGGCGTAGCGCAATCTAGTGGCGAGTTTTAGCAAAACGGATACGGCGAAAATATTCTTCGCATTCAGATATCGATGAATACGAACTTTCAGGACGATCGGCTGGACAGCCCTGAAGTTCATGTGTTGACGCGACATATAGTGGCAAGTTATAGGAAAATGGATAGCGCCATACTCTTCCCTGTGTTCAAATATCTATGTATACCTATTTTCATAGCGATCAGTTGCACAGTCAAGAAGTGATAGACTGCAGCGCGATCTAGTGGTTAATTAAAGTAATGATTTGCTACGGTGCCGTCAAGTGGCGAGTTATAGCAAAATGGATAATGCCAAAATATTCTCATTGTTCAAATAGCTATGTATACTGATTTTCATAGCGACCGTTTGAATGGTCAAGAATTTGGCCTGCTGCAGTGTCATCTAGTGGCGAGTTAAAATAATAATGCATTGCAGTGCCATCTAATCGTGAGTAACATCATAGAATATATTCTTTGTGCTGAAATGTGTAAGTGTAAGAAATTTTATGCCGATCAGTCGAACGGTATAGAAGTTGATGCGTTGCAGCGCCATTTAGCGGCAAGTTACAGCAAAATGGATACTGAAAAATATTCTCCGTGTTCTAATATCCGCGTGTACCAAATTTCATCGAAATCAGTTTGACGATATTCGCTTAGTAAACGGCTAAACGGAATAGAATTTGACGTTCTGCTGCGCCACCTAGTGGCAAGTTAGAGGAAAACGTATAGCATAAAAAGCTTCTCCATGATAAAAGACTTAAGTGAACCAAATTTCATGGTGATCGGTCAAATGGTGCTGGAGTTTTTCAACCTCATACACACATACCAACATTCATTTTTATCTATAACCAGTGTTATTATATATACCAATCTCAAATAAAATCCAGTTTCAAATCTAAGCCTCGCCAAAGTGCCAACATACGCCATTTTGCAAGCGTTGTTTCAGGAAATCATTCGAAGCATTGACTTAGCAGCAATCAATATGGGAAATGGTTCGACCGGTAAAAAGTAAAGCACGCACTTATTTGAAAAATGAAATCCCTTAATACAGCCGCATTTCTTAAATTATCAACTATAACGTGTTTTATTCATCGTTACTCCGATGTACTAAATGCGAAGATTTCAATTTTCTGAAATTTGGCGGAATTCCCCCAACTTAAATCAATGTACTCAATTGGCGAGAATTCTGAAGATAGATCGCTTGAAATCCCTTAATAACTACATTATTTCTGCACGGATCATTAAAATTTATCGCTGTATTCTAATAAAACTTTTGCACTTGTTTTCAAAAATCTATTTCCTTAAGCTCTCAGTAAATTGCGCCAAGCCGAAAACCGTGCAAACCGCTAGAACTCACTTTCTCAAAATCGGAATTTCAGATATTTTATTTTTCGCCAAACTAAAAAATTTTACATATTAGCCTCGGAAATCTTCAATTCTTATTGTTTTGCGTATAAAACATTTCATTCCTGCTCCGATTTCCCATGCACACGATATTATAATTAAAAAAAAATAACCTTACGAATATAAACTAACAAAAAAATTCATTATTATTCTTTTATTTTTACTTTGAGAATTTAAAACATTTTATTCGGCAAAATCGCCACACATGGCAACCACGATGCTTATTTCACACTTTTTTCACTACAGGGGTTACAATTACGGAGAGCTTTTTGCGTGGAGAACATAAAAAATCTCTTTAATTCCGGGAACGGGTGGACTTTCAAAGTTTTAAAGTGGACTATCATTTATTCTATATTATTTTACATATCTGTGCAAAATTTCAGGCTGATAGGTCCATTTTTGTGGATTTGTATACTACCCAAATCCACAAACAAACAGAATTTCATTTTTATTTATAAGATTACATTAACCAGTATTTATCATTCATTGTCTAACTATAAAAAGAGAAAACAAATAGATTGAAGGTGATATTCTTAGCAATTCTTAATTCAGTGGATAAAGAGTTAACGAGAGCATTTCACAACATATTCGCAGAATTTCCCGGAACATTCTGCGGTCAGCTGTGGAACATGCACTCTTAGATTTCAGATGGTAGCTGACAATGATGGCCGTCATGTTGAATAAGTTTTGTTGTAATAATACTTGTAAGCTATCGTAAATATACGCTAAATGTGTAATTCATTATAAACGCCCCCTGGTGGCGAACATTTAAACTAATTTTTATATTCGCACAAACAAATTCCCATACCATCATTACGCCCTACACAAACTTTCATAACAATAGTTTTGTCGGTAGAACACTTTAAAACAGGGTCGTTTAGTTTCGCTTTGCTCACCCTGTAACAGTCAACTTACATACCTCATGCAACTTTCACGAAGAATTCTCCAGCACAAAATGCGCCTTCAGAAACGTTACAAAGCTTTGTCCGTTTAGTAAAATATTGCCAAGTTCCTTACTTTCAAGATTTTTTACAGACTGTTTCATACCCTTAATGTGTTCATTGCTTGTAATCGAGCGTAATATAGCTTGTAAAGATATATTGTAATTGTTTAATTTTTTTTTTTTCAGTTTCTCGAAAGTTGGATTCTCTAAAAAGATGAAATAACTAAAACTTACGAGTGTAAAATGGCACACATAAAAGGTACTTATCGTTCTGTAACATTCTTTATTATCACTCTTTACAGAACGATAAGTACCTTTTATATGAGCTACTTTATAAAGCTTTAAGTCTCACGATGGCACAGTAGTTATGTCACTGAAAATGGTAGACGGCCAAAGTGTGAAGATCCCGGGTTCGCGCGCGCGCGGGTCCCATCTCGCGGCTGTCGATCTAACAGTCCGGAGTTTTGGTAGGTTTTCTCCAGATGTAACGTGAATACGCGTTAGAACGCCTTAGAAAGTCCTCCTACCAAGGATGCCCCATCCTTGGCAGATCGCCCTTGCGTAACGTTGCCATAATTATACAAACAGTTACAAAGTTTTCATTATTTTATTTTTCAAAAACCGGTTTCTTTTCAATGTTTTTTCTTATTCCCTGAAAAAGTGTTTAAAAGTTGGATGATTAAAAAAAAAACCCTGAAATACTTTACAGATAAATGAAACGTCTAAATACCACTCAGAATAATAGAATACACCCTCGATAAAATAGCAAAAGAATCAAGAAAAGGTGATATTTCCTGAAAATAAAGAAAGGCTGATTTAAAAAAAAAATCTCACTATGAGGTAAAATTTAGATTTCGGAATGAAATGTTACTTTTCTTTCTTTTTTTTTTTTTTTTTAATGTGAGGGTATCTTTTGTATTCGGCACTTTTGTTAGACTAAAAAAGGACGTTCTCTGTTATTTTATATTATGGACGTTCATTCCTCAATTTCAATCGAAAAACGGTGATCATTTTAAGTTGGCCTACCAATTCCTTCTAGTTTGAAGGAGATATAAAAAAAGTTTTCCCCTCTTCCCTTTTCCATCAAATCTGTCTGTATCATGAAAAATTGAACTTTAGAAATATGTTCATGTAAAAAAAAAATAATAATAAGCAGAGAATGAAGAAAAAAAAATTATGAACACATTTCCACACGAAACAAGATTTTTATCCAGAAATATTTTTATGCAGTTATGATTACTAGGGTACGATCTACAAATTTCATACGTTTCAAACTTATTTAAAAAGTAAATCAACGTGAATATTTGTTCAAATCTATTAAATTTTGTATTTTGTTTTGTTTTGTTTTTGTAACATGTATTTCGTATTTGTGTGCTTGGCACGAAGACTGCTTATAAATCCACGTCAGGATAAAATTTTGTATGTTTTATTAGATCTTGACAACTAAATGAAAGAAAGTCTAAATACCACAAATAATAAAAAAATGTAACTCTGAAAAGATCTAAATTAAAAACAATGCTTCTCGGGAGAAGCAATGAAGGCATAAAATCTCACATTGGGCTAGAAACAAGATTTTCGGTTTTTGAGATTGAAATTTCGCTATATTTTGTGTTTTCTGTTTTCTTGATGGCGGGTGGGTGTCTTTTGTTCAGCTTTTTTCTCGTCACCACTTTTGTTGAACTGAAAATAGACGTTCTACTCCAGTCCATTTTAGAAATGTTCATTCCTAGATTTGGGATGGAGAGAGTAGACCATTAAGCTGGCCTGCGGATTCTTTATACCGGGAGATATAAAAAGAAGAACTCTTTCCTTTTTCTCATGTCTTAAAAAAAGAATGTACTTTTTAGGTAAACTTTGCATTAAAAAAATGGCAATGACAGAAAACGAAGGAATAATAAGTTGATTAAATAGATCTTTTAAAATAGAAAAATTTCATTTAGCGGGGAAAGACTACCTGGTAGTGGTATCTACTTACGTCAAGACTGCTTAACCCTTTAACGCGCGGTGTCCTCGCGGTTAGGACACCAAACTCTGACGTTTTGACTGTTGCCAGTCAAGAAGAATAGATTCTATTTCTATAAAAATAGTTCCGAGTGACATAGCTCCACGAGAATCCTTTACTTTTTAGCACGTTCATTTCCCGTAAAAAAATGGTCACGATTATTTTGACCAGCACGACATCTGCTGAAAAATGGAAGAACGCGAGAACAGCTGGAAAGATTGCCCAATGCTGAAAAAAGGGCAGCCGTTGCCATCGCTCGACTTAACTACCAGCCAAATGGCGGACGATAGAAACGTTCATCGCGTGCCACAGATCTAGAGACCCTTTTTTGACGCAGCTGGCTGTGTCGCACAGCCAGCTGCGACAAAAAAGGGTCTCTAGATCTGTGGCACGCGATGAACGTGTCGATCGTCCGCCATTTGGCTGGTAGTTAAGTCGAGCGATGGCAACGACTGCCCTTTTTTCAGCATTGGGAAAGGGTTGCGCCTCAAAGGGTCAAAGGTCTAAGAACCTAATAAATAAATGTAAAAGCCAATTATGACGCAGAATAAAAGAAGCTCTGAATTAAGCACAATTAAAAACAAGTTGATATTTTCTGAAAATAAAAGAGAAGCACATAAAGGAATCTCACAATAGGCCAGAAACAAGATTTTGAATCTGATTGAAATTTTATGTTATTCTTTTCCTATTTATTTTTTCAGCGAATTATCTTTTGTTCGGCTTTTCTCTGGTCGCCTCTTTTGTTGGACTGGCAATGGAAGTTTTCTTCTATTTTCGTTCTAGATATTCATTCCTAGATTTTGGACACAGAGGGGTGACCATTCCGCTGGCGAGAATTCTGCACAAAAGAATTTTTTTCTTCTTTTAGTTTATAATGTCTGTGTCTTGGACATTTAAAATAGCAGCTTTTATAACAACAACAACAACCCAAAAAGAAAAAAAAAAGAAGAAAACACAGGCCGAAAAGTAAATAATTAATAAAATAAAATAAATTATTAAATTAAACCAATATAATAAATTTGGCTTACATTCTTTTACCTTCTTGAATGGAAGTGCTTTGAAAATCTGTATTGCATTGATTAATATAGTGAGTGCATGTGGTCACGTATGCAGGCATTAGTTGTACCTTTGTTTAGAATTCCTAATTTTATGAAGTGTTATTTAAATATTGTAGTACGTCGGACCTCTATATAACGAACCTCCATTTTGCGAATTTTTCCTGGAAACCTTGAACATTTTGCGAATTTCTTCGTAAAAAAACCGCCAAATAGCGAAATTCAGTCTCTATTTAAATTGGCAGTTTTCTTGGGGTTTAACTTTTTTTCGCTGTTTCTCTAAATATTTCTGAACATTTCAAATTTATTTTGTTCATTTACTGCATTTCATTTTTATCAGTGACCATGACCAGGTTTCACCAAGTGTCTTAACTCTCCGAGAGTAGTAAAATCGCTGTTAAAAAAGAAAATTTATAGACTTTTTGAGCAATTAAATTTAAGGATCATGGTAATGTAATCTTAATTTACTTATTATAATAAATACTACAGCCGTCGCAGTCGGTCCTATTTTTTAAAAATCCCTACCTTCATCAAAGAGTTTTATTTTTATAACCTAGTATTTTAATGATTTGATAGGCGAAACCTTAAAGATCTAAAACGTATGATTGACCAGCTGCAGTGGCGCACACAAGGAAGGGGTGCAAGGGGTCTGGACCCCTCCCAAAAGAAATATTAATATTCCTTCGTTATATTGCCATGTAACATTTGACATACAAATATGTTGAAAGGTATTATCAAATTCGCAGCTTTGTGGGCTGGATTAAGGAGGTACCCAGAAAAAAATTTCGAAAGGGGTCCAAACAGTGAAAAAGCAGAATTTTTCTCAAAAAGACTTCATCATCATTATTTCGTTAATAAAATTCAAAAATTTGGGGGAGACCAAGGCGTCTGGTCCCCCCCCCCCAATTACGGCATTGGGCTGGACCCCTCCAAGAGAAAATCTTGTGTGCGCCACTGACCAGCTGGTTTAGAGAGTGGTTAAAAAATGGGATACATATTTGGCCTTAAACTACTTCAGAGATGTTTTCATAACTGCAATTTTACGTAAGTTGCTAAAGCTCAGTTAAGTCATGGGGAATGTAACGTATGGGACGTGAAAACGTTCGCTTCCTGGTGTATTCTTCTTTGCTCACCATTACAATAAGTGGTGTGGTAAACAATTCTTATTTGTCAGCTATGGGGGGGGGGAGAGATTAGGAATACCCACAAAATATGGAAGACCATTCACTATTAAAATAATTAATTGATTAAGGAAATTAATATTTTAATGTAAAAAAATAATATATTTAAATTTTTTATTTATTGTTCTAAGAAATAATAACCTTTTTATTGGTTTTCCATGCCATCATAAAGATAGTGCATATGGCGCGTTATCCAATTTGTGTGGTGTTTCCCAGTAGCCCTATGCAAACGATAGAAATACGAATGATATCATTTTTACGTACCTTTATTGTTTAACTATGAGTCTTGAAATACACTATGTTGTGGTTAAAGCTTTTCTAGCAAAGAATTCTATGGATACTGCGACGAGCTGTAGAGAGGGGGCTAGTTGCATAAAATCATTTTAGCCTTCAGGTGTGTGGGTTATGCTAGCTGGTTGCTGATGCTATAGGATATTCTTGTAACTTCGTACAAATATAGAATTAAAATGGGCCGGGAAACGTTAATATATTTTATCGTCAGGTAACTTTTTTTTTTTTTACTGGCAATTGGGGTTTTAAAAACTGTCACAATTACTTCTACAGTGCCGACCGAAAAAAAAAAAAAAAAAAAAAAAGATTTCAATTTGGCAGAAAAACTGATACTTAGATTGTGCCTAAAAAAAAAAAAAAAAAAAACTATAGCACGTGTTTATAAAAAAGGGGCTGTGAATAATGATCGTGCTATTGGTGTGGAATGTTGGGGGTGTTTTAGCGTATTCAGGATTAATGACTTGAAGTAGGTGAGCAAGAATGGCCTGACGGTTACAGAATTTTATTTTAAAGGGCCTATAGTTAAAGAATAAAGTATATGCTTTAGGGTAACATTTTGCGTTATTGTAAATCCTGTTTAGGTTCAATAAACTTTTTCTTCTTTTTTTTCTTCTTTAAACCAAGCCCTCTCCAAAAAACTACTATATCCTCCACTTTTACGCACCAATGCCAAGCCTTTTTTTTTTTTTTTTTTTTTTTTTTTTTCAGAAATACAGTCAATGTAAAACTACTTTATAAATTCAGACTTCAGTTAATTTACCGCGTCACACTTCAGGAATTTTTCATGTCCGCAGACAAAATAATGCAAAATTCCATAGCTTTAGCAGTTAAAATAAAATTTTCTTATTATTCCAGGTTTTCCAGTTTTTCTTAACCCAGTACTCGCCAGGAATATCTCAGCATTCCGAGCTAATAGCATGATCATTACCCACATCTGCATTTCCATGAAAACGTGCAGTAATTTTTTTTTTACAGCACAATTAAACTGCCAACAGTATTACTACGAATTTATTTTATTTATTTATTTATTTTCCAGGCACTGTAGGGTTTCCGGCACTAGGGTTTTAAGGGCGCTAGGGTATTTTTTTCCGGCACTAGGGTTTTAAAGTAATAAGATAACGGTGTTATACTATTATAACCGTGTAATCATAGCCACGGCTGCTGATGAATTTATTTAGAACGTTGTACACCTATACAATCAGCGAGAAGCTGAAAGTCACAGTCAAATAACAAGTCATCTAAAAGAATGATTGCAACTGTATGAATGATGGAGCCATTTATTAGAGTTCCTATTTTTTAACGAAAGCAACATCTCATGGCATAATTAAGGGATAAAAATACCACACCGGATTGAAATAACAAATCCAGTGTTTTACACCTGTAAAATAATAATAAAAATCGAGACGCCAAACGTTTGTTCGTTAATGCTTACAAATGCATCTTGGGATTTTGCGGCTTTTTAAGACCTGACAGATAACAAACAAACAAAAAAAAGCCTAAATATCTCACCAAATAAAAGAAAGTAACTCCGAAAAAAAGCGCAAAGAAAAAACAAGGTGATGTTTTCTTCGAGTAAAAGAGAAGAGACATAAAAAATATAAAATCTCACAATAGGCTAGAAACAAGATTTCAAGTCTTTGTGACTGATTTTTCTTTATTTTTTTTCTGAGGGGTTACTTTTTGTTCAGCTTATTCCCGTCGCCCCTTTTGTTGAAATCAAAATGGACATTCTCTATTCTAGTCCATTTTCAGAGATGTTCATTCCTGCGTTTTGGGGCGAACAGGGGCTGACCATTAAGTTCATCCGCGAATTCTTTATGACGGGAGAGATACAAAAGTGAATTATTTGATGTTTTTTTTTCCCTACCCCTTTTTATAACGTCTATGTCTTTATAAAAACTGTACTTTTTAGGGAAAAAAAGTTGTATGTAGAGAATAAGATGAAATGGTATGAAAGAAAAGATATTTTAATGAGCCGGGTTTAATACAGAGGGATTTTATTTAGTAAGGTTGGCTTTTGTGCTGTATTCATTCATCTTATTTACATTTATGCTTGCTTCTGTAGCTCAGCTAGATGTTTTTGTTGATCTCTTTTTCTTTGTAATGGCTAGGTTTGACGCTACGAGAGCCAAATATGTTGGTTATTTTATTATTGGGGTGCTTATTAAAAAGACTAACTTTACTCGCTATGAGTGGTCTCCTAATTTTGAATTGATTCCAGATGAGGGACCTAGCACCTGTAACAGGCACCCCCAAACGTATCGTTTGACCATGGAAGACATTGGAGTCACGAGAGATTTTGCGTGCACTATCTCCCTTTAACGGACATGATTTCGCAGCAGTCCAGCCGAGAGAGGTGAAGAGTCCCCGATGATGGGTAAGAAAAAAGGAAATTTAAATGTCTTCTGTCTCTTCTAGACTCCGATAAGTTTTTGTAAGTCAGATTTGTTTTTGTAGTTTTGTAACCGAGTTAAATTTTATTGTTAACATTGGAACATGAACACTTAACACAACACTTTAACAGGAACACTTTAAATTGTGATATACTTATGCAGCCAGGTGTATATTCCTGCGGTAGGACATAGGCACAGCCGTACTTTCTCCTTGGTCTGCAGAATTTTCATTGAAGAACTAACTATCCGCGATGTGGCAACGGGAAGAGAAAGCAGCAGAGACACGTCATCTGGCTCGATGCACAGATGCGGGCACGCACGTGGCTGGCTGGCTGGACTAGCAGGCAGGAGCACAACACTAGTTTTACTGCCGGCTGCTGAACTGCCGAATTGAACTGACTGTCAAGATCTTTATAGCGATCTTTTCTGCAAGTGCGCATGCACGGGATGGATATTTGCATGCGACGGAGAAACTGAAAAGTGCAGCGGGAATTCAGCACTTAAAATTGCGATTGCAAAATCTCCGACTCCCGGCCACTGGTCGTCCTTCAGTTGGTGCACGCACACGCCAATTTGGGGACATGTAAAGGAGTGGCATAGCCGCCGCAGGCTCCCCCCGGGGATTGAAGAGCCATCACATCTGAAAACGGACGACGGGCTTCGAAATACGACCTGAGCGTGTGCGTGTGGGAGATGCAGGTTCAGGTGTCAGCCACGGCGTAGATTCACTAGACTGACAGAAGAAGGCAGGTTTTAGACGGTCAATGCTGACAGTAGATGTTACGCCATCCTTCATGATAGTGAAAAATTTTGGTGTTCGGGAGCAAACCTCGTACGGTCCATCATAAGGCTGTTGCAGGGGTGCCGAACACTGTCCACACGAACAAAAAGATCAATTTTCATCTCCCTAAGCACCAAGTTTGCTACTGAAGAACGCGTGGCTAAATGTGTAATTTACTGGTAATACGACTTCCAGCCAGTGACCTATCATCGGCAGGGCAAACGAATCAAATGTCCAGGGCCAATAGATTTTAAGGGTTCAAAAATCTTAAATTTTCTATTTTTTTAAAAGTTTTAAAAGAAAATTACCATTGAAAACAAAATCTCAAAAGCTATATTGTTTTTTAATTATGACGCATGACTTCATGAAAATAATTCAAGTTTACAGTTGTGTAAACTAATTTTAATCAGCAACGTTTTTCAGTTTCTTGAAATGCTTAATAATTAACAGAACAAGACCGATGTACTGTTCGTCATGGTTTGCTAGAATGCAAATGTGCTGCATTTTTATCGATGTTTATTACCTCTGCACAAGTGGAGTCTAATCTTTACCCTCATACATCAAGCCCTTTAACCGTCAGCTCTGTCAACTGGTCGTTAGAAATAAACACGGACAGTAGGAACCTTCCGGATAAATCTGACCATAACTAATAGAAAGGCCAAAGAACGCACAACATTCCCATGCGTGAAAATCAGCTTGATCAAGTCAGAACTTACGTTATATCGAAGTCCATTTCCTCGCCAGAGGCATACCTCTGCAAGAGGGAAAATGAACCCGCCCACAGAAACCGATTAAACCCCAATATAAACGGCCCTTATGCATTATAGTGGTCGCCGAGGGACGAAAAAATTTCAAAAATCGAAGCTGTCCCTTTTGGAAAAGTCAATTGGCGCTAACCTTTAGGTGTATATGCACTATAGGACGGCCGCCTAAAGAGCCAGCTAATAACCCTATAGCCCCAGTCAAAATTGTTGAGTTCCCCTATTTTGCCTAAAGGCCCGTTGCGATGGTGCTGGCAAATATCGGAACTCCAGGGGGGTAAGGGGAGTTTTTTAATGGTCAATTTTCACATGAAGGGCATTGTAATCGAATATTTTATGGTCTTTTAATGAACAGTCTGTATCCACCGACAAAAGCTAACCACAAAACACGCCCCCCAGCACAATGGGGGGCGGGACGGAAAATTTCTGGGAGGTGAGACGGGAGAATGCGTTGATTTACCATTGGAGTTGGCGACATCGCCCGCATTTCTAAACGAGCTTCGAAGCACAAGAGGTCATGCTCGCCAAGCATATGTTCGGCTGTCGGTTTTTTCATCGAGATCAACTCACAATTCACGGGTCGTGAAAGTCCTCTTAAATAAAAACTATAGTAATACTACTAATTTAATAAAAAGTAAAGTTTACTTATTTGTCAATATGGCGTGCTGAAACGACTGGACGGTTTTGGATGAAATCTGGAATGGGGATAGCTTATACACTGAATTAACATTTAGGTTTATTCACTAAACCCATGACACGTGAATAAATCCAAACACACATGTTAATGTCGCAGGTAAGATAGCTTAACGATCACTTCAACATGCGTGCTTGGATTAATCCGCGTGTCAAATGTCTGGTGAATATCGCCGTACATTTTAATGCGTATTCCTAAGCATGAATTGAAACCGAATACCACAATGGCGGAGTCATGGGTAAATAGAATATAAATATATACCTATATTATGATTTATGAAATGTGATTTAGTAATTTCGGAAAAAGTTAATTCAAAATGATTCAGTAAACCTAGTCTTACACAACAAAATTATATGCAGTTAGAAATGAGAAAAACGCGTAGATATTTAAAATGCCCGTACTTATGAAAAACAAAACATATATAAATGCATCAGTGATTGACTACAGCTGACAACTTCGACAAATTACGCCCCAATACCTAATGAACCCGGACAACGCAGTTATTAATATTAAGGCTCGTGTGTACTAACTTCGGAAGTCGATGGCCGCAATGCTATTCTATGGAGAAAACGGCCTTCATTACTACCGCAATTCGAAACAAACTATTTTTCATTCCTTCTTTTTTCTCCTTAATCTGAAAACGATGATCTACATTTATCTTTAAGCAGAATTTATCTAAAGCAATTAGAAGTACATCAATTACATCTGAAAATAACATGAAATTTATCCAGAAAGTAAACTTTCTTACAAGGTGTAATTAATTTATCTAAAGCAATTAGAAGTACAGCTGCGAAAAAAAAAAGGCCCACTTGTACATTTTTCGGCCGTCGTTCGTCGCACAGCAAAGTTACAGATGCCAATCGTTTACGATTGACGCACACTTTAATTTGCTATGCATAAAAATTGCATAAGGGGCCATCTACATATTAAAATTCGCACCAATTTTTTTTTCTCAATAGCAACCCCTTGATTTCACTACATATTTCAAAAATTTAGCTCATTTTAACCCCGGACACCAATTTTCAATAAATTTGGACAGAAAATGAGTGAGTTATGAGCACCCAAAATCCCCTCCCCCTATGTTAAAATATTTTTTCATACTTCAATTCATATCTCATATAATATTGGTAGTAAGAAGCTGATTTTTATTCGTACTATTAGAACTAAACGACCCAAACATAATTTAATGTTATTATGATTTTTAATAAATCATTAATATGAATTATGAATTATTAAATTAATATTCAAAAAAATTATGAATTTTTTTGAATATTAATTTAATAATTCATAAATTTCGAATATTAATTTAATAATTCATCGAAATTACCTAGCCAAATTTCGATGGAAATAGATGCAGAAATTAATATTACATGGCTGTGCAAAATTTCAAATTTTTACGTTCAGTAGTTTAATTTATATTAAATAAAATGTGTTATTTTCATGAGTTAAGGGACCATATATAAATTTATTAAGTGAAAATTTTTTGAAAATTGCATAAAATAAAGGTAAATTAGATTTATTTTGTGCAAAAACACAGTAAAAGATACCAGTATTAAAAATATCAAATTTTGAAGCAAATAAATTAGAGGTTTTTACAGTTTGTTGGGGATTCTATAAAGCGTGTATTGTTGCGTCCGCTACCATATTCCTCCAAATAAAATATTTTCCAGCTATAGAATTGGATGCAGTAGATGTATGTCTTCTAATAAAACGTCCTATTTCTGAAAAACTAACATCCTCAACTTTCCAGGCATGAATGTGACCTTTTTTAATATCGGAAACATTAGGTCTTTGGAATTCCCCATATTTTATCAAACATTCAAAATCACGTTTTTCTGTAAAAAAATTTTCATCTAACTATAAATTAAAATACCGCCAAAAGTCTTAATAATATTGCACATTGCAGGCGATAGTATTAAATGAAGAAAGTGAAATAACAAACACAGTGATAATATTGGGTCGGCAAAAAAGTAATTGCGTTTTTTACATGAAATTCAAACAAATAAATTTTCAATCATGAAACCATTCTTTAAGTTCGACCAGAGCTGAGTCGAGCAATATTCATGCTTGTAGTCAGAAGAGCAGGCAGTAGCTTCTAACTCCTGCCAACATTTCAGCTGTCTAAGAGAAACATCAAGGGAAACACTGAATAACAATGTCAAAATTACAAAGATTTTCAAAATCCTTAGCAGTCATTTTGCATTTTCCCCTTAAATCATGTGTACGAACCAAGGAAGTTATGAACTCACGGATCATTTGGACCACAGACTAAATATTCTATTCTACCCTTGATATTCTCAGTACAAAAAACTTTAAGAGAAATGGGAACAATATTTTCCTTGAAAATAATATTAATTTCTTTTAATTCTCGCGAGCGAAATAAATGAAAGGCGAAAAGTTCGGAACCTACAAATAGCGTTTTTCAATTTGCAGAAAGTACCTTAAAAACGCGCAAGAATGAATTCGCAATATCTCCGGAAATTATCGTAGAAAATTGGTGAAAATTTATATTTAGGGTAATTTGAAGGTTTTCTTTCGTTTAATAAAGTCAAAATATGG
This sequence comes from Cheiracanthium punctorium, assembly GCA_038373885.1. Lineage (NCBI taxonomy): Eukaryota > Metazoa > Arthropoda > Arachnida > Araneae > Cheiracanthiidae > Cheiracanthium > Cheiracanthium punctorium. The sequence goes on along the minus strand of JAWZYV010015960.1, from coordinate 884,367 downwards.
GGTTGCCATTGAGAAAAACGAAGTTGATGCAGAATTAAATATGAAGACGGCCCCTTATGCAAATTAAATTAATAGTAAATTAAAGTACGCGTTATTTGCAAACGATTGGTATATATAACTTTGCTATACGACGAACGGTGGCGAAATAAAGAGCAAGTGGGCCTTTTTTTTCCGCAGCTGTACATTAATTACATCTGAAAATAACATGAAATTTATCCAGAAAGTAAACTTTCTTACAAGGTGTAATTAATGTACTTCTAATTGCTTTAGAAAAATTCTGCTTAAAGATAAATGTAGATCAGTATTTTAAGATTAAGGGGGAAAAAGAATGGATGAAAAATATGCAATAGCTCGCTTCGAATTGCGGTAGTAGCGAAGGCCGTTTTCTCCATAGAATAACATTGCGGCGATCGAATTCCGAAGTTAGTACACAAGAGCCTAAGAGTCATAATGAATCTTACTTTTAAAGATAAATTTATTAATTTGGTACAGTATATATTATTTTTAATAAAAGTTTTAAATTAGGAATTTTGAAATCCGTGTTATGTCATGAGTTTGATTGAACATATTTTTTTTTTTTTTAAATTCACAATAATATGATATAAATATGTTCACAATAATAATTCATAGTAATAAAAAAAGAACAGGACAGTCATTTAAATTTTGTCAATAATCATCTTATTTTTAATGGAAACTATTACTGCCAAGTAATGCGACTTTTGACAATGATACCCCAACAGACGAAAAATGAGCTACAATTTTCTGCGTTGCTAATTACATTAAGTTGGAGAAAATTTTATAATGAGGGAAAATCAAGCCCATTATATAATTGGGGTACATCCATCCCAGTTGCCCATCAATTTTACTAAGTCCAAACTCATTATATATCTTTGCATTGACTTCGGCCACGTGTGTGGCCTGGTTAAGTCAAATACAATCTCGACTGACAAAGAAAAGACGATACAGAACAAACACTATTAACAACAATAATGAAGGATAATAATAACAAAGCATCTTTTCACTCGATTTCTTTCTTTCTTTCTTTTTTTTTTTTTTTTTTTCAGCGACCAATCATAAACGTCGCATCGAGCAACGACTTACAAAAAAAAATCGATTTCTGAAATAGATAACGTAAGTAAATAAAAATTCTTTAAAAGAAAAGGAAGCCGATGGTAATAAGCAAATTAAAATAAGCTTGTTCGAAAATAAATAAAATCGAACATTGGTTTGACTCAAAAAAAAAAAAATGGTTTTGTCTACTGAGGAAAATCTAAAAATATAAGTACGATTCGAGGGAAAGGAAAATAGTAAAAATAAAATATATATATATATTCAAAAATAATAATAAAAACAGAATCTGACGAAAGCAAAGGCAGTATTTTTCATTGAACACCCTCCCACACCAATTCCATTGAAGGGGAAGCGCTTGGGTTCTATTGTGTGCGAGCCCCCCGTCCTTTTGTCCGCCCGGACCCCCAACGATCATTTGCCTGGGCAGGGCATTGTCTGGTGCCGATGGACAGGCAGTCGTCGACAAAAGGCCACACGTACAGTACTTCTTCCTTCCCTCCCCCACAAGCGCTCTCGCTTTTTTGCCTTTCTTTCCATTCTTACTTTTCCATTTCGAACGGTAATGCATGCTTTTTTTGTATGTGTGTGTTACGAAAAAAATCGCTCAGCATTTGGTCTGTTCTGTGTGTTGTGCGAATTTGGCTTGAAGGTTCGTAGTTGTTGTACGAATGCAATGCTTTTTACTATTATTTCCTATCGTTTTCTTCTGACTTTTCTTTTTTTTTTTTTTTTTTTTCGTTTTTGAAGGATTTTATTTTGTTATTTATTTCTTTACTTGAAAATTTCTTGTCTGTGCACTTTTCTGTATGACGAGATCAAGAACAATTTTGAGAAATAAACTATAAAGTGTTTTGTACAAAGATTGACTACGAGACTAAATAAATTTCGTCTAACATAACAGCAAACGTTGATAGACATTTTTAAAAATAATTCATAATAAAAAAAAAAAAAAACTTCTGAGAAATTCGTCAAAATGGAAAAAGAATAATTATTTCAATAAAACTTCTGTACACTTTCTTGTTTCTGACTGTACATTGACATATTTTTTTCAGTGGAGAGATAAAGCAATATGAGAAAATAAGCTGAAAAAAATTAATAAAAAATAGTAAAAATGCTTTTTCTTTCTTCTTTTTTTCCTCCTTTTTTTTTGTTTCCTTTTTAAAAATTAACTTTTGATTCTTTCGTAAAGTGCACGATTCAATCATATTTACTTTGAAGGAACGTTAAGCTTTATAAATTAAAATTTATAACTTAGATTATGGTATAAATTAATATTTATCGCTATAAAAAATAACAATTTCTCCATTTTTTTTTCCCGTGATGATTGAAACCACCCCACAACTTCTCCGCGCTAGCGGGAAAATTCGAATTTCTCTACCCTTTCCAAAAACAATACTCCCATATAGACCCACGGAAAAAAAGAAAACTGTCATAAATAACTAGAAAATAACTAAGTCAAACTTTCCACTCCGTTTTATATAATTTATTATAGAAGTTCTTTTAAATTACTGATTACTTAAACATTTTGCTTTTGTTTTTCTTGTAGTATAATATAATCTTCCAATGTTTTCCGAATAAGTGAAAATAGAGGATCCGAAATTTTAAAAAAATCCCTGAAATGTGAAAAATTACTTCTATTTTGGTTAATTTTCCTCATATAGACCGCAGCAAAGTGGAACCGAAAGATATTTGTTGAATAATATGAAATTTTTTTACGTATGATTGACACCACCCCCCAACTTTTCCGTGCTAGCGGAAAGATAATTTCGAAAGAAAGTTCTATGCTCCGCCCTAATGTGTATACACCATCCAATTGTCGATTTTATTTTAATTATTTTGCGATACTGAAATGCCACATAGTTACTAGTACATGTTAAACTTAACATTTATTCCCTCATACCTAGCTAAAATTTGCTTTAACATTCAGAAATGAGTTTTATTATATACGAAAATCATGCTTTTGCCTTTCGATTTTTAAACATTCTTCTCAACTTCCCGATACTCAGTTGCCACATCGTATTGGTAAATGCATTTCGCAGTGACTATTCATTCACTAACTCTATGTGTCCTCAACCACAAAACATTTTTCAGAGCTGTTAATAATTTTACGGTATTCAAATACCACAACCTCTTTAATTCACGTTATTCTACTCTTTACATCTACTACTCTATATCTCTGCATTTCCCTCTCCCACTTCACTAGAAAGAAATAAAATTTTGAAATAAGTTCCGTTTATTTAAACATGCATATGGCCTTGCGATATTCACATTCTCTCTCAGCTTCCCGATATTCATTAACGCTTTATGTTTCCTCAACCACAAGGCATTTTTCAGAAATTTTAATTAGTTTGAGATTTTCAAATGCCACATAATGCTTAATACCGTGATTCCACTCTTTTACATCTACTACTCCATATCTTGGCATTTTGCTCTCTCGCTTCTCTTGGAAAAATTAACATTTTGAGTTAAATTCCGTTTGTTTGAAGCATATTCCTTCCGATTTTTAAATATTCCTTCTCAACTTCCCGATACTCAGATGTCATATCCTGCGGTTACAAGCATTTCGCAGTGACCATCCATTCACTGCCATTTAACTCTTTATGTTCCGCCAATTATAACGCATTTTCAGAAATTTTAATAATCTTACGATATTGATATACCACGATATGGATCGGTTTGCCGGCTTTACCATCGGCAAGCACTGTCGCACCGATCATATCTGCACGTAAAGATCCGATCATTGGGAAACTATGAACATGCGAAAAGGATGATCAGTAACGATGAGAATATGACTATCTGAGGTACCGATGATACGCCGGGTAAAACCTTGTTACTAGAAACATCCTCTTTAATACACGTTACTCTACTCTTTACATCTATTCCTCCCTATCTTGGCATTTCACTCCCTCACTTCCCTTAAAAAAATCAACATTTTGATAAGTTCCGTTTATTTGAAACATGCACATGCCTTCCGATTTTCAAACTCCTTCTCAGCTTCCCGATACTCAGATGCCATATCCTGTTAAATGCATTTCGCAATGACCATCCATTCATTCTTGGCATTTGACTCTTTATGCTTCCTCAACCATGAAGCATTTTTCATACCACATCTAAAAGAGGAAAAGGAAAAATATAATAATAACAAAACATCTTGATATTTTCGCCGAAACTTGTCTGCTTCCTTTGTCCCGCTCATTTTTCAACTTCCCCCTTTTAAAACTTTCTCTAAATGTCCCATTGTGCGGGGGTTAATCCTTTATTTAACGTATTTACATACCGGGAACTTAATTGTTTCCGGACATTACACCGTCCATATTAATGGCGGCCCCCAAAGCATGCACTACGCCAGTTATGTGACCAGATGAATGATTATTGGTCAAAAAAAGGTACTTTCTGGTTTTGTCTCTCGCAGATGGATCATTAATTATATTACTTAGAGTGGCTTTTTTTCTTTTTCGGTTACGCAAAAGAGATGTTTCCTGTATTGTCTGACTGCGGCCGGGTTATGCAAGTAATTAAAAAACTGCTTCGAACAATAAATCTTGTTTAGTATCGCATAAAGAGTGCTGTGGAACTCTCAATGATGATAATCCTTGCAAGCCAAAGAGATCTCATTCCAACATCGTTTTGACTATATCTTCAATTTTCTTAAAAGTTAACAGCGGGATGCCCTGTGCAAGCCGCTTGTTGTGTGGTCATTTTGTAATGCTCTCTATGACTTAAGGATAACGGGAGTTATTAATAAAGCTGTTTTGGTGAACTACCTTACCTGCAGATGACGTGGTTATTTTACCTAAACAGCATCTACAAGTACTTCTCTAGAGGAGGAGTTCTTACCATGTTAAATTAATGGAGATGCTTTAAAAAGAGATTGCACTTTAGCATTGAAATATTTTTGGATTGTTTTTCTCCCAGAAGATTAACCACAAGAGCTTAATTTTTGCTAACACTTTTTTACAAATTTGAAACCAAAAACTGAATCAAACAAACAAAAAACTAAAATTCACTGAGAATTCACCGAATTTGTGTCCACCCTTTGTATACTGGTGTTCAAAATTAAGGCTACAAGCAACATAAAAAAAAAGAGAAAAAAAAGAGAGAGAAAGAATTTTCGGCCCCCTCCCCCAGAAAAAAATGGTTTAGTTATGGAAATTTCGTATAACTCAAGCTGTAAAGCAGGAATCGTGTTAAAGAGTAGGTAACTGGTAATGACTCCTTATGGGAGACCATGTTTAACTATTTGTAGGAAAAGACAGTGTTCATAAACTTGCATCATATATAAATCGTTGGGAGAGAAAATTCTCAGTCCGTATGAACTATTTTCCGTTGACTCCAAGCAATTTAAGTTTCTGAAAGAGTTTTGGGTGCCACATTTAGGCCACTTTCTTTCACAATAAAAAAAATAAATAAGCGTGATTAAAATTCATAGTTTAAAAACTCCATTGATGAAAGTTGTAGAGACAAGCGCCTTATTTATAGCAATTGGTTAAATATTAAACCAACGCTTCACCACTTTTCCTAAAGTGACTATTAACGGGTAATGGAAAAAGGCGTTTTACGTCCATATTGCTATATGATTCTGATTCCTTATAATGTGCCCAACCTCCCCCTCAAAGTTTGTTGGAAATCTTTTGAAACGCCCTGTGGATTGCAATAATTACAATTATTTTTGCTTTCTATCCCTTTATTATAAATGCCAAATGGGTACATTAAAAAAAACGAGATCTTAAAAATAGAAAACATTCACAATAAAAAATAAATATACATTTGTCTCTGAAAGTAATAAACCTTTATATCTCAACACCTGAAAATTTTTTAATTATTTACTTCAAAGTACATAAGCAGATTATAAACATGCTGGAAGTTCTTATTTTCCAGTTTTGTAATTCATGAAAAATTTATGGACTAATCCTTCTTGTTGTAGAGTTCCGTAAAACGGTTATTTAGTTTTTGCATTACTTGAAACTAAATTTGTAGTATACGAAAGTGTTAGTGAACAGTTTCGGCTGAGAACTTTTAAAAAAATCTTTAACATTCTTATAAGGTTGACCTACGAAAAAACACTGTAATTGCTGCAATAACCAACAGTGTTGGCTGCAGAAGGACAAAACGCTGTTTTGTGTTACCATATCAATTTATTTAATTGATATCACAAAATTTTCACTTAAAAAAAATATATTTTTTATGCTCACGTTATTCTACAAAAAAAGATAGTCATTAAATACTTTTTAATACACTATGATTAATTTATACAGCTTAATTGATATGTTGCAGATCGACTACACGGTAATATAGAGGAGTTAACCCTTTATAAGGATGTGGTAAGAATACTTACCACCTACGGTCTGTTAAATACAGAAATCAATTATCATTAGTGGATTTTCTGATTTTTGTTCAGATATATTGGATGTATATTTTTTCCATACAGATTCTAAATTATATTTGGCTTATGAACTTTCCTTTCATTCGTAATTTCAAAGAAAGCTCGAATAATGACTCGAAAATTCAGCATAAGAATTATCGCTTTTAATTATATATATTTTGCGTTGAATTCCGTCCACAAGCAGCAGGTAGTTTTCCGACTTTGATTTTGTGAATAATTAATGTATTCTCCTAAAAATTTCTATGTTTGTTTAATACTTGTTTCTCCAATCTTCACGTGGGATATTACATTAGAGGGAAAATATATGAATTAATCCTAAAAAATGGGCCAGAAAAATTCCAAGTACTTTCGACTCTCTGCACATAAACTCGCCTTATAAAGGGCTGAAGATTGAAAGTGCAAATTAAAATGCGATTAAAAATGAAGCGAGGGTTTACTATCTCTCGTTCAATTTTCCAATTGAGACATTCAGAGAATCATCTGCCGAAAATTAAGTTTAACGATGTTATCGCGAAAAAATAAAAAGTGAACCGGTGCGTGAAATCGCTTTCGCAGGTTTCGAATATGCTTCTCCGCTCCATTGCAAAAGTGTGCTAACTTCTCGACTGCTGGCTTCCGAAATGAAGTGTTAAAAGCGAACGCACGCCCACATGACAGGGGAAATGATGGAGAGGCGCTGTTTATTTGTTTTAAAGGACGGATAGCACCGGTTGATTCCTTAATGAGGTGGATTGATGTAATTATTGCGTCACTTTTCGGTTCTCTGAAGCGCGGTGTGTGGTGTGGTAGTATAAGAGAATGTGCTCTTACAAATTTCGTAGTTTGGTATTCATCAGTGATTATATTTCATAGAATGACAGCTTATCCCAACTAGTTCAACAAAAAACGTTAAAAACACGTCTTTTGAACATCAGAAAACGTGTTTTGAACGTTTTTTGAGATAGTTGTGGCATTAGGTCTGCTTTAAATTTATGGATGACAGGTCTGCACCACAGCGCCGCGGGGTTTTAAAATCTGCGTGATTCGGCGTCTCCAAAAAATTCAAAAATATTCAGACTTTCGGTTTTGGGTGGTTTTCTTCAGATGTAAAGCGTTAGAATCTCGTAAAAGTCTTTCGCCCAAAGGACCCTGTAAGCAGATACCCCTTGTGTGGCTTTGCCTTAAACGCAAAACACAAACATGTATTTCAAGAAACAAAAATAAACTGTAAAACCTATCTAAAACGGAATATGTTTACGGAACGGAAACTGACTTGCATATCGTATATTTTAGACAAACGTGTGAAAAACTGAAAAAGGAAACTACATGACTTAATATGTAATTTCAATTTCACGTAAGGAAAATTACAGTGACTTTTATTAATTCGTGCTCGGGTTTCCTCCTTTAATATTTTAACCTGCCTAGATGTAGTTTTTTCTGTCTTTCATTCTTCCTCACCCCCCCCCCCCAAAAAAAAAAAAATGTCCCTTACATCTTATTTACATTACAATTGCATCCTGAAACTACCTTAATTAAAAAATTAATTATTGTTTCTTTTAGTTTCTTTATGAAGAAATGACATGTTTTGAACGTAGAAATAATAAATAATAAATAAAAGAAATTTTATTTTTATGTGTTCTTTTTATGTATTTAAAGTAATTTTAATTTGATGTTAATTTTTTATCCCCTCTGTTAATATAACTGGACAAATTTTTCAAGTATATTCAAGAATGAAAGACGATTGATAATATCTGTGTAAGGAATCTCTTTTTTTTCTTAAGACATGTAAATAAGACTCTCTTAATTTACATTACTTCTTTTCTTAAGAGTAATGACTTAAGAGAGATTACTCTCTCTTAATCACTTAAGAGAGAGTAGTGGCTTAAGAGGAATGACTTAAGAGACTTAAATTTACATGACTTCTTTTATTAAGACACGTAAATTGAAGTCTCTTGAAATGTGGCTCCTTATAAAACTTTCTGTGTTTACTTTATGTTATTAAAGAAATATGAAGTTATACAAGTTTTATCTGTATCGTATATGTTGTAACTGTTTTTAAAAAGTAAATATGTATACATCAAGAAATTGTACTTAAAAAAAAAAAAAAGAAGAAAGAAAGAAAAAGGAAGGAAAAACCAGGGCCGTACTTGTGTTTAAAACTACTGTTTTTTTTTTTTTTTTTTTTTTTTTTTTTTTTTTTTTAAACAGTAGTTTTAAACACATGTACAGCCTGCTCCAAAACTAATCGAGGCTGGACCTAATTTTAAATAAAGAACGTTTTGAACGTTATACAAGGGGGAAAACGTATTTTAAGAAACATTTTTAGTACTTTAAAATATGAAATAGCAACGATTTTAAAAAAGTAGTAGCATTAAAAAGTACATTAAATAAATTTAGTATTTTAGAATTATAAAATAAAAATTAAATGAAATTAATTAAGGAAATTACTTAGTAGTAAAGAAATTTAATATGCAAAATTACGAAATAAAAATCAATCTATTTGTTTTATATTTTACAGAGTGAAGTATTAACTTTTTGCACTAAACAATAGGTTTAAAAAGTAATTTCATAAAGTTATTCAATTTAATACATTGGCCCTGGCGTTCTTTGATATTTTGTATACGCTAAATGCGATGCAAACACTCACGTACGCTTACTTTGATTTGAATCTTGGCCATACTTAGCCGCGACGTTAATTTGAAGAAAAAAGTTTTCTCCTTTTCAGTCCGTTTTCCCCTTTAAAAAAAAAAAAAAAGCAATGGGAAGTTCAAATTTGGTAGCTCCATCTGTTAGAGCCGAGGGTAACTACATTTTCCTCCTTTTAAAATTCGTGCATTCAGCGATCTGCTTCTTTCGTGAGCGGAAAGGACTATTTTTAAAACTTGAACATTTTTCGGCAGGTGATCTCGCTCAAAAGCCACACGTAACTTTTTGCTCTAAATACTGGACTGGTCAGTTTTATAAATAGTTTGCGCGTATCATATCACGGTAACGAACGTTTTGAGAGCAACTTTACCTGCCTCCCCCCCCCCCCCCACTCCATGAAATCTTAAAATGTGATTTATTTTCTGGGTCAGTGATCGACTTACACAGTTGGCGAACCAAGATGCAGATATAAAATAATTAAATTTTGTAAAATAACAGAGATAAACGTACTTATAAATGCGTTGTTATGTGTGTTATTTTACAAAGATTTAATTACCGTGACTACTCCCGTAATAGTCGCAGATTTTACACCAATTTTTCATGGTGAAAGTCTCAATGCGACTATTATGCGGCGAAATCTACTACATGATATTGTGCCTTCTAATGCTAAAACATTTCTGGTATTATGATAAAATTATTAATTTACCAAATGTTTCCAGATTATCTGTCGTATATTAAATAATCTTTTCGTCAGTTGCCCACAAAAAAGAGGCTTTTTTCTTTTTACAGTAATATTTTTACAGACATAAATGGAGATCAGATACGTGACTGCGACTTTTATGCGGGGAAAATATTTTGACGATTTTTTCTGCTTCAAAAAGAAGGTGCGACTACTATTCGAGGGCGACTATTACGCGAATAAACACAGTAATTCTATGATTTAAACACTAGTTCCTTTTGATTGTTTTTGCGAAGGTGCAGATACTTAGCAAAAACCCCAACACAAAAATTTGTTGTAGATTTTTAAAAACTGTAATTAATTAATGTTTAACTGTAATTAATTGAGTTTTGATAATGTTTCAAATATGTTTAAAATATTGTACAGTAAATTGAATGCTATAGAGTCACGGCCGGATTATCTTTTAGCCTAAGTAAGCTTAAGCCTATGGCCCTCGATTATTTCAGAGGCCTCCAAGGAGACAAGTCAAAGGGAACAGAGCCTTATTATCGCACGGGCAAATCGGGACTTTGCCCAGGGCCCCCGGCTCGAAAGGGCCCCCCAATTTCAAATATTGTTCTGAAATATATTTATTAAACCAACGTTTTATGAAAAATAAAACAAATTTCATAGATCCCCCCCTAAATTCATCAATGCCCGGGGCCCATGTTGGTCATAATCTGGCTCTGAAAGGGAAAAAAAAATGTTACAGTTACAACTATAATTAATTTATAAATTTTAAAGTTGGAATAATCGGAGTGTTAGTGATTGCATGTGTAGACATAGTCAATTCACTTGTTAACTCTAATAGGCGCATGCAAAATTGGAGGTAGATGTGCAGTTGAATTTTCAAATAATTTCTTGCATACGTTTCGAGAAACACAAAAGTTATTCTTTCTCAAGGACCAGAATTTTTTATCAATATCCATCCAAGCAGAAAAGAAAACTGGCACACACGCACACACAATAAAAACAGAGTGAAAAAAATAGCGAAAAAATAGGAAGCAAAAAAGAGGATTAAAAAAAGAAAACTGAAGAAAAATTCGAATAATGAGGGAAGTTCAAAAGTAAAAATAAATAAAATGAAACACGATAAAAGATTAAAAAAAAAAAAAAATTAAAGGCGATATTATATTCTTGTCTTGTACGCATCGCTCATATTAATTCCAGGAAAACCTGCATAACGATTTATTTAAAATAAATAAATAAATAAAACCATAAATACCCCAAAAAATTTTAAACATAATTTCGTTAAAAGCACACGAAAATATCTTTAAGAAACAACGGGGAAAAAAATTATAATTTTAATGATTCCGAAAGGTCCCTCTTCAAAACAATTGCGGTCACTCAATTTGTAATTCAAAACAAAAAGCATCCAAATACCTCTGGAAAAATAGGAGGGAGAAAAAACTGATAATGATAGGCTACGCTTGCAAAAGGTCAACTGAAGATTTCAGCTGGGTTTCCAATTGCTTACGAAATCGTGACTTGTCGGAGCAATCCGGCTGAGCGGTGTGTGACTCGCTTAATGCCATATCGAGACCCCCTATAACAGACAGGCTGTTTCGTCCGACATTTTGGTTCACCTTGCTTATAATGTATAAATACTTTTATTTCCAATGGCCGGGTCTTGACCACTACGAGGGCCGCAGATGTTGGTCATTTCATTATGAGGGTGCCTGTTACGCAGAGCTATGTTGCCACCAATGTGATCTCCTTATATTGAACCAATTCCAGATGAGAGACTTAGCACTTGAAATCCACACCCCTGGAGGTATCGTACGAACATGCAGGACATTGGAACCACGCCAAGAGAGGAATTGACCCTCCCAACCACTGGCCAAGCCGGTGCTACTTCACTTTCCGGGTTTTTTGCGGGAACGGAGCTTAGCGATTAGTGCACTGCTGGATATGTATAAATATAGTAATGTGAAATAAAAAATAAGTGTTTAGATCACAGAAATATATGCATAAATGCATACATAAACCATATTTCAAACGAATTTAACACCAACTTTATATAATCTTGAATGGGCACTGGGATTCCAATTGTCTCATTGGTAATTATCAATCCATTTTAGTGCAGATTGGATATTTGCCACTACGGTGAGATTAAATATTTAGGGGTGCTTAATAAGCCAGTCTGCCAAAGATTATACATAAGAATATGTATAGAACTGTTCTTTTAGCAACCATGCCCGGAAATGAATATCAATTATGCGCTTGCGCAAATCACCAAAAAATCGCAAGAGAATGAAAAGTCGCCATTAGTGCCAAATAACCGACTGTTAGTCCGCTTTTTTTTTTTTTTTTTTTTTTTTCAAATTTCACGATCTGCTGGTTATCTGAGTATACGTATTTGTTTTCTCTGATCTTTTTCAACAGTTGATAGCTGTACATCAAACTATGTTTTAAGCCTCAAAAATGTGAAAAGGTCCCTCAGTGGCCTAGTCGTTAAGACCTGTTCCCATACGAACGTGGAAAGTGAAGCAGCACCGGCTTGATCAGTGCTTGGGAGGGTGAAAACCTCTCTTTGCTGGGCTGTTATGGAATCGTGTAAACTAATGGGAGCTGGTGCAAGTAAAATATGTTCACAAATCCTCCATGTTCAAAATATACACCTGGAGGTGCCGATTTCAGGAGCTAGGTCTCTCATCTAGAAGTAGGAGACCCCGAGTAAAGTCGGATTTCCTCCCAATGGAGCTTATTAAAATGAAAACCGTCCTCTTTCGCCCATCGTCGTCCTATATGGAGGATCTGACTTCACTTCGTGATTGACAGAGGGCATAAGAAACAAAAACAACAAAATGTGAACGAAAAATAAAAGATTTTTATATGAAACGTTCGTGCTACAATATGGCTGGTTCCAACGATCGTGAATCAAAATGTCGGATGAGCCAGCTCCTCTATATGAGTAACCTTAGCCACTCTGCAGTTAACACACACGTAACGATGTTGTTTGCAATCCATGCAGTGGGAAGCTTTAAGTGGGAAATGATAGTGTTTACGGTAGTGGGAAGATTAATTTTTCTATGTGCGCCAGTGAAAGGGCAGCGTTATCGGGCCTGTTTTTTTTTTTTTTTTTTTTTTTTTTTTTTGTAGCATGTTGATAAGCCAATGGAAGAGATACGTGAATCAGTGAGGCAAAATTACTGTAATTTTTATTAACACGGATTGTTTGTGAATTAGGTTGATTCCGTTAATTTCTGGTTTCTTGGTTGTCATCGTTGAAATGCTCATTGAAGATGGGCATGTTATTGTTGTTTCGTTGAGAAACGGGGTGACTTCATTAGTTTCTGGCTTTGTAGAGCCTCTGTTAAAAGGTTGATTGAGAGAAGGGATAGTGAAGTTGCAGTTATGGACAAAGTTACGCTTTCAGTAAGATTTAGAATTTCAGTAAAAGCTCCTTGAATTTTAAGGATTTAATTATGATAACTAAAAAATTGCAATATTTAAAATGTTAAAAAATATGACACATATGTAAAGTGACCATCTTTCTGACGTTTAAATAAATACGGGGCACTCACTTAAGCGCGCGCGCGTGTGTGTGTGTGTGTGGGGGGGGGGTTAATGCTGAAAATAACAGTGTTCTAATTTTGATTTCCTTTTTAACGCAACTGTTTAGTCAGTGGATTATAACATTTCCAAACGCACTCACACAGATTTACTCAGGGGTGGGAAGTCACGGTTAGAAGTAGCCAAACTACAGTTAAAAGTTAAACATTGGCTCGAAAGCCTCTATGTGGGGCCAAGGCCTGCACTGCCCAATCACGCCTTCGCGACCATGGGCTCTGATGTGTGGAAGCATATGTCTCGGTCAGGTGGTCAGCCTGATGCGAAGCCCCCGATGTTTAACTCCCACGTAAGCTTGGTCCTCATTTTATCGACCCACTCAAGCGATGAAAGGCTGAGTTAACCTTGCCCAGCCCGGGAATCGAGCCCTTGACCTGTGGCATGGCAGTGCAGTGTGCTACCATTAAGCCACCAGTCGCTACTTTTACCAGTCCTCAAACTTTCACAGACGCCACTGAGTATCACTATTGTGTAAAAGAAAAGGTAGCAAAATTTAGCTTCATATTAAAGCAAGACCCAGAATCAGATGGAGAGGGGACACGCCCCCCCCAATTTAATCAAGTTTAGACCATAAAAATTGACTTCCTTTTATTTTATAGAGTTATTAAAACTGATTTAGTTTTAGCAATACAATAATTAGTACTAGCTATTCATTAGAGCAATAGTTTTCCCTGTATATCAAATATCCTTAAATCTGATTGTAAATTCAATCTTTTAGCAAAACTTGCCGCCTAAAAGTAATGAAAAAGTAACGAAATAGTGACTACATTTCAAAAATAGTTGCAACTAACTACATTTGTCAAAAGATAGTTATATTTGTAGTTAACTACATTTTTCGAAAACTAGTTGTAGTGTCAGTTCGCAGTAAAAAAAGTAATTTTTCCCACCACTGGATTTACTTGTAGATTGCTACCGCTAACTAAACCGCCTTTAAACTCAGAATGTTCAGAGTAGTTGAGGTTGTTTAGAATTATGACAAGCATACCACCGCAGGAGGGTGCTCATTATGTAGAACATTTCCTGATAATATTTTTGATTTTTGCGTTGCTCTTTGTAAATAATTAAAAAAACTTTACATTTGAAATTAATTGACTCCCAGTATCGTAATTTTTAACAAAAGACGACTAAATTTTATTTTACGGTGATCGCAGGAATGACATTACGGTATCACTTTTAAAATACGGTACGAAACCTCAAAATATGGAACTGTCCTATACAATACTGGACGGTTGGTCACTTTACACAAATGTCAATATTTGTGTATTGTTAATTGAATAATGAACATAGTCAATTGATTTCTGGTTTCTTCATGGTATTACTACTATCTTCATTCGAAGAAAATTGACCAATTGCTGTTTTTTCTTGGAAATGGAGTGACTTCCTTAATTTTTGGTTCCTTGGCATTATTGATGAAATGTTCATTGGAAGAAATTCGACACATTCTTGTTGTTTTTCATTGAAAAATAGAATGATCTCAGTAATTTCTGGTTCCTGGGTATCATAGTTGAAATCTTCATTCGAAGATAATCGGCAAATTTTAATTGTTTTTCCTTGAGGAACGGTATGGTTTTATTAATTTTTGTTCTTTTGATGTCACTGTTGAAATCTCCATTTTAAGAAAATACACATATTATTGTGTTTCTTTGGCAAATGAAATGGTTTTAGAAATTTCTGGCATCTTACTAGCACTGTTGAAATGCTGAATAAGAGATTGTCAAATAGTAATTCTAAGCAATGTTTTTATAACCAGATTTATCTAGAATGTTTAAATCTGGGTAAGCTTTTATCGACATTCAATACAATGTTGCTAGAAGTGATAAATTACTAGAATTTTATTACCATGGATTGTTTGTGAAATTGAGATTGATGGAATCATATTGACTTCGTCAATTTTTGACTTCTTGGTGTCATCGTAAAAATGTTTATTGGATTATTTCACCAAAGTTTCATAACATTGCAGTAACATATTTTTTTTTAATTAGGATATCAACAAAGTTTTGGTTAGATCTATTTTAAAGCAATATTTTTGTTGAATCAACAAAATTTTTTGTTAATCAACGAAATATTTTAATAATTTAACAATAAAAACCAACAAAATTGTTCGCTTGAAATAGCGCTCACCAAATTTTGTTGAATCAACAAAATTTTCATATGAGACGACTCATATTGAAACTTAAAGGTACGTACCTTACAGAATTACATTTTAGTTTAAGTTATGAAGGCACAGCTCAAATATTTACTACTACGGTGAGATGAAATAATTTAGTTGTTCTAATTACACCAATCTGGAGCGTAGTATGTATAAAATATATGTGCTACATATTTATGTGTAAAATTATGTATAAAATATATGTCCAAATCGACTAATATTGCTATATTTTTGTAAATATTATAAAATGTGATAAAAATATGAGTAACTCAATGAAAAATGGCTATGTTCTTTTAATTTTCAATTTTACAAACATGGATGATTTTTCTACTTTCTAACGACCGGGTCAATGGCCTACTATAGGCTTGACCCACTACACTGGCTCTTGAGATGGTCATTTCATTACGGGGACGCTTATAGGAAGACCAGCATTTCTCCCTGTGAGCGGCCTCTTAATTTTGAATTAATATCAGATGAGAGACCTATTCCCTGGATTGAAGCACCCTGGAGTATCGTTTGAACATGGAGAACATAGGAGCCATTAGAGCTCAGTCGAGAGAGGAGTTCACCCTCCCAATCATTAGCCAAGCCGATACTGCTTCACTTTAGATGTTTCGATGGGGACCGAGTTTAACCAAACAGTGATGAATAAGAAGTTATTATTTTTTCCTTAAAAACATTAATATTTTAAAGAAGACCCTTTTTCAAAACGTTTCAATCTATTAAAATGTCCCCGACTTCACAAGAAACAGATATTTTAAATCTCTGAAACTTAAATCCAACTTTAGAATGTACGAACAGATTTGCAGAAAAATATTCGGATTTGGAAAAAAAGAAAAGGAAAAAAACTCCATAAAAGAACCTTCTATTCAAGTCCGTACTTTTTAAAGCACATTCGAACGCAAACAAATGCAGGATTCGATTGAATATCCATTTATACTCTCCCACTGTATGTTCACTCCATTGAAATGGTATGGATTATAGAGCGGTCAATAACGCTTTAGCCGGACACTGGACAATGCCCGGTCTACTCTCTTCATAACGTCGCTGCGCTGCATGGACTTAAGGCAGTTTTTGTCGGCTGTCTTTATACGTACTAAATGGCAGAAGCGTTGTTTGCACCTTTTGTGAAAGAAGATGCATGCATAGGAAAGATTACCAGATTTATTTGGGACAGTTGTCAATGGGTGGAAAAGAAAATATATGGAGAAAGGAGCAAATATAAAGCTGTTGATAAGACCAAAGAAGTTGGTTTGAAATAGCGAATAAAATACCTTATAATGCAAGGAGTAGGGGAGATGCTTATATACTAGTTAGCTTAAATTACAGTATACAAATTAGTATTTTTTATAAATATGTTGATATTACCTGCTGTATCCCAGACACCATTCAAGTAACAGCTTGAAAGAAACTATTATTACAAATATTAATTCACTTAAATTTTATTGTTTAAAATTGTGAAAACATTCACAGTTTTATGTAAAATGAATATATATAGATATATATGCAGGCTGTATCTAAATTGTTTCAACAAAATTTTATGGGAGATAGGGCACATAAGAAGGAATGAGAATAACATAGCAATGTGGGGTCAAAAACGTTTTCTTCATGGAGTTGTTAATAATCACTTTGGAACGGGTGCTGAAGCAACAGTGAACTTTCCGACCATTGTTTGTCAAAAACTAACGTATTTTTCTCAGAAAAAATGTGAGTAAAATTCGTAGTTTAAAAATTCTACCTATTTCTTGGATGAGATTTTTGGAGATAAGCCCATTCTTTACTAAACTTGCTTAAGACATTTTACAAACACTTCAACACTTTTCCTGAAGTGATTATTAACAGCTACATGAAGACAATGTTTTTGACCCCGCATGGCTACGTGATTTTGATTCCTTACTATGTGCCCTATCTCCCATAATATTTTTCTGAAACAATTTAGATATACCCTATATATATATATATATATATATATAGTCCGTAAAAACTTTAAAAATTCATTAAAAAGAACAATTAATGATCGAAAAGTGCGGTTTGCACCAATAGGTTTAGCGAGTGATGGGATTTTTTTGTAATGGCAGGAAAGGTTGTAATTACAAATGTTACCGACAGGTGGCGCTGACATGCACAATGGGAAGCAAGTTTCCAAATATAAAAAATCCGAAACCTCTCTAATCTTATCAATGCAAACCGCAATTTTTATCGTTATTTTGTTCTTTCTCAATGAATTTTTAAACATGGATGCACCCAGGATGCGATAAAAGCCCGTGAAAACTTCAAACTTTTTTTTCTTGGTCCGTAAAAGTTTTTACGCACTTTTTGGTCACTCGGTATATATATATATATATATATATATATATATATATATATATATATATATATATATATATATATATATATATATATATATACATAGCTGAGTAATTGCAATTTGATAAATTAAAAAAAATAAATTTTCATCTGATAAAGCTTAAAAAATACTATTAAAGATGTTAATTCACTTAAATTTTATTGTTAAAAAATGCGTAAACATTCATTCAACAACATTAGTTTGCTATAAAACGAAAGCTGAAAAAAAATCCATTAATCTGAATAATTTAAAGGTGATAAATTAAAAAAAAATTAATATCATAAAATTGAAAAAAAGTAGTATTAAAAACTTTTAATTAAAAAATGCTGCTTAAAAATGCGTAAACATTGTAGTTTATTATAAAATGAAAACGGGAAAAAATATTAAGGTAAATAATTTCAGCCTGATAAATTTAGAAAAAATGAAATTTAAGTTTATAAAGCTGAAAAAAATTATCACTACAGATATTACCTCACTTACATTTTATTGCTTGACTATGCGTAAACATTCAGCGTAGTTTACTATAAAACAAAACCAATTTCAATCGTGAAAACTGAAGATAAAGTTCAAGTTATATCATCAAAATAAATCAAAATATTCTATTTATTATTATTATTATTATTATTTCTATTTATTTACTGATTTAATTATTTTTTGAGATAAAAGATTAACATAAAACGAAAAAAAAAAAAAAAAGCTTTCTATATATAATTAGTAAGAGATAAGTAAATAAAGGAAATAAACACACACTTATGCCTGTAAAAGTACTTTTCCAACCACAGTAGTGTTGGAGTAGGGAAAAAAATTGTAATACAAGTGAAAACAAGTAGGAAATAAACAAGTGTACTCAATATTCTCCCAAATTATATTCTAAACACAAATTTGTTAAATTGGGAAAAACTTTTCTATAAAACACGTTTGCTAAACTATTATTACTTAATTTAAGAAACAAGCTTCAGTTTAAGAAGAAAAAATGAAATAATAGTATTTACAAAGTTTCAAAACAAAGCTTGTCGCATTTTCGTATTAAAAAATAAAAAAATTATCAATTTCGTCTGAACAGACATTGTTTCATGTACTAATAAGAAGTTTTTCTCTGTATTGCCAATGAAAAAATGTTAATCATACATTGTGTTCATTCAAATAATCTTTCAAGTACTTATTCAACAGCAGTAATGACAGTGTAAAAGAACAAACAATTTTCATATACCTGTTAACAAATATTAACTGAAATTAGTTTACAAAGTAAAAAATAAGTGAAATTATGTTTTAAAATATCCATATAAAA
Organism: Cheiracanthium punctorium; assembly: GCA_038373885.1. Classification (NCBI taxonomy): domain Eukaryota; kingdom Metazoa; phylum Arthropoda; class Arachnida; order Araneae; family Cheiracanthiidae; genus Cheiracanthium; species Cheiracanthium punctorium. The sequence continues at coordinate 865,213 of JAWZYV010015960.1, read as the reverse complement.
ATAATACATTCAGATTGATGGTTTTACATGATTGTCAAACATCAGATTTTATTGAAAAATGGGCACAATTCAAAACACTACGTCGTGTTGTACATAGTAAGAAGATAAATTTCTTATGCACGTTATTCTAAAATGGGTCGTCGTTATTCTAAAATAACGTGAAATGAATAGGACAAAATCGGGTAAAATGAGATGGTATTTATTTTTGTCAAAATATGAATAGTTTATTTTTAAATGATATCTCCTTTCTATCCTATATTTTCAGGCATTAGTTGGCCGAATTTATATTCATTAAAGAGCATATTAGACAAATTGCTAAACGTAGTATTAGCTTTTATCTGCTTAATGAATCCAGGCTTTTTTTTTTTCTTTTTTTGTGTGTGCGCGTGTTTCTAGGAAACTTTCAACAAACTAACATATTCCCAAAACTTTGACAAGTTCTGTCATTATTTTTAATTTATAAAAGTTCGAAACAGTTTATTATCAGAGAAGAGTAAAAATTTAAAAAATATTTCTCGTCATATTTATGCTTTAATAAGGTGGTTTAGAATACGTATGCAGAAGTGTTTGGTTATATTACGTTAATAAAATAAGAATACTTATAAAAAACGGATAGAACTAATTGAACATATTAATTACTTATTTATTTATATACTTTTTGCTGTTATAAATTAAAAATTAAAAAGGTCAATAAATGTTCGTCTCTAAGGAATTTTACTGTCCTGAAAAATTAATATTTTTTGAAAATTAAAGATTGAATTCCCTTCCTGAATAATTTGAAGCATTTTTAAAAATTGGACTCTTAATTGAGATTAATATGAGATTATAAAATATCCGACTTATTTAACGGACTTAGTCTCTTACAGATATAAATTAGAAAACCTTTATTTTCATTTCGTTAATATCGCATAAGCACTAATAAACCAATCAAATTAAAATACATTTTTATAATATTACAAAAACTGTACAACAAAATACATTTTTAAAACATTGCAAAAACTGTACACTCAAATTAAAATACATTTTTATAATATTACAAAAACTTAAAAAAAAGATACAGTTGTTAGGAACTTTATCAGGAATGTAATTTTTCTGCATTTGAGGAAAAAATTGCAGTATATTTTACATAAAACCAGCATCGTAATTGTCTATGCAACGTCACTTTAAAAAATGTCACTAAAATTCAGCGTCAATTTAAGTGATCATGTATATAAAAGAATTTCTCAGCTGTCAGGCCTTTAATAATCGGATTTCTTTATTTAAAAAAACTCAAGCACTTTCATATTTTAAATGCACATATATACTTAATATATAACTGCTATATATTAAATCGTATCATAATCCATGCGTCGTGGCTATTTTTCTTTCTTATTCCATTAAGCTGGAAAATGTATCATTATCCATGAATGTGTGGTATTTTCTTCCTTGTTTCATAAAACAATACGTCGGAAACGAAATCTATATTAAAATCGCCTTCTAAAATTGTTCTACAATATTCGTCAGGCATAGTCTAACTATACTTCTCCTAATAATAAACTGTATCCTTTGCCAGTTTTTCACGAAATATGAACGATGTCCCCAAGCTAGGTTCAGTTTTGGGAACTTTTCTTTGGCGTGAAATTTAGCGATAACAATGCAACGAAAAAGTGTCGACGGAAACTGGTCCATAAAAATATGTTCACAAGAATGTCCTCAAAAATATTTCGGCAGAAAAATCGGCATGAACGAAGTTTCACTCTACTGCTTAAAAAAAAAAAAAAAAAAAAAAAAAAAAAGTTGCTATACTTAAGAGACTTTGCTTTACTGGACTTTCAGTTGATATTTACTTAATGAGGATCTCTTCCATTCTCAACTCCATTTTTCTTAAATGTAAATCAACTATACTAACAACAAATTTCTAAAGCAATCATTAAATATAAAAATAAATTTGAATTGCACTACCTAATACAACCTAATTACACCTAAATACAATAATGCTGATAAAACAAACAAAATGTTAAATTTTACGTCTAAACAAAAGATAAACAATGGCTAGTCATTATCATTTATCTCGTCGAAAAGGGATGATACCGAAGCTGTGCTGAGAAATATTTAAAAAGTAATAAAATTAAACAAATAAAATTTAAAAATAACAAACCAGTTATTAACTATAAGATACCTCAAACTGTCAAAAAACACAGAAAAGAAGTGATATTTAAAAGATAAAATAATTAAAACTTTGTAAAATAACACACATAACAAGTAACTTTTAAGAAACGTTTTGATAAGTAACTTCAACTTGTATGTGTGTTACATGAGTAAGTTTTAATTATTTTATGCCAATCTGCCTGTAAAAGTACTTTCTCACCAACAGTTGTACCATTGTAAAGGAACCAACGATTTCCTTATTCTTGCTGGTTGTAAAGTACGCTAAAAACATGCCACACATTAGAAGAAAGAAAATAAAAATTTTGTACAAGTGACATGCAATTTCATTGATTTTAGAGAAATTTTAATGTATTTTGCAATATGGACAGAGTATAATCACTCAACTAAACAGGTTTTAATATCTTCAAAAACAATCTTTGAGTAACTATAACACAGTCGAAAACATTCATATTCATATTTTGGTCTCAACATCAATTTTATTTTTTACTTTTTAAAATTTATTCATGTTTAATAAAGCACACGAAAATAAATGTTGTAGATATATTTTGATCCTGTGGGTTTTATATATAATCATTTAATTTTAATAATTTTAGTAAGCGTTTTTAAGCATATTTTTATATTGCAGGGATTAGAACCGTCATTTTTTTCGTTCCGGTTCAACTAAAAAAAATATATATATGTCGGTTCAGTTCCTCCAAAAGTAACGGTTTTTGGCTCAGCTCCAATATATAATTTTATTTTATGCAAATTCTTATTTGTTCTAAAAATAGAATTCTATCATAAACAAAAAATGTAATTCTATCAAAATTTAGAAGATTTTATTGTCATTAAATAGTTGATAAGAAATTATTGATAAGTTGGTTACAGTAACAAAATGACTGAAGATAAATGGAACCGAAATAAACCGATTTTTTTTTCGGTTCAGTTCCGGTTCGAAGCTCTATTATATTGTTAAACGAGTTGACTTAAACAATTGTACTTTTTCATAACTTCTTTTTCAAAACGATTGTTGTATAGTAACTATTATTCGTTCAGTATTATTTTTTGAAAATTTATTCAAATTTTAGTTTCTATAAAGAGCAGTTTGGATATTTTTATTATTTATGTTATTATTTTCAATGTTATTATTCTTGTTATTATTGTCAATGAAACAAAACGCTACAGATTTATTTCAAACTATCCTTTCAAAAGCTAGTAAATGATAATAGGCGCGAAGAATGAAGAATAACAAAAGACTCTTTGGTGGAGCCTGAGAAACAGACCCTAAACAAGGAGACACAGGACTTTGAACTAAGCTCATTGAAGAAAGATCAGAATGTCAAGAAACTTTTATTTCTGTTGAATGAACTTTGAAAAATATGATTCACATGAAAGGTAATAACACCTTAAAAACATATTTTTAGCAGCGTCTAATGGGTTTAACCTTACAATGCATCATGTTGCTAAACGGATAGAGATAAATTCTCTTCCCCAAAATCTAAAGAAAAAAGAAATGTAGGCCGCGATATTATGCATAGAAGATCAGTATTTTGTAGCAAAACACATTTGTAACAATTTTCAGGGTGTTCCCAAAAGGTGGTAACGGGCTCTAATTGTTTATCTATTAGAGATAAGTGGGCAGCGTGAATAAAAAAATGATCAATAGAAGGTCGGAAATAAGATTCCGTTAAGAAAAAAATCCTATCGTTCATTTCCAAAAAGTTACAATTTTTAATTTGTATGCGACCCTCTTAAAAATACAATACCTAATAACTAAAATGTGCCCCATACGCTCATGAGGTGACATTACAAAATTGGAGAATTATACCTTAAAAAGTGTCAGAGATATGGAGGTAAATATAACTCTGACTTAAACCACTTTTCCATGGCACTCGAAGGGGAAAAATCACACCCAATGATCGCATTTCAGAAGTAGTACATATAAAGTTACACTTTTTTAATTTGTATGCGACCCTCGTACAAAACAATACCTATTAAGTAAAATGTGCCCCATACACTCATGAGGTAACTTAGAAAATTGGAGAATTATACTTTAAGAAGTGTCAGAGACATGAAGATAAATATAACGCTGACTTAAACCACTTTTCAATAACTCTCGAAGGAAAAAAATCACGTCGAATGATCGCATTTTAGAAGTAGTGCAGAAATTACGAAAGAATTTTTTTTTTTGCGCTCTATCAATAAACGTTTACATACAAAATCATGTATTTAACCCCCATGTATGTCCCATGTGTGTTACCATGTATGTCCCCGATCGCCTTTCTTTAAAGATATCTCTGCGTCGTTGTATGATGAAAGGCTTAAATTTTGTGCATCACCTCATGAGTGTATGGGGCACATTTTACTAATTGGGAATGTTTTTGTACGGGGGAGAGGGTCTTATACAAATTAAAAAATTGTAACTTTTTTAATTAACGAGAACGAATTTTTTCTTAGCGAAATCTCATTTTTGACCTTATTTTGAACATTTTTTTCAATTTACATTGCCCACTTATCTCTAATTGTTAAATAATAAAAGACCGTTACCACTTTTTTGGGATACCCCGTATATATATATACAGGATGTCTACATTGAAATATATATACAGGATGTCTACATTGGATGAAACAGTGTACGGCGCCACCTGTAGGAAAACTACGGAGGTATAATTCCTATCTCGAAAACGGAACGACATAGAGGGAAAAAAATGTTTTAAAGTTGTAGAGCGGGTATGGGCAACCTTTGAAAAGTTGCGGTCCAAACCTTAGGATGTTAGCGAAGTCACGGGCCAAACTTCAGGATGTTAGAAAGTTGCGGGCCGCATAAATGAGATTTATGTGGGATTTTGAATGGTTATGGGTTTTTTTATGGTGTTTTGATATGTTCCGCGTGTTGGATCAAAAGCCGTGGCGGGCCATATGCGGACCGCGGGTCATAGCTTGCCCATATGCATCATCGATATAGTACTATAAGGCACCTTGTAAACATCAGTGTGAAGAATAGAGCTGTTAAAACACGAGTTAAACTGGATACCAATTTATAGAACGGTTAAAACACGAATTAAACTGGATACCAATTTATAGAACGGTTAAAACACGAATTAAACTGGATACCATTTTATAGAACGGTTAAAACACGAATTAAGCAGGATACCGATTTAAAATCTTAATTTATACCGAGAAATAAACTGTTTCAGCCCTCTCTAATAGTTTCACAACATGCTATTTTGGGTGAGACGGGTAACTGCTAATGTGCTGTCAATGGCTAACCTTTGAGAAAATTTAAATAAAAGTGTTTACATCTTTTTTTCATGCAACTTGTTTAACATAATAACAATGAAAGACCTCACAGATCAAGTTAATAAATCTAATAACAACCATGCTAGTTAAGCAATTGACTATCTCTATTCATACAAAATTTTCGTGGGTTTCATTTCAAACTATGATTACAAAATGTGTATTCTAATAATAGAGTCTTGAGAAAGGATAGTCGTTGCGTTTGAGAGAAGGATTACAAAAGTCATTTTTGGTGGAGCCTGGGAAAACAGCCTTTAAACAGAAAAACTGAGTCCTGAACTTTACTCATTAAAGAGAGGTCCTAATGTCACGGAACTTTTAATGCTATTGAATGAACTGAGGAGCTTTTTCTATTCGACAGACATGGATGTAGGATAATCACTGACTACCGGCAGACGGGCGAAATACAATCAGCCTCTCAAAGTAAATTACTCCTCCCCCTTTTAATGATTAGCTACATAAGCGCCATCTAGCGACGCATTGCGACGAATCCTGATGCAATCTACTACCAGCACACACATGCGCACAGCATAAATTAATGATTGCGATTCACGCATCTTACAGCCCATCTTACAGGCAAAATCAGTTTAGCTTTTCAGAATACCTCGATGATCGTCCTATATCAAATTCCATGTTTTACTCACATAAAAGTAACAGCACTTTAAAAACGTCTTTTTTTTCTGGCAGCGTCATGTAACGTTTTAACAAACTAGAGAGTTCACTGAATTGATGGCCCCACCATGACCGAGTAGGTAATAAAATGAATATAGCAAACGGCTGAAATGAGAAATTCCGTGATCAAGCACATAGCGAAGCTGTCGATCTAACAATATGGAGTTTGGGGTCAGTTTTCTCGAGATAACGTGAATACGCGTTAGAACCCCTTAAACAGTCCTGCGGCCAAGGCACCCACCTTCCCGTAGGTGGTTTAGACTTGCCATAATACCAAATATAACATAACACTGAATTGATTTTGTGAATCGGATTACTATACAATCAGTGAGAGCTGTATGGAAGAACACTTTGAAGGACAATTTAGTAAATTTGAGATAATCATCTGTACAGTTACTGCAATGTCCTTTCTTACGTTATGTGCGTATTATAGGTTCCGGGAAGTAATATAGTTTTTACGTATGCCAGTATTTCGCTGAGCCAAAGCTACTGGAGCTAATAATGCGAAAATTTGGCATGTATTGAGTTTCTTAACGTTGGTGCTAGATTAAACATTATGATTGTACGTCAATATGCTCTTCCATACAGAAATCTTTCCATGCAGAGAAAAAAGTCTCTGTACATGTTCACCCACTCATCTCTTCATACTGCATTCATTAAGTGCAGCTAAGAATCAAAGCTTCGTTCTCTGAGCTCCATTTCTCACTGCGTCAATAGTATTTTTGTTGACACATTCCCATGGCATAAAGCATTTTTCAGCATTAAAACTTGAAAACAATATTTAAAAATTTAACTAAACATTGTCGCAGCAGCCTACATGGGGCCAAGGCCTGCTTTGCCCACCCACACCTTCGCGATAAACCGACTATACAGGAGAACAGTCTGACATGGAGCCCCCAGTATTTAGTCCCCAAGCAAGCTGGATCCTCATTTACCGACTCACACACACACTCAAGAGTTGAAAAGCTGAGACAATCCTCCCCAACCCGGGAATTGAGTCCCGGATGGATCTGTAGCACGGCAGTGTAATATGCTAACCATTACATCACTGGGTTTTGGAATATGGCCCATCTTCATACCGGCCTGGGCACTCAATGACGTTTCTCAGATTAACAGAGTCAGGTGACTGTCAAATCGATTACAGATTGGACGTGGAATGATTCACGACCAATGAGTAGAAACTCATCTGACCCTAGTAGTCGGATAGACGCCATTGAATGCCCAGGCCGGTGTGAAGATATGCCGTGGTTTCGGAAGGTAGTAATTAGAGATGCTAAAAATTGCTCTTTCGCTGCACAGCGTTACTTCCAAGCATTTATTTTGGAATATTTTGCTGGGCCCAGGATTGTGTTTGTGGGTGCAAACACTTGGAACAGCAGAATAACCAGATTGATGTCCTGAATTTTAAGATTTCGATTTCTAAGATGTTCCAATTTTAAGAATTCCGCAGACAAAAGCTATATTTTATTAATACGGGAGACGGTGAATCTTTCTTTTTGCGAAGCATAAAAATGACATTTAAGGCTGTTAACTCCCCCAACCCTCGACATACACATAAAAGCTCAGGCATTCAGAGACGCAAACAAACCTTTTAAGTAAAGAATTTTGAACCGGAGACCCGACAAACACCTAACTTCTGAATTCTTAAGAGCTTTTTTTTTTTCTTGTAGTACTGTCTCTGGAAACGGAATGTCTTTCCAAGAACTGGAGGTCCAAACATTGTGACAACATTAGAACACACAGCATAAAAGAACACTCATTGTGGACAAAAAAAAAAAAAAAAAGAATAAGATGGGGGTGTAAAAAGTTTTACTGTCCGCACGTGATCCCAGACGGATGTGGCTGATGAGCCTCCTTTTGCCGAAGTCAAAAAGCTTGAGAGAGAGCAAATTTTGCGCAAGGCGTTGTCGCACTTAGATATTGTGATGCAAATGGCGAAAAAAAGGGCCTTTTGTCGAATTAACACGTAGGCGGGGACGAACAAGGGAAACACTCTTAAAGTGTTGCATGAACTCGCAAAGAATGAGAAGTGAGTGCACGATTATTTGTTTTCGTTTTGGAGATAAGAATATACGATCTTTTTGAAGAACTATAAAAATGATTTAGGGTTTTTACGGTACTAGGTTTTTGTTTTCTTCTTTTATTCGGAAAGATGATGAAGGCGATTCAGCCAGGCAACACCAATATCACGCTGAGAGGTGATGAGGCTTAATGAATTATTTCCTGTGAGAAAGAAGGTCAGGTTGCACTCTTGTTAAGTGCATACACTATGATAGGGTTAAACCTCTATAATCCAGAATTGACGAAGTGTCATTTATTTACGGAAAGCTGGCGCTATGTATCCAAGAAAGCACTGTAAAGTACTGAAAATAAGACGGGCTTATGTGTAGAATTTAGTATTTTAAAGAACTATAGAAATATTTCAGTGTTTATGATACTAGAGAGTTTATATACGGAGTGATAATGAAGGCGATTTAACTAGAAGACATCAATATCACAGAGGTGATGAAACATAATGATATTTCATGAGAACAAAAAATATTAAGTTCTTCCAGAGAACTTCTTAAGCAGGAACTTCTTAAACGGGTTTTACTGTATTTCCTTTGAGAAAGAAGCTCAGATGGCACTCTTATAAAGTCGCTACACTGTGATGAGGTTGGATCTCAAAAATTCGGAATTGACGAAGTACCATTCATTTACGGAAAATTGACTTATTGTCATCCAAGGAAAACGCAAAATACTGAAAATAAGCTGCACTTATTTCCAGAATTTAGTACTTTAAAAAATTATAAATATATTTACTTTTTATGGTACTAGAGAGTTTATATCCTAAGAGATAAGTAAGGCGATTCAATAAGAAAACATCAATATCACGTTGTAAGAAAAAAGGTCAGATGCACTCTTATAGAGCAAAACACTTGTGAGGTAGAACCTCGATAATCCGGAATCAACAAAGTAAGATTCATAAGGGTGTTTTTGCATAGCGGTTTCACTCACGGTGACGCAAATGTTAAATGACATTGGACAGTACAGCGCATGCGCACGTATAAAGTAAGTTGCATAATTAGCTCGAAACTCCGAATAGCAGAGTGGATAGTGCCAGGATGAAACGGTATGCAAAACTCCCTATTGACAGAGAATTCACGTAACATCATCCATTGAAAATGTAAATTGGGAAAACTGAGCTGGTCTTGTTCGTAGAATATAGCACTATTTTAAAGAACTATAAAAATGATTTTAGTGTTTAAGGTACTAGAGAGTCTATAGGAAATGTATTAAATATAAATTTTCTCAGAATTTCCTCAGAAATTTTCTCAGAAGTATTCTAACCGACATTTTATATTTTCGTCACTACAAAAAATCGTGTTTGTTTCGTCAATATTTCCTAATTTGAATTTCTTGAAGAAACGCAAATAAAAAAATCTTTATTTGTCAGGTAAAAGAAATACATAAAACGAACGATAAAAATATGAAAAATTCATAAGCAGGAAAATAGTGTGTCTCAATATCTTGCATGACTGTAACTTTACCCGTTAGAGGATAAAAGAGAAAGTACTCAGAATTATCTATTAAAAATTCCACGAAAAATGTTTAAAGTCTGCTCAGAAAATTTTTCACGTAAGTCTATTTCCAGGAGAAACAAATAGCATCAAAACTATGGGGGAAAAAATACTTTTGATTAAATTAACACATAAAGGCTTTAAAAAACTTTACCTACAATAGGTGCAATAATAATAAAAAAATATGCCAGTGTGCTAATAATTCCCCTTCTAAAAATCATTGCAGTTGTAAGGATTCTTGTTCTCATTTAATAAAAATTTCTTTTACCCCGAAAGCTTTATTCAAATATTCTAAAGCATGGCTTCTAAAAAACATGGCTATTTGGTGTTTATGTGCACGGGTAAAAAAACAGTCTTGTTACCGAGTGGGGCTTCCGCCAAAACTTGCATACATTATATTTTCCGTATTTCCGCTTTTGAAATGGATGCAGAATTTGAAAGAAATGATATTGTGCACGGGGAGAAGCTTTGCATATGCATTTTTACCTCTCTCTTTCACAGTAACGAGAATATATAAAAATATAATATATTTTTCTGTCCTTTCTCAGACTTTGGTTTAACGTAGGCTTAGGGGGCAGAAAATACTGGATAAGTGTGTGTCCTGTGTCCATGGACTGAATATTTTGTGTATACTGAGGAGCTATATAGTGTAGTCTTGACTTAGGGACAGTGCCATATTACCGGCAGGGCAAACGGGACAACTGCCCAGGGCCCACAGATTTTAGGGCGCGAAAATCTTACATCTCACACTTTTATAATTTTACAATAAAATTACAAAGCATAAAAAATTTCAGAATTTAAAGGATTCTTTAATTATAAAGTATGAACAATGAAAATAATTCAAATTTACATTTGTATAAATTAATTTAAACTTATTTTTAATTCTTCGAAATGCTCTATAGTCAATATAGCATACCAATATGTAGGAAAAAATACATTTTTTAAAGAGTATTTTTAATGTTAAAAAATAGCAAAATTTTTGAATTATTTGCAATTTTTAAGAAATATTTACAAAAATGACTGTTTACAAAAGTGGTTGTATTCCGTACAGGTTAGCAACTGTGATATAGCATTTCGATGTAACGTTTAACTATCTGTTTCTTTGACTTCATGTAACTATATTCGTTTTTTTTTATTTTCAGAATACTTAAAACAAAATTTTTGTTTGGAAGGGGTAAGATAAGTAGTAGATAAATGTTCGTTCTGCCCATGCGGTACCATGTTAATTCTGCGGTACGCGGCACAAGTGCGTTCCCTAGGCTGAGCGGGGAAGGGGGGCGTGGTCGGAGCGGATGTGGGGACCGGATGTTCGAAGGATTGATAAGATTTTTTTTTCCAAATAAGGGGACTTGTAATTTTTTTCAGATTGTGACATATTTTTGAAATAAGGGGACTTATAATTTTTTCAGACTTTAACATATTTTTGAAATAAGGGACTTGGAAAAAAATTTCAGATTGCGATATATTCGCTCATGAAAATAAGGGACTTTGACATAATTTTAAATAAGCTATACTTTATGAATTAAACCTGAAATAAAAAATATTTTTATAAAATGAGGACCCACCAGCCACCCGGTAGAACGTCTACCGCCTCATTTCAAATAAAAATTCTTACTATGCTTTTCCACGTCACGCTAGCCTCGCATGAATGGAGACAGGGCGTAGCACAGCAGACGCGTTGTTGTTTTTGTTTCTTTAAATAATAATTAACTATGTGGAGCAAAGAAATGAACAACATCCCCAGGAGGATTTAGTTTTCTTTACCATTTAGTAATAGAACCAATGCAAATTGAATAAATGCTGCTTAATACATACTTCTAATGTTTAGCTAATTTTTGTATACTGATTATAGCATATATTTAATAAGTAACAGTTTACTAGAATATTAAAGTAGGGTTTAGGATACCCATACATTTTCTACAAATTTCTTCTACTGTTAGGGAAGTGAGAAAATTATACCATAGAACGATTTTAGTACCTATAGTTTTTACAAATAATGATTTAGATAGTGTATGAACTTTTTTATCTAAACATTTTTTTTTTGTCTTAAGAGATTTTTACCCAAGTTTTAATTTTAAGTTAAATAATTTTACAACAAATATTTTTTTTACCAAGTTTTAATTTTAAGTTAATAATTTATTTTACAACAAATATTTTTTAATCAAGAGTTAATTAATTTTTATTACTTTTTTTTAACCATGAGTTTTAATTTTAAGTTAAATAATTTTACAACAAATTTTTTTTAATTAATTTTACGACAAATATTTTTTTTAATCAAGAGTTAATTAATTTTTATTTTATTTTTTTTACCATGAGTTTTAATTTTAAGTGAAATAATTTTACAACAAATATTTTTTACCAAGTTTTAATTTTACAACAAATATTTTTTTACCAAGTTTTAATTTTAAGTTAAATAATTTTACAACAAATACATTTCTAAATTTATTTTTTTTTAATCAAATGTTTTTAATTTATCAAGAAAAAATTTTAATCAAGTGTTTTTAATTTATCAAGAAAAAAAATTTTAATCAAGAGTTTTAATTTTTTGTATACCGTATTTTTGTTAAGTAGCCGTTTAACATTAAAGTAGGATTTAGGATACCCATACATTTTCTACAAATTTAATCTACTGTTAGGCAAGTGAGAAAATTATACCATAGAAAGATTTTTACAAATAATGATATAGTCTTATATTCTATTGCGAGAAAATCACTTTAGCCATATATCCCCCAAAACTCAAGTTTTGATATACGAAATGTGTGAATACGCGTTAGAACACCTTAGAAAGTCCTCCTACCAAGGCACCCCTCATCCTAAGCAGATACCCCCGCGTGCAGGTTTGCCTTAAAGCACAAACAAACAAAGTATTTATCTAAACATTTTTTCTTACCTACACAGTTTTGATAAATTTTAGACAGCGATTATACTAGTTTATATTTTCTATAGATCAATTAGAGAAAAAATTTCATTTTTAGTAATCCTACAAAACTTTTTTACTGTATATCCCAAGTAGAGTAACATGATTTATAGAGTTTGAATACGATACGAATTGTATATCACAAGTAGAGTAACATGATTTATAGAATTTCAATACGATACGAGTTAGATTGTTTATGTGCGACACTAATTTTAGTTTGACTATGAAAGCATAATTTTATGCATGTATCAAGCTTTTGAGTGGTATGCACTTAACATATTTTATAGAAAGGTGAGTTTAACTAGCACAAACTTTTAGACTAGATAGTACTATTGTTAGAAAGTTGAACTATTGGAAATAAAAATTGAAGATCCGTTTTAGTATACTGCATGTACATAAATATCTTTCAATACTTAGATAAAATGTCAGTTTAAATCGCAAATCATTACTTAAACTAAAAAATACAAGGTTTTTACTTACTTGAAGCCACATCATATTAAAATCTTCGAGTCTCTGGACAAAGTACCAACATCTATACGGCTAGCAAGACCGGAAAATCGAATAATGATTTAAAATACATTATCCCTAATTCCCGGTCCAACTAGCACATTTTCATTCATTCTTAATACCATCATATGCTGAAAATAGACATAATATTTTGACACTAAAAACAAAATAACACATTTGAAGATATTAAACGCTTTAAAAGTAATTTTTTTTCTTATAACAATTTACCAGATTCACAATACTATTTTATGTGGGATAAAATTAGTTAGCAATCGAAAATTTAATCTTAATTAGAATTTACTGAAATACAAATACCATGCATGCCTTATTTTCTATTAGGAGAAAGCCCTCAAACCCCAGTTTTTGTATACAAACTGCATAAAGTACTTCTACCGATAATGCTATTAATATTAATTACACTGGATTACCAACTTAAAATTTCGCAAAACACCAAAATACAGAAAAACATACATTAACATTAACAAAAAAATCGCACTTAAAAGTACAACACATCAAAAGTGCAACTATAAGAACCACATAATTATTTTCAATTAGAATTACGGTATCAACTTATATGTAACTAAAATAATAGAAAATATTACACTTACCCTGTACTTGTACACGCGAGAGGCAAAAATAATAAAAATATTCGCAAATATATCCACAGCATAAGTAAAATCCACGTGCTGGCCATATTGCTGATAACAGAAATTGAGATAAGAAAGTGCCTTGAGACCCTACAGAGCCGGCTAAATAACAGTAGGCCAGTTTGCCGATAAGATAAAACCAGGGAGGATGCTAGGGGAATACCGAATTGTGGGGACACGTGTTTCATTCTACGTTCAAAAATGGGGACTTATGGATTAAGATCATGTTAGATTAAAGCCATTTCAATAAAAATCTATCCTTTTTGTAAACATGGGCATTATATCCTAAATTAAAATATCAAAGTTAAGCTACAACGATTAATATATTTTACGTAGTTTAGGAAAATAATGAATCATTAAATTAATTTCTGTGAAACAATTAGCAAAGAGCATTATACTAAAGCATTAAAGCAAATTATTTTTGTTAAGTTTTGATAAATAACAGTAATAAATTATAGGCATTGCAGATGAATGAGTTCACGTATAAAATAGGCATTAATATTATTGTTTAAAACAATTTTTAGAATAATAAACTAAAATTTTTATTTAATAAAGTCATAAACTAAAATTATTAATGAAAACTTGTTAATAAATTAAACATATCAAAATTTTTACACTCAATTTTTTTTTATATACTTAAATTTTACAAAGACATCCTTTTAATAAATTCATAAACTAAAACAATTTTTACAATAATAAACTAAAATATTTATTTAATAAAGTCATAAACTGAAATTATTAATGAAAACCTGTTAATAAATTAAACTGATTACTCTAAAAGATAGCTAATCACAACATATATCGGAAAAAATATAAGCAATTATAATACCTGAAAAATACCGGACAACACTCTTGTTACATGCGGACAAAACATCTGTTTGCACGGCTAAAGAATTCTTAGGTATCCGTTGCAGGAGAACTTACCTACGCCCAACCTACAAACTCTACAAATTTAACGGCAACTGATTTTCTCTTATCAGGTATCACAGATCAGATAAGAGATAAGGAAGTGACATGCGCAGAAGACACCTGATAGTGACGTGTGCAAATCTGTGTTGATTTAATATCCGCTAGGTTCGTTGGCAGGATGTGCTATTTGCAATTAGGGGCAACTCTTAGTAACAGGCTAAGACAAGTTAGATGATGCAATATCTACTGGGTTGAGGAAGGTAGAGGGCGCTTGGGTAATCACGTGATTTTTTAAAGAACCACTAAAGACATTTTAGTTAGATAAAGTAGGGAAGTGTGTGTTGCGAGACTCTCTTTACACTGTGTGCGCCTATACTTAAGACGTGTGTTTTAATTGATTTTTCGCCGAGTTTCAAAAATGTCTTTGCTTGAATCGATCGAAAATAACTTTAACATTGAATACACTCCCGAGTTTTATACTCAAAGTGATGCGGATGTGTTGCTGCAAGAAATAATACAATTGCCTTTAGATGTAAAGCCTTTGCAAAGTAGTGAAAAGGAAATTTCCCCCGAGTTTTGTACTGAAAGTGATGTTGATGTGCTACAGCAAGAATTGTTTCAATTACCCCTGCAAAGTAGTGAAAAGAAAATTTCCTTGACTCGTAAAGTAATTACTTTTGCTGATGAAGGAATCAATTACAGTTTACCTGGAGCAACAGTCTCTGTTTACTCTTGGATACCCATTTTGCAAAAAATACGTGAAGATCTACAGAAAGTGACAAATTATGAATTTAATATGGTGCAAGTGAACTTTGGGTCTGAAGAACAACCTAAAATGGAAGACGGCAACTACGAAGATTTTAATCTAGACCTATCATCAGGTGTATGCATTCTAAGTTTTGGATCTAAACGAACTTTGGATTTTAAACCAGCGAACTGTGAAACCGCTACCATTAAATTAGAACATGGCTCAATGTGTAAGATATATCCCCCAACCAACAAACTTTTAACGCATGGTATTCCTTCTGAACCTTATGTGACAGACCCGCACATTAACCTTACATTTGCCAAAATGTACATTTATGAGCCTTCCCCGAAAAGGGCAAAGTTGGACAATTGGACGGACGATCTTTACCATAGCTTATATGCTTCTGTAAATAGTACATGGCACTTGGAAAGACTTATCTACGTTTCACTTCACGATGAAAGAACTGACTTGAAGATTCATATTAGTCAATTTATTCAGAACGCCCAATTAGACTATATACCAACCGGTCAGGGAGTCGTGATGAACCCTTCCACATGGATCGAATTTATTGTAAAACTATTAGATTTTAATATAGGGCATAGCAATAGCTCTTTTATTTGTAATAATCAATTATCTGTATTTAATGATAATGGAAAATGCATCTTACAACAAATTTACAAAACCGGAGATTCATTTACGTTAAATCCAATTTCCTTAACACTTTTAAATGATCAAGTATTAAAACTTTGCGAAATGAGAAATGAAATATTGGAATGCATTTTAAAAACGCTATATACGACGACCCTACCTCATTTAATTTTAAAATTAAAGCCGCAAAAATGTAACAGTGAACCCCATTGTAATTATGATGAGGCGAAACAACAATTAATGGATATAGTACATCAGGAAATTTTTAAAAAAATAGGCCGGGTTCAGGATCATCCTTCACAAAGGATACATACTTGTTCGAATAGAACACATGTTGATGAGAGAGAGGGTCTTATAAGTAGTAAAGCATGGTTTACGGTTGACATGCCATATATTGCAAGAGAGATATGCAAGAACAAATGTACTTGTCATTATGACGGAGAATTTTTTTCAAACATTTTCTTTGAAGACTATATGAAGTATCTTCAAAATGAGCTATTTAATACATTTTTTCAACCGTTTTCAGATTTTGCTAATTCCAAGGATGACAAAACCTGTGTAATTATGTGATGTTATTGGTGTATAACTACTATTGCGATTGTAAAAATATATTAAAACCATTGTGATTATGTAGAAAAGGTATGCTTCCTTCTACAACAGTAAGATTTTACTCACTTGTGCATGCTTAGTTATAGAATACTCATTGAAAAGTTATTATTTTCTCAATTGTGTAAATAGTTTGTGTAATTTAAAATATATTTTTGTAAATAAATAAGTCTAAATACGAAAACTTTTCTGTGTTTTCTTTATGTGTACGTGTGTGTTGATTACTTGCAAAATAAAAATCTATAAAATTTTACTGCAGCAAAAAGTGGTAAAGGTAGACATGTTTTAAGATTCTAGTGTTATACTTATCTTTTTTATACACTACAAGGTAAAAAGTTACAAATTTAGCAAAATTTATTGAAGCATGTACTATGGAAACATTAATCTACTACATAGAAATAAAATGTTTTGATTAAAATCATAAACTTAAGTGTGATAGGTAAAACTGCGTTACCTGAGAATTCACAACATTACTATTTTTTTTATAAAATGAACTTAGCTAAAAAAGTTTGTCTGCATAATTTTATAACTTAATCGATTTTACAGGTTTTTCAAAAAAAGTTAAGTGAGATAAAGAAACTTAGTATTTTTAAATAAAGATTTTTTAGATGTTCTTTAATGTAAAGATCTTACCACATTTTACTTGAAGTAACAGAATATTTTAAATCAGACACTATGTTTTTAAAACATTAGAGTATTAACTTGGCATATTTTTGTAATTTTTATTAATGGGCTTGAATATTTTTATAAGAAATATCAACTAAGTGCACATGTTACGCATTTTACTGATTAAGATGATTATTCTTACAAATTTTAAATAAATATGCTCTTACTTTTATACATGTTACTTGTTCAAACTAAGTATACTTTTGATTTGTATACGTTTATGAGTTCTCATAAGTTATGAAATTATTTCTCGAAAGGAACTTAGCTATTAGAACTTTGTAAATTTTGTAGAAGTAGTATGCTTAACATGTTTTTGATGAAATGGATTTAAATGTGGTATAGAAATAATCAGTTATTTTCGCATAGATGTATAAACTTATCTTTATGTAAACCATAACTAATTAAAAGTAATATAATTTATGTCTATACAAAGTGAGGGACTTAGACAATTTTTCAGAATTATCAAGTAAAGGATTTTACAAAATACTTAGTAAACTGCATTAATAGATTGTAAGTTGTATTTTTTTCTTTTAGAAGTTTTGCACATTGGTATATTTTATGTTCTGATAAGTCGTTGAATATGTTCTTGAAATAAACTAACATATCTGTACTTTGAAAATTTTATTGAAGTGTTGAACTTTGGTATTTATAGAATGTTACGAACTTGATACATTTTTTCTGAAGTGCTAGATATGTGAAATTGTCTTTTTAGAAACATTGAATTATTCAACTTAGTACATTTCAGTTACTCTTTCAAGATAACGGACTTAGAATTTTTTACAAATAGCAAGCTAGTAACTTGCTAAACGTGCTTCTTGCAAATATTTTTAAATACTTAATTTATTATATTTTAATTTGTTTATTTCTTTTTAGTAGTTACGACTTTGATAATTTTTAAGAACGGTATTTAAAAATATTTGCAAGAAGCACGTTTAGCAAGTTACTAGCTTGCTATTTGTAAAAAATTCTAAGTCCGTTATCTTGAAAGAGTAACTGAAATGTACTAAGTTGAATAATTCAATGTTTCTAAAAAGACAATTTCACATATCTAGCACTTCAGAAAAAATGTATCAAGTTCGTAACATTCTATAAATACCAAAGTTCAACACTTCAATAAAATTTTCAAAGTACAGATATGTTAGTTTATTTCAAGAACATATTCAACGACTTATCAGAACATAAAATATACCAATGTGCAAAACTTCTAAAAGAAAAAAATACAACTTACAATCTATTAATGCAGTTTACTAAGTATTTTGTAAAATCCTTTACTTGATAATTCTGAAAAATAGTCTAAGTCCCTCACTTTGTATAGACATAAATTATATTACTTTTAATTAGTTATGGTTTACATAAAGATAAGTTTATACATCTATGCGAAAATAACTGATTATTTCTATACCACATTTAAATCCATTTCATCAAAAACATGTTAAGCATACTACTTCTACAAAATTTACAAAGTTCTAATAGCTAAGTTCCTTTCGAGAAATAATTTCATAACTTATGAGAACTCATAAACGTATACAAATCAAAAGTATACTTAGTTTGAACAAGTAACATGTATAAAAGTAAGAGCATATTTATTTAAAATTTGTAAGAATAACCATCTTAATCAGTAAAATGTGTAACATGTGCACTTAGTTGATATTTCTTATAAAAATATTCAAGCCCATTAATAAAAATTACAAAAATATGCCAAGTTAATACTCTAATGTTTTAAAAACATAGTGTCTGATTTAAAATATTCTGTTACTTCAAGTAAAATGTGGTAAGATCTTTACATTAAAGAACATCTAAAAAATCTTTATTTAAAAATACTAAGTTTCTTTATCTCACTTAACTTTTTTTGAAAAACCTGTAAAATCGATTAAGTTATAAAATTATGCAGACAAACTTTTTTAGCTAAGTTCATTTTATAAAAAAAATAGTAATGTTGTGAATTCTCAGGTAACGCAGTTTTACCTATCACACTTAAGTTTATGATTTTAATCAAAACATTTTATTTCTATGTAGTAGATTAATGTTTCCATAGTACATGCTTCAATAAATTTTGCTAAATTTGTAACTTTTTACCTTGTAGTGTATAAAAAAGATAAGTATAACACTAGAATCTTAAAACATGTCTACCTTTACCACTTTTTGCTGCAGTAAAATTTTATAGATTTTTATTTTGCAAGTAATCAACACACACGTACACATAAAGAAAACACAGAAAAGTTTTCGTATTTAGACTTATTTATTTACAAAAATATATTTTAAATTACACAAACTATTTACACAATTGAGAAAATAATAACTTTTCAATGAGTATTCTATAACTAAGCATGCACAAGTGAGTAAAATCTTACTGTTGTAGAAGGAAGCATACCTTTTCTACATAATCACAATGGTTTTAATATATTTTTACAATCGCAATAGTAGTTATACACCAATAACATCACATAATTACACAGGTTTTGTCATCCTTGGAATTAGCAAAATCTGAAAACGGTTGAAAAAATGTATTAAATAGCTCATTTTGAAGATACTTCATATAGTCTTCAAAGAAAATGTTTGAAAAAAATTCTCCGTCATAATGACAAGTACATTTGTTCTTGCATATCTCTCTTGCAATATATGGCATGTCAACCGTAAACCATGCTTTACTACTTATAAGACCCTCTCTCTCATCAACATGTGTTCTATTCGAACAAGTATGTATCCTTTGTGAAGGATGATCCTGAACCCGGCCTATTTTTTTAAAAATTTCCTGATGTACTATATCCATTAATTGTTGTTTCGCCTCATCATAATTACAATGGGGTTCACTGTTACATTTTTGCGGCTTTAATTTTAAAATTAAATGAGGTAGGGTCGTCGTATATAGCGTTTTTAAAATGCATTCCAATATTTCATTTCTCATTTCGCAAAGTTTTAATACTTGATCATTTAAAAGTGTTAAGGAAATTGGATTTAACGTAAATGAATCTCCGGTTTTGTAAATTTGTTGTAAGATGCATTTTCCATTATCATTAAATACAGATAATTGATTATTACAAATAAAAGAGCTATTGCTATGCCCTATATTAAAATCTAATAGTTTTACAATAAATTCGATCCATGTGGAAGGGTTCATCACGACTCCCTGACCGGTTGGTATATAGTCTAATTGGGCGTTCTGAATAAATTGACTAATATGAATCTTCAAGTCAGTTCTTTCATCGTGAAGTGAAACGTAGATAAGTCTTTCCAAGTGCCATGTACTATTTACAGAAGCATATAAGCTATGGTAAAGATCGTCCGTCCAATTGTCCAACTTTGCCCTTTTCGGGGAAGGCTCATAAATGTACATTTTGGCAAATGTAAGGTTAATGTGCGGGTCTGTCACATAAGGTTCAGAAGGAATACCATGCGTTAAAAGTTTGTTGGTTGGGGGATATATCTTACACATTGAGCCATGTTCTAATTTAATGGTAGCGGTTTCACAGTTCGCTGGTTTAAAATCCAAAGTTCGTTTAGATCCAAAACTTAGAATGCATACACCTGATGATAGGTCTAGATTAAAATCTTCGTAGTTGCCGTCTTCCATTTTAGGTTGTTCTTCAGACCCAAAGTTCACTTGCACCATATTAAATTCATAATTTGTCACTTTCTGTAGATCTTCACGTATTTTTTGCAAAATGGGTATCCAAGAGTAAACAGAGACTGTTGCTCCAGGTAAACTGTAATTGATTCCTTCATCAGCAAAAGTAATTACTTTACGAGTCAAGGAAATTTTCTTTTCACTACTTTGCAGGGGTAATTGAAACAATTCTTGCTGTAGCACATCAACATCACTTTCAGTACAAAACTCGGGGAAATTTCCTTTTCACTACTTTGCAAAGGCTTTACATCTAAAGGCAATTGTATTATTTCTTGCAGCAACACATCCGCATCACTTTGAGTATAAAACTCGGGAGTGTATTCAATGTTAAAGTTATTTTCGATCGATTCAAGCAAAGACATTTTTGAAACTCGGCGAAAAATCAATTAAAACACACGTCTTAAGTATAGGCGCACACAGTGTAAAGAGAGTCTCGCAACACACACTTCCCTACTTTATCTAACTAAAATGTCTTTAGTGGTTCTTTAAAAAATCACGTGATTACCCAAGCGCCCTCTACCTTCCTCAACCCAGTAGATATTGCATCATCTAACTTGTCTTAGCCTGTTACTAAGAGTTGCCCTAATTGCAAATAGCACATCCTGCCAACGAACCTAGCGGATATTAAATCAACACAGATTTGCACACGTCACTATCAGGTGTCTTCTGCGCATGTCACTTCCTTATCTCTTATCTGATCTGTGATACCTGATAAGAGAAAATCAGTTGCCGTTAAATTTGTAGAGTTTGTAGGTTGGGCGTAGGTAAGTTCTCCTGCAACGGATACCTATGAATTCTTTAGCCGTGCAAACAGATGTTTTGTCCGCATGTAACAAGAGTGTTGTCCGGTATTTTTCAGGTATTATAATTGCTTATATTTTTTCCGATATATGTTGTGATTAGCTATCTTTTAGAGTAATCAGTTTAATTTATTAACATGTTTTCATTAATAATTTCAGTTTATGACTTTATTAAATAAATATTTTAGTTTATTATTGTAAAAATTGTTTTAGTTTATGAATTTATTAAAAGGATGTCTTTGTAAAATTTAAGTATATAAAAAAAAATTGAGTGTAAAAATTTTGATATGTTTAATTTATTAACAAGTTTTCATTAATAATTTTAGTTTATGACTTTATTAAATAAAAATTTTAGTTTATTATTCTAAAAATTGTTTTAAACAATAATATTAATGCCTATTTTATACGTGAACTCATTCATCTGCAATGCCTATAATTTATTACTGTTATTTATCAAAACTTAACAAAAATAATTTGCTTTAATGCTTTAGTATAATGCTCTTTGCTAATTGTTTCACAGAAATTAATTTAATGATTCATTATTTTCCTAAACTACGTAAAATATATTAATCGTTGTAGCTTAACTTTGATATTTTAATTTAGGATATAATGCCCATGTTTACAAAAAGGATAGATTTTTATTGAAATGGCTTTAATCTAACATGATCTTAATCCATAAGTCCCCATTTTTGAACGTAGAATGAAACACGTGTCCCCACAATTCGGTATTCCCCTAGCATCCTCCCTGGTTTTATCTTATCGGCAAACTGGCCTACTGTTATTTAGCCGGCTCTGTAGGGTCTCAAGGCACTTTCTTATCTCAATTTCTGTTATCAGCAATATGGCCAGCACGTGGATTTTACTTCATGCTGTGTGATATATTTGCGAATATTTTTATTATTTTTGCCTCTCGCGTGTACAAGTACAGGGTAAGTGTAATATTTTCTATTATTTTAGTTACATATAAGTTGATACCGTAATTCTAATTGAAAATAATTATGTGGTTCTTATAGTTGCACTTTTGATGTGTTGTACTTTTAAGTGCGATTTTTTTGTTAATGTTAATGTATGTTTTTCTGTATTTTGGTGTTTTGCGAAATTTTAAGTTGGTAATCCAGTGTAATTAATATTAATAGCATTATCGGTAGAAGTACTTTATGCAGTTTGTATACAAAAACTGGGGTTTGAGGGCTTTCTCCTAATAGAAAATAAGGCATGCATGGTATTTGTATTTCAGTAAATTCTAATTAAGATTAAATTTTCGATTGCTAACTAATTTTATCCTACATAAAATAGTATTGTGAATCTGGTAAATTGTTATAAGAAAAAAAATTACTTTTAAAGCGTTTAATATCTTCAAATGTGTTATTTTGTTTTTAGTGTCAAAATATTATGTCTATTTTCAGCATATGATGGTATTAAGAATGAATGAAAATGTGCTAGTTGGACCGGGAATTAGGGATAATGTATTTTAAATCATTATTCGATTTTCCGGTCTTGCTAGCCGTATAGATGTTGGTACTTTGTCCAGAGACTCGAAGATTTTAATATGATGTGGCTTCACGTAAGTAAAAACCTTGTATTTTTTAGTTTAAGTAATGATTTGCGATTTAAACTGACATTTATCTAAGTATTGAAAGATATTTATGTACATGCAGTATACTAAAACGGATCTTCAATTTTTATTTCCAATAGTTCAACTTTCTAACAATAGTACTATCTAGTCTAAAAGTTTGTGCTAGTTATACTCACCTTTCTATAAAATAGGTTAAGTGCATACCACTCAAAAGCTTGATACATGTATAAAATTATGCTTTCATAGTCAAACTAAAATGAGTGTCGCACATAAACAATCGAACTCGTATCGTATTGAAATTCTATAAATCAAGTTACTCTACTTGTGATATACAATTCGTATCGTATTCAAACTCTATAAATCATGTTACTCTACTTGGGATATACAGTAAGAATATTTTGTAGGATTACTAAAAATGCAATTTTTTCTCTAATTGATCTATAGAAAATATAAACTAGTATAATCGCTGTCTAAAATTTATCAAAACTGTGTAGGTAAGAAAAAATGTTTAGATAAATACTTTGTTTGTTTGTGCTTTAAGGCAAACCTGCACGCGGGGTATCTGCTTAGGATGAGGGGTGCCTTGGTAGGAGGACTTTCTAAGGTGATCTAACGCGTATTCACACATTTCGTATATCAAAACTTGAGTTTTGGGGGATATATGGCTAAAGTGATTTTCTCGCAATAGAATATAAGACTATATCATTATTTGTAAAAATCTTTCTATGGTATAATTTTCTCACTTGCCTAACAGTAGATTAAATTTGTAGAAAATGTATGGGTATCCTAAATCCTACTTTAATGTTAAACGGCTACTTAACAAAAATACGGTATACAAAAAATTAAAACTCTTGATTAAAATTTTTTTTCTTGATAAATTAAAAACACTTGATTAAAATTTTTTCTTGATAAATTAAAAACATTTGATTAAAAAAAAATAAATTTAGAAATGTATTTGTTGTAAAATTATTTAACTTAAAATTAAAACTTGGTAAAAAAATATTTGTTGTAAAATTAAAACTTGGTAAAAAATATTTGTTGTAAAATTATTTCACTTAAAATTAAAACTCATGGTAAAAAAAATAAAATAAAAATTAATTAACTCTTGATTAAAAAAAATATTTGTCGTAAAATTAATTAAAAAAAATTTGTTGTAAAATTATTTAACTTAAAATTAAAACTCATGGTTAAAAAAAGTAATAAAAATTAATTAACTCTTGATTAAAAAATATTTGTTGTAAAATAAATTATTAACTTAAAATTAAAACTTGGTAAAAAAATATTTGTTGTAAAATTATTTAACTTAAAATTAAAACTTGGGTAAAAATCTCTTAAGACAAAAAAAAAATGTTTAGATAAAAAAGTTCATACACTATCTAAATCATTATTTGTAAAAACTATAGGTACTAAAATCGTTCTATGGTATAATTTTCTCACTTCCCTAACAGTAGAAGAAATTTGTAGAAAATGTATGGGTATCCTAAACCCTACTTTAATATTCTAGTAAACTGTTACTTATTAAATATATGCTATAATCAGTATACAAAAATTAGCTAAACATTAGAAGTATGTATTAAGCAGCATTTATTCAATTTGCATTGGTTCTATTACTAAATGGTAAAGAAAACTAAATCCTCCTGGGGATGTTGTTCATTTCTTTGCTCCACATAGTTAATTATTATTTAAAGAAACAAAAACAACAACGCGTCTGCTGTGCTACGCCCTGTCTCCATTCATGCGAGGCTAGCGTGACGTGGAAAAGCATAGTAAGAATTTTTATTTGAAATGAGGCGGTAGACGTTCTACCGGGTGGCTGGTGGGTCCTCATTTTATAAAAATATTTTTTATTTCAGGTTTAATTCATAAAGTATAGCTTATTTAAAATTATGTCAAAGTCCCTTATTTTCATGAGCGAATATATCGCAATCTGAAATTTTTTTCCAAGTCCCTTATTTCAAAAATATGTTAAAGTCTGAAAAAATTATAAGTCCCCTTATTTCAAAAATATGTCACAATCTGAAAAAAATTACAAGTCCCCTTATTTGGAAAAAAAAATCTTATCAATCCTTCGAACATCCGGTCCCCACATCCGCTCCGACCACGCCCCCCTTCCCCGCTCAGCCTAGGGAACGCACTTGTGCCGCGTACCGCAGAATTAACATGGTACCGCATGGGCAGAACGAACATTTATCTACTACTAAGATATTTAAAACTTTCAGTATAAAATAATCATAATCTTCTTTTTAAAGGCGGGGGTTATTGCAAGGGGCCCAATTTTTTTCTTCTGCGCAGGGCCCACAGTTGTCTTGATCGGGCTCTGCTTAGGGATAGATTCATTCTAAGACCACTAGTGTAAGTGTAAATTTTGCGTTGTGTGATATCGTATATGTACGATTTTTGAAACACATACACAGTTATTTTAGACACTTATGACCACCTCTCCAAATGTTTTAAACCATTTCCTAACTATATTCCTAATTACATTCCTTATAACTTCTTACCTATACAGGGTAAGTACAAGCAATCACGGAAAAAGCCCACAATATTGAATGGGTTTGTTTTTTGAGTTGAGAGGGGGGGGGGAGGAGCGTGAAATAAAACAAAATGTGAGAAACAAGTGGGCGTAAACAGAGGTGCATCAGTGTATTTTCTACTTATCTCTATTGAAAACTGCCATTCAGATAAATTTTCCAATGGCCTTATTTGTAGGTACACATTATACACAGTAGCCCCATGGCCGTCCGAAACGCCTCATTGACCTTTAGCTTTTGATGAAGTTTTTTTTTTTTTTTTTTTTCTTTTTTCTTTTAGTATTGTGATTTTTTTTGTACCAGTTTTATTATAAAAATTTTTCATATTCTGAATGACCCCCCTCCCCCACGCAATAGAAGCACTTGTAAGTGCGCCCTTGTATAAGCCCTTTCAAAATTGGGGGGGGGGGGGAGTGTCATTCAGAGTGTGAAACATTTTAGTCTAAAAATGATACAAAAAATAATTCAAATACTTTAAAAAAATCACTTCACCCAAAGCTAGGGGGCAGTACTGTGTACTTAGAAATCAGGCCACTTTCCTTGGAAAATTATCTGAAAGTAAACTTTCAATGGAGAAAAATGCAAAATACATGAATATACCTCTGTTTGCGCCCTTTCAGATGCCCAATCCTTCCTTACGTTTTTATTTAACCCCCCCCCCCCCCAACTCATCTGAAAAGATAAACCCCTTCAGTATCGTGCGCTTTTTCCTGGTGCGCTTTCTTGCGTGCGCTTTTTCCCGCGCTTACCGAGTACAAATGATGGACCCGATTTCAAAAATTCATAGTTTCAAAACTATTGCACATAGTATAATGAAGTGATACATGAATGTAAAGAATAATATCTAGTTCGTTCCATACATTTTGTAGCATCACTCTAGCTGCACAAAAAGTGTTCATTAAGTTCTCGCAGTGTTGTCGGCATAAGTGGTACATAAACGATGTCTTTGACTTAACCCCACAAAAAGAATTCACGTGGTGTTAGGTCTGGGGATTTTTGTGGCCCTGTGATTAACGCTAAAATCACAGTCATCCGCACGCCCCATCTGTTTATCATTGGTGCAATAAATAAATAAATAAATAAATAACGTGGTATATTTCTCTTTACACACATGTGTCACTTATTGCAATATGTGCAGTAGCTTCGAAAATATGATTTTTTAAAATCGAGTCCACCTTTTGTACTCACCCTGTATATTAGAACCATTTCCTAACTAAACCATTTCCCATATAAAGTTAACATTAGCGCATATAGGTTTCCGTTTGGGGGGCGACCGGTATTTTAAACATTTATTGTTTCTAAAGTTAATATAAATGTTTTAAAATAGCTTTTTTTTTTATAATTGTTTTAACCCCTTTCCTGTTCAATTTTTTTCGAGTTGGAGGGTAAAAAAAATGTCAATTTTTTAAAATCTATATCAGAATATGCATTTAAAAAATGTCAATTTTTTTAAATGCATATTCTGATATAGATTAAGGTGACCAAACGCCCCCATTTTCCGGGGACAGTCCCCAATTTCAGTACGTTTTATAAATTGTCCCCAAAATGTAAAACTGGAATTTGGGGGCAATTTTTAATTATTGCATTGTTTTTAATTAAGTTACTGTTCATTGTTTTATTAATTATAAATTTCCCCAGTTTTGTTTCAAAATCGGGGACATGTCCCCGATTCTATTTTCAAAAATCTGGTCACCCTAATAGATACATTTTTAAAACATAATAACACTATTATCATATAAGATTTCTTAAATCGTGTATAGTTCTTCCTTCTACTGGGCAGAAAAGTAAATGAAAGTGTTTGAAAGGAAAACGAAATAATTCGGGAAAGATTACGTGAAAAATAAAAAATTTCCTACTGCCCGAACTACACTCGGGATAATCCAGAATGGAACGTTTTGCCTGCCCGAGCTCAGCTCGGGAAAATCCGGTAAGAGGTTAAATTTTCGTAAGGTGCCAGGGCCCTGTCGTCCTCCTCCCTTAAATACGCCACTGAAAAGTAATGAATAACTGTATGTTGGCTCGTCTGTGTTGGCGAAAATTCTCGTATTGCGGGCAAGGAATTCGTTTTAGCTCTACGATACGTATTCGTGAAAAACTCGTTGTAATGTCCATTCGCGTAAGTTAGATCGTGTTGTAGCGCGGTTCCACCTCCACCATACTTCCTTACAACGGTATGGTGGATAGGGAAGTCTTGTATTTATTAATTAAAAAAAAATGTTAACGTGACATTGTTTCTTTGAATGTAAATCTATTTTGGAATTGTCTATCTATGCATCTATTGCAATTGTAACGTGATTGTCTGTTTTCTTTTAAAAAGTTACGGTTTGTGTTAAAAAAGCGTTACGATACGTACTTGGGAAAAACTCACGTAATGTCTATTCGCGTAAGTTAAATCGTGTTGTAAAGCGAGTCCACTTACTTCATTACAACGATAAGATGGATAGCGAAGTCTTGTATTTATTAAACGAAAAAATTTGTTGACGTGGAATTGATTCTTTGAATGTAAATCTATTTTAAAATTGCCTATCTATGAATCTATTGGACATAGTAGCATTTTCTTTAAAAAATGTTACGATTTCCAATTTCCACAAGCGTTAAAAAAGCGTTACGATACTTGTGAAAAACTCACGTAATGTCTATTCGCGTAAGTTAAATCGTGTTGTAAAGCGAGTCCACTTACTTCGTTACCACGATACGGTGGATAGCGAAGTCTTGTTTTTATTAATCGAAAGAATTTTTTTATGTGCATTAATTCTTTGAAACGAAACTATTTTGGAATTGTCTATCTATGAATCTATTGGAAATTGTAACGTTTTGTTACGATTTCCAATTTCAACAAGCGTTAAAAAAGTGTTACGATACATACTTGTGAGAAACTCACGTAATGTCTATTCGCGTAAGTTAAATCTTGTTGTAAAGCGAGTCCACTTACTTCATTACAACGATAAGGTGGATAGCAAAATCTTGGATCTATCGAACAAATTTTTTGATGTAGCATTGATTCTTTGAAACGAAACTATTGTGGAATTGACTATCTATGAATCTATTGGAAATCGTAATATTTTCCAAAAAAAAGTTACGATTTCCAATTTCAACAAGCGTTAAAAAAGTGTTACGAGCGTTACGATACGTACTTGTGAAAAACTCACGCAATGTCTATTCGCGTAAGTTAAATCGTGTTGTAAAGCGAGCCCATTTACTTCACTATAATGATACGGTGGATAGTCTTGTATTTATTAATCGAAAAAATTTGTTAATGTGGCATTAATTCTTTAAAACGAATCAGTTTTGGAATTGTCTATCTATGAATCTATTGAAAATTGTAACGTTTTCTTTAAAAAAAATGTTACGATTTCCAATTTCAACAAGTGTTTAAAAAATCGCCGGTCCAAGTCCCTTTTTTACCCCAGGTCAATTTTTTTTTAAATATACGGAAATATGCCCATTTCAGTATATTCCAAAAAATCTTTCGTTTAATTATGCAAATAGTCTCTTAAATTGGTTTAAACGTGAATGTCCGTCTTCATGCAGTGGTGTAAGCGGGAATAAGACTGCATTTAGAAATGGTGTCACAATCCATGCGTCCACTGCGATTTGTTTCTCTTCTTTGCTAATTAAATGTCGAGCTATATGGCGGCAACGAAGCATACAGGATTATTATTGCATACTTCGCAGAAATTCACTTGCGGTTATAATATCGCGTTTCAGCCTAAACGCAGATAACCGGAAAGGTCTGTTACGTGATGTTACGACGGACAATGCTAAATAAGTGGCAACCTTGTCACATAGCGTGAACCATTCCTCCAAAGCAGCAAATGAACAAAGTATATCAGATCGCTTTGAAAAATGGAATTAAGAAAAAAAAAAAAAAAAAAGACCAACAACAATTCGGTCCGCAAATGGCAAACAAAAGTGGCTTTACTACAATAGCCATCATCCGGGCACCTGTCGTGAAGGCAGGTCTTTTGAATGCCCGAAACCTGGCTCTGCATAAAATCTCCCTCCAAGGTTAGGTTCTTGAAACAAAAGACCCTCACCTTGGCAACGTCTGTACTATGGATAAATATATAAATATAAAAAAAAAGAAACAAAGAAAAGACAAAGTAAAAGTCTTTTCTTTGTTGCCATTATAGAAAACGAAATAATAGTGACAACAACAAAAGATAACGGGGACACAATGGGTTCCGTTGCGTCACACTGGGTGTGTCTCTGAAAACTGGGCATTGTTGGAACAAAACGTGGCGCACATTTCTTTGTTGTGCTTTTGTTTCTGTCTCTTGGTGGTTCGGTTTTTGCGCGATTGACAAAGATTTTAGGGAGGTTTTAGCACACGAAACGAGCTGGAGTGTAAGGGTAAAATGATATGCTGTCACATTGTTGGGGGCCCCACGCCGCTAACGTTCGGAATGCGAGTAGGATTTTTAGCTATTGTTAGTAATCCGGATCGGTGTGTAATTAAGGTAACAATTTGCTTTTGCTGTTTGCGTCGGTGGTATTGTCTGGCCAGAAGGATCTCCAACGAATTGACGTTTTATTGTATTTTCTGCGCACCATCGTTTTATTATTTTTTTATTTAGATTTTTTATAAAAATAATTTCATGCATAAAATAATTATTCATAAAGAGGTACAGTAATAAATAAGTGCTTCAAATCTACCATTAAATTGTGTACTTAAATTTTTGTTCCATATTAAATCGTAAGTAAATTATAAAGCACTTCAGTCAATACAGCCTGAGTAAAAACTTTAAGGCCAGTAAAAATTTTTGAAAAAATGGAAAAAATCTTAAACTAGGCATTAAAATATCATTTGATTGGCAATTATTGACCTTAAATAGAAGTAAAAATGCAGCAGAATTTATTTTTAAATATTTTATCATAAAATATTATAGAACACACAGATCAATATTTAAGCCCGAGTAAACACTATAAGGCCAGCATAGAAAATAACATATAAGGTTTTGTAGGAGCCATCCCTTGGAATTACTTCAAATATATATATATATATATATATATATATATATATGTTCATGCAAAGTTTCTTCAAGAAACTAGTTTTTGTCAAAGTTCGGGATCGTTTTATGCCATCCGTCTTCGACAGTAGATTTCAGTTCTATTGATGATTTAAAATGTCTCCCATTTGCATAAACTCTTCTTACTAAGTCACTCCTTATGTTCTCTATTGGGTTAAGATCTGGAGAGTTAGCTGGCCAATTCAAAGTTTCAACACTGCTGACTTGGAACCCATGTTTTGTACAGTTACTCTAATGAATAGGTGCATTATGTAGCTGATATTTTCCATTTTCTCCTCCAAGAGATTCAGAATTTGGTAAAAGATTTTTAAGTGATCTTTATGCTCCCGCATCTTTATGCTCTTTATGCTTTAGGACATTTGATATGCTTGTGAATCCATTTACCCGAAACGAGCACAATTGAATCCACACCATTGTAAGCAAACCACCTCCAGGTTATCACAGAGCCTCCACCAAATTGACGATTGGAGAATACTCCTTTTTCTTTTCTTAAATCATGCTAATAGTTCTTCCATCCGTCTGGTCCATCCAAATTACTTTTTTTCAATTAGAAACAAAATATTTCTATCCAATGGTTATTCCAGGTCATTATTTGCTGGCTGAAATTCAAACGATCTATTTCAGCCTGGACCCTCATGCCTCTGCAGCATCTGAGGCTTAGCCATTTTTTCTGCATAAATATAATTTCCAGACCTTGTAATTGTGTTATGCATCGTTTTTTTACAAACATTTAAACCTGTCGCAGGAATACGTTTCCTGGTTGAGTCCTTTCCAGTAGATGCAAGTCTGCAAACTCTTCATTCATCACACGAAGACAAAGCTGTAAGTCTTCCCCCTGTATTTTCTCCATAATTGTCTATCAAACAAAAATTTGTTGTCTACGGTCTTTGATCTTCCTATCTTTATTGCAATAGTACAGCTATTCATTTTTGTTGAAGAAAGAGTTCCAATCTGCCCTCATTCATGATCAGTTAACTTCGTGCCTTTCACTATCATCACAGAGAGCTCCAAACCTTCGAAGAAATGTATGGCAAATTTAAGAGTTGTCACAATCTAAGCAATTTCAGTAATGTTTAAGCCAGCATATGTATATTTATTTTTAAAAAACTACTGGTGGCCTTGAAGTTTTTACTCAAGCTGAATATACCGATTTTGTATTTGCGACATATCTGATAGTTATATAATTTATAGATTATGTTTGTTTCGTTATATCTTAACAATGAACTTAACAATTTATAATACAATGATATTTTAATACCCTTTTATTTCATTTTTCCATTTTCTCACAAATTCTTACTGTCCTTAAAAATTTTACTCAGACTGTAATAATTCGATCAATTACTTAAATCTTAGAGGTTAATCTTAATATGTACCATATATATATATAGATATATACAGGGTGCCCCATAACTATTGATACAAAATTTAAGGGGACATAAATCACACAATAAGGAACCAGAATCACATAGCAATGTGGGGCCAAAAACATTGTTCTCACTTGCCTGTTTATAATCACTTTGGGAAAAGTATTGAAGTGCTCGTCTAGTTTCTTAACCAAGTTTCGTAAACAATGGGCTTGTCTCCAAAATTTTCATCCGTGAAAGAAATAGAATTTTTAAACTATTTAATTTTTAGTCACCTATTTTCTGTTAAGGTACATTAGTTTCTCAAGAAGTATGGTCGGAAAGTTCACTATTATTTCAGCACGTGTTCCAAAGTGATTATTAACAGCTACATGAGGACGACGTTTCTGACCTCACATTGATTCTGAATCCTTATTTTATGGCCTACCTGCCCTTAAAATTCGTAACACTAGTCATGAGGCACCTTGTGTATAAATTTGTACCCACGGTCAATAAAGCGTGGCTGAGTATAGCATTTTTGACTTTTGGCTTTTTGCGAGTATTATTTTTTTGAAGGTATCAATCGAAAAAATCAGTGAAACTATACTATTCGAAAAATACTATCAAATGTTATTTGAGATTTCAATTCGAAAATTATTCGAGGATTTGAATGCCAAGTGTCGTTCGGATGATTTGTTCAGTTTAAATAGAAGTAAAAGTAGAATGGTGATCAAAAGTATTGTTCATAATATTGAAGTGTTTAGATTAGAAGGTATTTAAGAATACAGAGAGTTGATCTTATGTTAAATCTATGAAGCTTCGGTGAGACTATCATAATGTGCTCGTAGTACCGGGGTGTTCAAGTTAGCGAGTGTTCAGATAGAGAGAGACCATTGTATATACAGTGTGTCCTCGAATTCATGGGTCAAACTTCAAGGGTAGGTAAAATACATAAAATGACACATTTTTTGAAAAGCAATGTGGTGTCGGAATTGAAAAGAGTACGCAGAGAAGCAGTAAATTCTGTGGAAATAAACAGAAGGTTTTATTACGTAATATTAGAGTAAGTTCTCAAATGTGCCTCCATCAACACCGATACAGGCCTGGTAGTGTTTAGCAAGGGAATGATGTACCCTTTCGAAAGTTCCAGATGTTTCGTGAACAGTTGCACAACAGTGACTGGAAGTTTTACAATCCTCATCAGGTCCTCATCAAAGACAATTGGTGTAAAAAAAAAAAACTGTGCTTGAAAGTTTAGTGAACGTGTTGATCAATCAACTGAATCACCTCGTCCAATCATCGAGGGCCAAAATTGGCATTGATACAAATGCGCACATTATTGTAGAAATGAGATGGAGCTCTATCGTGTTGAAACCACGCATAATTCAATTTCAAACCCCACACTGCTATACAATTTTTTAAATGTATTTGCCCTACCCTTAAATTTGGCCCATGAATGCAGGGACACTCTGTATATAAATAAGAGAAGTAGATGAAAGAAGTGAAAGAGAAAAGAATTCCGTTGTTCTGGGAAAAATTTCTCAATAATATCGGCTAGTATTGTGTTCCTTGCCTAAGTGAACAGCAAACAGAGCCGGCAAAAGTTTTACAAGATTCTCAATAAGAACATTTAACCTTTTCGCTACTTAATCTCTGCAGTCGATAGACGTTAATGCCCCCAGCTCATCGATTCGTGCCCCAATTCTTCATAAGAACTTGCTCGCCCCGGGCTGTTCATCCTCTCAGACCACCCCGAAATCTTATTGTCAGTCCGCCAACTGACGGCTTATTAAATAATGTTTAGGAACGCTTGTTTGCCGAGAACTTTTGTCCGGGCCGAATATCATAATTGCCCTGTGGAGATGCATAACCCAAAGCCCGGCTTAATTTTAAAAGCAATTGTGTGTTTAGACTGCATTATGACTGTAATTATTGACAGTGATTTAAAAATAAGTGAATGTGTGCGTGTGTGGAGGCCAAATCTTTCGTCTTCAAGTATCAAATGCCTTATTGAGGGACGGAAGAAAATTCGGGAGGAGTCCAAACAGTGAAAATGGCAGAATTTTTCAAAAAATGAATTAATCGTTATCATTTTATTAACAAAAATCAAAATTTCTGGGAGAATCCGGACCCCTGGATCCCCCTCCCCTGAACCCATGCGGAAAAAAGGGCATCCGTTGCCATCGCTTGACTCAACTACCAGAAAGATGGCGGACGATCGAAACGTTCATCGCGTGCCACAGATCTAGAGAACCTTTTTTGACGACAGCTGGCTGTATCGGGCACAGCCAGCTGTCCTCAAAAAAGGGTCTCTAGATCTGTGACACGCGATGAACGTTTCGATCGTCCGCCATCTTGCTGGTAGTTAAGTCAAGCGATGGCAACGGCTGCCCTTTTTTTCATCATTGGGCAATCTATCCAACTGTTCTCGCATTCTTCCGTTTTTCAGCAGATGTCAGTGCTGTTAAAAATAATCGTGACCATTTTTTTACGGGAAATGGCGTGCTAAAAAGTAAAGGATTCTCGTGGAGCTATATCACCCGCAACTATTTTTATAGAAATCAAATCTATTCTTCGTGACTGGCAACAGTCAAAACGTCAGAGTTTGGTGTTCCCATAGCGGGAACACTGAGCGTTAAAGGGTTAAAAGAATATCCCGCTTAATGTAATAAATTTTCGATGTACCAAACCGTAGTAATTGGTTAACGCGGTACCGGATAACGGAATATACTGCTTATTAGAATAACTTTCATGGCAAAATGGCTTTTTCATTAAACAGGATTGAGTGTACTATCGTTCAACTTGTAACGAGGGAGTTGTGTTTTCAAGAGTCATCGTTTATCACCTTCTGTGGAAAAACCGTATGAGGCCTACTATCGTTATTTCTCGCTATATACACTTGTTGCAATTTTTTTTTTTTTTGAAGCACTAGAGTGCTGTTAATTACAAACTTCGAAAATCTGTCGACAACCTTTCAAAATCGTATTTTTCTATCTTCAAACATATTCATGCATCACGGCCTCTGTACACCGCCTTTTGAAATCTACCACGTTGAGAATAAATAAATAAGTAAATAAGTAAAACTTTTAATATATAATACGATACCTTTTAAGCATCGTATAGATAAAATTGCGTGTTAAAAGATTTGGATAAAACTGTACCATTCATACTTGTATATCCGTGCAATTTTCATTCACAGAACATATGATAACCTTTTGCTGCGTGTACAGGCCTGAAGGCGAGAGCTGTTACCAAATCCAGGGGTCGTAACACTATAATATCGTAAAGCATTCAGTAACAGATAAATCAACCTTTCCCCACTCATGACGTTTCATTCCGAAACAGCATCCCTGTGCTATCACGAAGCTATCGAAATCACTATTGGAAATTCCACCACATTTTCCCGACAATGTAAAAGCGAATGAGAAGCTCTTTTCCGAAATGTTAGGATAAAACGCAGAGTATTTGTTTTATTGTGTGTATTATGGAGTGTTAAGCTCTACCACAAAAGGCCCTCTTTCCTTCACAAACAGAGAGAATCACGAGTCCAGCAGTTTGGCAAAAACACACTTATGCCTTAATCGATGCCCCTCGCTACTGGGACTTCCATGTCCTTGTTAGAGGAAAGGGTAACGAGGGTTTGTTTTGGTCGTTGCCAGTTCTGACAATCTCACAAATGTATAAATATTCTCATCTCCTTTAAATGCAACTAATGGTGGTAGAGCCAAATTGAGGGTCGTGGCTTATCCAAAAAATTTTGAGTTACTGATTGAGAACTTTTCGTCACTAATGCACCCCGATAACACTGTGGTAGGGTTCAGGAATTGAAACTTCTAATTTCAAGGCCGTTATCCAAATGAACAAAAGGTACCCATTTGCTCAACCTTCAAATGCTGGTGCAGCTTAACTCGGTAGCGATTGCGCGTTCGCCGCACAACTCCTTTCAGTCAGAAAGATAGCCGGTGGCATGATAAACGATGTGCCTCAAGTTGTGGACTTTGCTGCTTCTCATTGCGGCTTTTGTGGTCTAGGGTCACTTGCTATAAGCTTTCCTGCCGCTTGTTGCGCACTTTCAATGAGTGAGGTAAAGGATGTAGTGCTACTTTCGCCATCTGTCGTTGAATGATACGTGATGTTATCACCAATAAGGAGAGCTAGACCTTTACTTCTTATGTCCTTCCCTTGGTGGGCTCCCTAAAAATGCCTATCCACCCACAGCATACGCAGTTGGTACTAAAATACAAAAAAGTTCCATATGCTATAAAAATATTCGCCATAGACCTGGTTAAGTACACTCTAAAAAATAACCGTACAATTACTGGTAACTTTCGGTAAAATATTACAGAAATTCTCCATTCATTTTTGAATATAGGGCAATTTCCGTATCAGGGGTCAAAGCTTCTCTGGAACAGAATTTCTACAGGAACTTACTGGAATAAAATTCTGTAAATATATGGAAAATGTGTTGGCGTTCCATCTGCCAGTACATTTTCCGCATTTTCACGGATTTTTTTTTCTTAACTGCTTACAGAAAATGACAAATGCGTAATGAAGTCATTACAAATGATGCTACAAGTTCTGCACAAAAATAATCAAGTCCCTATTCTCGAGAACTCTTTCCAAATCCTCGTAACAGCCATTGTACTCCCGCGGAATCCAAGATGGCCGCCGGTGAAGGTCTTGGGAAAAATTCCCATTATGGCACAAAACATCGCTATTAGCCCTCCATTCCGCTGCGGCAAAAATCTTCCGACATTATTCCCTTTTGTGAACGTTATCCCCCCCCCGCCCAATTCAAAAGGGGGGGGGGAGTTAGAGAGCGAGAGAAAGTAGTAAGGAACGAAATAAATAAAAGCGCCTTTCGCACAAAAAAATAAAAATCTACAAGGTAATATATCTGTAACTGATCCGAAAAGGGGAGGAGGGTGGGGGGCTATTATTTCACAAGCAACAACAAACATTTTAATATTACCTTCCCGATATAAACATTTCGCGCAAGAAATTGAATTTTTCGTGTCAGCAGCAACGCAGCTAAAGGGCCCCAAATACACACACAGAAGAGAGAGAGAGACAGACAGAATGCTCTTTGTGAAGTTTTCCATTAGAGAGACTCGGGGCCCGCGACTCAAAAGGCATTCTTTTCAATGGCCCCGAGCTCCACTAACAAGAGAGCCCGCCATTGTCGTTCGTTTTGTTGCATTATGTTGTTTGCAGCGAGCGGTCCGACAGCAAATTAGGCTTCTCTATCTCTTTCTTATTTTTATTTTTTTTATTATTTATTTATTCGGAAGGTTTTTCCGCGTTTTTTAACCCGGCACACGCACACGCACACAACTCAACTCAACTCTCTCTCCGTTACGTGTATATATATATGTGTGTGTATGCATGTATAAATATATATGCCTCTTTCGTTTCGATTATACTTTATTTTTGCCGGATAAAATAGCGCTCCCCCAAAGGGCACAAAAGGATGGAAAAGAAGTGCGGGGGGGAGAAGGAGAGTTGTTGGTTGGGGGGTTGGGTGGAACGTGCATATGCAGATATCCATTTCGAAAAGAAAGGCAAAATGCATACGGTTTCATTTCGAATGAACTCCCTCTCTCTCTCTCTACTACTACTATTACTTTGCGTACAAAAGGGAACCGGTGAATAGAATTTCCCTGGGAATCCACATCTTTGCTTTAAAGGAGTGTTCCCTCGAAAATTCGAGGAGAGAGAGTGATAGAGAACAAACGAGATGAGGAGGGGGGGGGGGGAGAAGCAGAGGCATATACACCTGTAACAACAACGTTGAAAACTTTTTTTTTTCCCAACCAAATTTTAGTTTTATTTACTTATTATTAGTTTTTTGTGAAAAATTTCGTTGAATAACTCTTCACAATTGCGGCGCGTGTGCGAGGGTTAATGTTAAGGTATGCATATCAAAATGGAGTAATTACGGTTATTACCGAATTATGGTTATTTGGAAAGAATGGGAGTCGAGAAAAGACTGGATAGAATGAAAAGATATTTGCGTTCTGGCTTTGTTATCTTGAATGCGACTGAGTGCATTATGAAGCTTTAGTTAAAATGGCGGCTTCAATTCTTTAGAAATGGAAATGTTTTTCACACTGTAGTTAGCGCACTAACTCACTGATGAAGAGCAATCATGTCGTCAGCACAAGCAATGACCTTTTGTAAAAACCTATTTCTACGGAATAAAATGATCATTTTTCTTTTTCAATACCTGTAAAATAACAATGGCCTTAACGTTAAAAGGATAATATAAAAATGATATGTTATTCATAATTTAAGTAGAAGTGACCAACAATCCCCTATAAACAACTTCAACAGTATTGAAGATATTGAAATTTAAAATAAATCTTGTAATTTAGTAATGACTTAGCTATTTAAAGTTAACGTTTTATTCGCCTAGCAAGTTTGAAGTTTAAGAATAAATTATTACCATCTGTAATGCACTGGCCTTGTTTGAGGCAGCTATAACACTAGTGAGCATACTTATGACACAATTTCGTAGTTTGTGGTGTCAAGGTAAGTCACATAAAAAGATAATGGGACGCACATACCTCTAATAATGCAGCTAACTTTCTTTCAGTTAGTTACTTTTAATAAGTATGAACTTGTAAAACAGTATGATTATGTGCACTAGAAGAAATAATGGTTGGTAGCGAATAGCTATTTGATGGGAATAAGAGTAAAATAAAAGTTGCAAGTTTACACGTTGTTGCAAAACTTAGGGGCTCAAAGTGTTCAACGTTTACTATTTTGACTAGATGAATTATCCTGCGTTGCACAGATGCTGTAGGATTAGGAATTAACAAATGGCTTGGTGACAAAAATATGTCACCAATAACTCTCTTCTTCCTTCATTTGCAAAACTGGGTATTTTTTGATTTTTCTAGGAGGAACTTAAGCTTCCTAGAGGGTCCAGTCCCTATTACTTTAAGGTAATTTTTAGGGATGGGCGCGAGACGAAAAGAAAGCGTCTCCCGTCTCGCAAAACAGCCTAAAAGCTTTGTGTCGTCTCGCAAAATTCCCTATATCGTAGTGTTAAAAATGTCTGCCTGGTCTCGCAAAAAATCTGTAAATCTGTGGTCTCTCATCCATCCCTAGTAATTTTTCATGGGGGCTAAAATCTTTCTTTTTTGAAAGGCGTTAGACCCAGTTAAGCCAATGCCTTCCCGATAAGAGAAATTCAATAAATTTTACTAATTTTAATAGCGATAGATTCCCTCTGCGTCACACAGTTTTCTTCACTCAGCTATCGCTGCTGTCCTTTCGACATTTGTCTGTTATTCACTTTTCGTTATTTGTGCCATGCATTCTTTTGGAAATAGAAGATTTGAAGGGATGGAGGCGAGACGAAAAAATAGGACTGTCTTGTCTTGCGAAATTCTTATATGATAATGAGAAATAGACCCATCTCGTCTCGCATAACAGCTATAAATTTCTGTTTCGTCTACGAAATATGGAAAAAAAAGTCGATTATAAAATTGCTCAGTACCACCAATATATTAAAAAAAGACGAGCACATTGATGCTAAAATTTGAAAGGGTAAAATGCAAAGTGTAAAAACGTATTTCTGATGATTTTGACAGATTCTCCACAGCCATATTGTACAACTTCCAGCTAGAATTGCAGACCAGTGTCCAGATGGGCATTTTTGCTGACGGAAAATACTTTTAGCATGAAAAATAAATGACCTTAATGTCGGATAAGTGCAGTTTTGGAAAATTCGAACAAACAAATGTGCGTTTTGTGCGCCTTGCACCCGTAGCATTATTGTGCGAATTAATGAGCATCACGTGCAAATTAAGGTGTCTTTTCTTACTAAATCGAGAATGCTGAATAACTTTTTAACTGACATTTTTCTAGTTTTTTGGATCGTTTTTGAGGTAAATAAGCTAACTCCAAATTTAGGCTCCAGGTGGCACTGTAAGCGGTTTCTTTGAGTATCGCATGGCAGCTGTACTATACCTAGACCTCACTTTTATGACTATAGCTCTTTGCCTATCAGAAATTATTCGAATGACAACGGACTTTAGGGGTAGCGGGCACGCTGTGTAGAGTAGGGTTTCACGTAATGGAGTCCTCTTGCGGAGTGAAGCGAATTAGTATCGAGGCAATGCTTTTTCGAGGAACACCTGTTATCTTCGCTCGCACCCAGGGCCTTATTATCGCACGAGCAAATCGGTACTTTGCCCAGGGTCTCCAGTTTCAAATGTTGCTCTGAAATATTCTTTTTTATATCAAAATTTTATGAAAAATAAAACAAATTTCATAGATGGCGGCCCCAAAATTCATCAATGCCCGGGGCCCCTGTTGGTCATAATCGGGCCCTGCTCCGACCAGAATCTGAGAAACCCTAATACAGACGTTTGTAAGGGCTTAGTAATTAACATCTAACATAATGAATTTTGTGAAATATTTTACATATATAGCTGGATCTTTGCTCAT
Organism: Cheiracanthium punctorium; assembly: GCA_038373885.1. Lineage (NCBI taxonomy): Eukaryota > Metazoa > Arthropoda > Arachnida > Araneae > Cheiracanthiidae > Cheiracanthium > Cheiracanthium punctorium. The sequence continues at coordinate 824,547 of JAWZYV010015960.1, read as the reverse complement.
GGTCCATGAATTGATTTATGACATAATGAATAGTCACATAACTTTTAAATAATACCAATTTATTTTGTCAATCACCAATTGAAGTCTGTTATATTTCCATATTAGATAATACTTTTATTTTGTTGTTTAATTACTATATTATTTATTTACTGTGATTCGTAAGCAATTTCTGTAAAATAAATATGATTTAATACAAAAATATGTGATAATTTTTTTGTTGTATCTGTTCACTTGCTCTGCGAAATGTTTCTTTTTAACTAATATATGGGCTCATCGGGTTCGCCCTCTTTTCTTAGGACGGAGGGCTACTGTGCTGAGGCACGTGTGCATTTCTTCCTAATTTTTATTTTATTTTATTTATATATATATATATATATATATATATTTTTTTACCGTAAACTTGTTTTGGTTCAATTCTCTTCAGTGAGTAACTAATTAACCTTTCTCAGACCGAATTCATTTCACGGTATATTTTAAATTATTTTTTTGCATATTTTGTCTTTGAATGCGCTAGTTGAAATATGTTAGTCATTTAAATGAGGAGAAAAAACTATTCTATACTATTTTCACTGTGTTCCCAAATAGAAACATGGGTCATTTCCGACTATAATTTTACATTAGTTTCAAAAACGGAATATAATGATGGACAGTTTAAATAATAAGTGGTAATAATAAATAAATGAAAGCTTTCTTTTTAAATTTAAGTAAAAAAATATGAATGAAGTTTGAAGAGGGGAGGGTATCAAGATAGCTCTGTACAAAATTTATGAAAATCCAGTTTCCCCTATCCCTATTTTTATCCTATTCCTTTTTATATTCCCCTATCCCTAATCCCTATTTTTATGATTTTTTGTCTAGTTTCCCACTAATGATAGAAATTAAACTTCTATTCCCGAAAGTCAAGTCATCTTTTAACTATATCTGCTAATTTTTTCAAGTCAATATTGATAAAATTTAATTTTTCTATACATTTTTAATTTGTCCGAACTCCTACAGGCCAATGTTCCCAATTAGGAACATTGGCCTGTAAAAGGTTTAACTAACTCTTCAATTATAAGATGGAAGGCTAAACCCTAAATCTCGCTAAATGCGGCAACGGTATATTTGTCAAATTTTGATGCCATTAAAGTCAGTTGTGTTAGAAAAGTTTTTTTTTTTTAAACAATCGATGCGTTTGGCATTATTCACTTCCTTTTATAAAAGCGTTTCGTCCATGCCGTCTCCGTGACCACAAATGGCGCCCGATCCAAACTCCTCAACTCTACCTCCTTCCGCTAATGGGGCCCCCACAAAACCCATCGCCGTGTGTCGCCTCTATCTCCACCACCGGAGTCCTTTTCAAAAGACCCGGTCTAAGAAAAACCGGCAGCAGTCCCATCTCTCTATCCACCAGCGTTTTTCTCTGCCGGGCGATAATGGGAGAAATGGGAGAGACAAGAGATAATGCACTTGGAAGCGGGATATAGTCCTTTTGTCCGTCTGCGCATTGTCTTAAAGTAAGAGTTTCCCCCCCCCTCCCCCTATCTCTTCTCTCTCCGACCAATTATCTTCGCACTAATTCAAAATATTTGTTCCCAGAGCGATCTTTTATTTTCTAATTGTGAGTGCCATTTCGACGTAAGAGGACGTAATTAAGAAAAGGAATTATCCGCTATGAACGCTTCAATTTCTGGTGAAGAAATAGCTTCTGCCGAATCCAGCTTTTGTCTATCTCTGTTAAAGGAGCCCACTGGTGTAACTTGTGTTCGCTTTTTTACTTTGTACTCCAATCTCTCTCTCTCTCTCTCTCTCTCTCTTTTTGTTTTATTATTATTACTATTATTGGTTGTGTTTTTTCTTTTCTTTAAATTCTCAGTCGTTAAGAGTTATTAACCTTTCTGGCGAGATAGATCGGGTTCTTTTTTAATTCGTCGACAAAGTTTAATGATGAGGCATTCTCTTTTGAATAAATATGATGTATTAATTACCGCAATTGAATAAAGTGTATTAACTGAAGATGGATAAAATGTATCAGCTTTATTTCGATTTCTCCCGCTTTATGTGAGACTGGCTTTTCTTTGAAATTTTCGAGCTTTCTCCTCTGCTAAGTCGCGTGATTTCTCTTTCCTTTCTCCGGGCTTTGCGTCTTTTGTTTCTTTGGAAACTTCGGGCTGCATGCTGTTTGGTCACTCGGATCTGCTTTTAACTCTTTTTTTTCCACGGTTTAGAGCAATGGTTCCCAAGCTGCGGTTCTCGAGCCCCAGGTTTCACGAGATGTATAAAGGGGTTCGCGAAAATAATATATTACTACAATACGACTACACGAGGGTACACCAATTTCTTTTTAATTTTCCAAGGGGTTCGCGAATAAGAAAAGATTGGGAACCACTAGTTTAGAAGATCATGGGATGAAAATGGAATCTTCTTGATTAACATATTGGATTGCCGTGATCTGTTAATTTTGGGCGCATTCGTAAGCGCCCAACAAGTGGCACTTCTTGCTACTAGTTCTATTTTTAAGCGTTCTTAAAATCTCAGTTTTTAAACCTTAACCGGTTGATTATCCATCTTAGACGCCAACAGAGTGCAGTTAATTGAAAAAGTAAATCAGCTATGACAGGAACTAGTCGATTTAGTTTTCCATGGTTTGTTTACAGTCCTCGGAGGACGTTCGGGTAAGCATGGGGACCGGTGACTTGGAGGTTAAGAGGCCTCTGTAGTCGGCTTGCGGAGATTCAAGTCCCAATGTTTTGCTATGGAGAAAAGTGCCTTAACGTCTAATCCTTTTTGTCAGAAAGTATTAGGTATTTTTAAAGGAAAATTTCCTGCGTGAATCTTGAGAACTATTCGCAAGGACTGCGCGAATCAGATTTGATTTAATTTAGCCGAAAGAGATTTTATTGCAGTCTGAAAAGTAACATAAAATCTAGACCGCAATAAAATCTCTTCCGGCTAAATTAACTCAAATCTGATTCGCGCAATCCTTGCGAATAGTTCTCAAGATTCACACAGGAAATTTTCATTTAAAAATACCTAATACTTTCTGAAAAAAATGATTAGGCGTTAAGGCACTTTTCTCTATAGCAAAGCATTGGGACTTGAATCTCCGCAAGCAGACTACAGAGGCCTCTTAAGGCCCTGTCCTACTCCATGCCAATCGCCAAAGCTTACGGTCATGAGTTTGATACCCACTCATACCCTAGTCGCTTAAATTTAATTTCTCTGTGCTAATAACAAGGGAGGAGAATAGGCTCTAAATTCTCACACACCAGCTCTCCAGTTGATGAGATTACGAACAGAAGATTTGATTGTTAGAACTTTGGATAATTTCTTCCATCTTGTTCTACATTGCAGATATATCGACAAATTTCAACATTAGTTTTGGGAATAACTAGTTAGTTTGAAGAACCCATAGCTCGAAAAAAAAGTTAAATGTTTTATGATTAACTGTTTATGAAGAACAATACTTCATAGAGCTATTCAATAACAGAAAATTCTAAATTTGGCAAGAGAGATAATTTTATTAATAAACTGCGAAGCACTTTATTGAAATTTTGTTAATTTTAAATTTGCGACGACACCTATAGCTGTAAAATACTCGCTGACGCTAATACAGAGCTGTTGCCACAGCTTTTTCACCACCTTCTAATATTACTCCATTATCTAACACCTCCACACAAAATCAACACAACTCGGCGATCAAAAGTACTTATCTCTTCTGTTTCCTCCGATGGCTTAACTGCTGCGGCAAAGAAATATGCGTCGATTCCTGTGCTACACAACAAACATTCCTCTGTGTTTTATATGACACTCTCTTGTTGAGTTAAAGGAAAAGCGGACAAATCTAATAATCCGCGGGATAGATCCGCCCTTGCACTTAAACCGCGCTTTCTTTCCCTAATCCTCCGGAATGGAGTGTGCAGAAGGAAGAGACAGATGTGGTCGGTAGTCTCCACAAACATCAATCTGGAGGGTATAAGGGACTTGGCGAAGAAAAGCAAGAATAAGTGTTAAGTTCACTAAAAGGACTTGTTTGAAATATACTGCTGTGATTTTTTTTTTTACTCACAATATTTTTTGTTCAGAGGTGTCGCCAATTATTGATGGAGAAAGCCTGGCTGCCTGTATGAGGGGCGACTGTTTGTAGGGGGTGAGAGGCAAAAGTTCTACCCCAGAAAGATACTACATTTTAACACTTTAACGCGCAGTGTGAACACCTTCTAGATGCAGGCCTAACAACTGAAGCTTTGACGTCATCACTAGATCTTCATAAATGACGTCATCACAGTTGTATCTTCAAAAAGTAAAACTGTTTAAAATTTCTGGTGGATGCTACAAATATTAGAAAATATCTTAAATTAAAGATAAAAATTAAAATCCCTTTCTGATACAAAATAATTCATTGTGATCTACTTCTGTATCATATTATACAATTAGTGATGTTCAAAAATTGTCATTTGTCGTAAAATTAATTTTTGTATCTTAAATCATTAAAAAGTTTTATGAGTGAGAAAATTCACCACAAATTTAAAATAGATATACTTTGTGAAAGTAAAACTGTGATGACGTCATATAAGAAGATCTAGTGATGACGTCAAAGCTGCAGTTGTAAGGCTTTCGATATCTAGAGGGTGTTGGCGGTATCTTCGCTGTGCGGACACAACTCTCACATTTTGGTTGTTTTGATTCACGAAGAATACATTTCATTTCAATTAAGTACTCTAGGAGGGCATCTAGATAGTCTGCACAGTGTCGAAAGAGTGCCGCCGTAGCCATCGCACTATTTAACTACCAACAAGATGGCGGACCGCTATTTTGCTGGTAGTTAAATCGTGCGATGGCCACGGCGGTACTTTTTCTACACTAGGAAGTGGTTGCGCTTCAAAGGGTTAATGTTGAACCACTCCTACATTATAACAGTACGTAAATCATAACGATAGTATAGGCGTAACGAGTGGGGCATGGCTCCTCCCTGCTCATAGGTTTGGGTTTGGGCGCCCATGAGAGAAAGATGCCAGACGCTACAGACGTTTTTATCATTACTTTCTACAACGCGTTTATAATTAAACTTGTTTTAAAAAAACAACACTTTGCAATTGCTATTAATTTTGGCACATGGACAGTACGTGAGATGCACTCAAGGAACTTTTTTTAGAAATTTAATTTTAAAAATACCCACCAGGGGACACTTTGCATGAAAAACAGCATATTTAGCAATAGAAATTACTATATCTAAATGTATACCCTCTCGAAAAAGTGTTCGACTATAATCGAACTGTTCTATTTTAGCTTTTGCGAATATCTAGTTTTTGAAAAACACACAAGTACAGAAATATGAAAAATTGGAATTGTGCATAACCTTATTAGTATTTTATAGCAAATTATTTTTAACGTACGAAACCCACTAACATTAAAGTCAGGATGAAGGCCATTGGATTTTCTAAAATTAGGTGCCAATGAGCAAGCAGTATAAAAATTATTTGCAGTTTTATAGTTGTAAAGTTATTTCATTTAATACAACGATGCAGATACATATTAATTATGTCAGTATGAAAGGCATTTTATTTTTCGCAATCTAGCACTGTCGTAATTCATTCATCATTATCATTATTATTATTACTTTTATTCTTATTCATTTATTTACTTTTATTATTATTTTGCAAAGAAAGTCTCGAATTTCAAAACAGTTTTAAAAAAAAGCAAAAAAGGAAAGAAAAATAATCTGTTTCGGAAGCAATAACTTTCTTTTCATTTCTAAAAAGGAAAGAAAAGTGAACGCACTATAAATAATTCTAAAAGTAAAATGCATTTTAACGTAATAACGTCCAGCGATCTATTTTTAGACGGTCGCAAAAAATATAAGTCGCAAAATACTTAAGTATTTACTTATTTTCTTATTTTTATTTCTCGAATAAAAAAAATCTGATTTTCACAAAATCCACTGAGCGATAGCAAAGTAAAATGTTAATCGTTCATTGTTTTATTAACATTTTTAGAAAAAGAAATACATTATCTTCATACCCCACAAATGTCGGAAATTTACTGATCACTTCTGGCATCAACATAAATTGGAGAATGTGCTGAAAAAAGTCGGGTGCTAATGGGTTAAATTGTGTCTCAAACTATCTAAACTAACTTTTTGATATTGCTTATGAATATATGTAGCAATAAAACATTTGTAAAAAAAAATAAAAATGTCTTTTTTAGGAAGAATCACTTAATTTTGTAAAAAATAAGTAAAAAAATAAATTAATTAACAGCATAAATAACTTTGAAAGCGTAGTATAACTAATCTACTTGTTAATGTATGTAAAATAAAACGCAAATATAATGCAAGGAAAAAAAAAAGCCTTCAGGAATAAGTAACCAGCATAGGAAAACTGAATATATAAAACTGATGAATATGCTGATGATATCTATTAACGAAGTATATATATGCTAATTGCATAAAAGAATAGCATAAAAGATATTAATTACTGCAAAGGTGGCAACGCAAAGCAATTCATCCCAAAAGAGAGAAAAATAAATGTAGAGAATCAGGCAATTCACATTATTTCTCAAATAAAGGCACGCAGATAGAGACTATGTGCTTACACGCTGTTGCCATTCACTTGCAACAAAGCGCGTAATTTCCCTTGAAAAGGGATTTAGCCTATCTCAAGAAAGAAAACAAACACAATATAACAAGCTTAAGGCAAATGAATTATTTATGCAAATGGAATATTAAAAGTAAACACGTTTTTGATTCCGACTCACAAAAGTATTCGTTTCATTTATTTACGTATTCGTTTCATTTATTTAGCCCCTGCTTTCACATAATGTTATTTTGCTATTTGAGAAGAGTACAATAAAATGAAATCGAGGGCTTAATTAGAGGAAGGGATTGCTCTGGCGATGCCTCTAAATGTTTTCTTTATAATACCTCACCCCCCTCTCCTTCTTCCCTCCAACCTTTTAGAGATAAAAGAATTGCGATGAAAGGGATTAGAGGGTTATATAGGGAAGTAATACGGGGAAAGAAAAAAAAACGCAGGCGTGTGTGTATGTATACGAAGCGGTCTGTGACGACAAGAAAGGTGAGTTGAGTTGTTAATTACTGACTTCATTAGCTAAAGAAATGAATTTGGAAATAGATAGTTGTGAAGAAGAAATATGATATAATGGATGGAATGGAATTTTTCGGCAATGCTGGGATGTAAAAAGGAAAATCAGAGCTCCGAATCCATTTGTCTTTTTCATGCATAACTTTAAGTATTATTTACTACACTTTCGTGCCCGACAAAAGAATGAAGAAACTATATTCATTCAAACAAGCGTAATAGTTATGCACGTGCATAATTATTGATTTAATTCTATGAAAAGGTTTGTTGGAAACATTTCATATAGCACACTGCTGTATTCTGCGCATTAGTGCTTTTGCCTATCTATCTATAACTTTAATATTTCTTTATGCAATGAGACCTTAATCACATGTAAATAATATTATGAAAATATTTTATCTCAAGACTATGTGCTCATTCTTACTTATCAAAAAGTTTCCATAGATATAAATCTGGAATAAAAATATTTTCTCTTAGGGTGTCCCTATAGAGCACAGTATTTGAGTATTCATTTTGAGCAATTGAGGAAAGATAAAATATAATTTTGTTAATTTTGTTAAATGTTGTTTAATTACAGTATTTTTCTCCAGCAAACAATGATTATTTACATCGCAAGCTACCACAACTCAATAATACGACTGTGGAAAAAGGATAATGAAACTGAAGTTCTAATCTAAACTGCAGTCAAACCTCGTTAATACATCCCTCTCGAGGTCACTTAATCGATGTAAAATGACTTACTAAGCGGCGTGACTTTTTAAACGGAGTTTATATTAAATGCGAAGTGAAATTCTAAATGTTTATATAAAAAAGTGTGCCTATAATTAACTTAACATTATAATTTATATAAATTAGTAATATAAGAATTTAAATTAATAAAGTGGGTGACAAATTAAGGGAATTATAAATAAATATGATACGTAGCATTTATAATTTAATTGTACAATCGGTCATACTTAATCTGTCATCCTTAGTAAGTCGAAGCGAAGAATAGTACTGGATGAATTCCTAAAATTTTTTGATAAGGCAGCAATCTTTGTAAGGAAAAATGCGGAGTCGTGCTCAATAAAAATTAAGTTCTTCTGGTGGATAATCTTGACAAAGAAATGGGACAGAGTTGGTATATGGCACTCTTAAAAGTGACGTCTTAAGAAGACTGGTTGAAAAATCAACAACGCAATAAGCGGAGTACAATAAGGGATAAAGGCATATTAAAAAGATCTAGGCAAGAGAGGCTACGCAGTCTTGCCGTTTCTCAGATGAGTCAAGCATTTTATCACTCTGAATAGATCTTGTCACGTGACCTTGCAACCTGCAATGATTGGCGAACATATATCAACAAGGCATCTGGGCACAAGAGGTTTTGGTTCGAAAATGCAAATCCAACTAACTAGCTGGGACTGACCACAAATTTATAAAGAAATTGCCAGGGACTGTGTAGTAATTGCGGTTTTCGAAAGCGAATTTTCTTTGTTCTCAACTACGCAGTTTAGCAGTTTGGGATTTTAGCGGGTTTTTGATTTAGTATGTTATACTCATATCAGCAAGGCATCTGGGCAGCAAGAGGTTTTGGTTCTAAAATGCAAATCCGACTAAACAGCGGGGACTGACCACAAATTTAGAAATTCAACTACCAGGGACTGTGTAGTAGTTGCGGTTTTCGAAAGCGAATTTCCTTTGTTCTGAACTACGCAGTTTAGCACTTCGGGATTTTAGCGGGCTTTTGATTTAGGATGTTATCTATATATATATATATTATATCTATTCAGATCAGTATATATCTTCCCAAACGGGAGATAAAAGTGTAATTCACTATTTTTACATATTTCGAAAGTCGGTACTTTGCAAACGAGTAACTTTTAAAAGTTTATTCCCCTGATATTTGACCTCATTGTGAAGAAAGATGTTATTGTTGACGGAGTTTCCGGAAAGATGTGCAAGCATCTCTAAAGTCTAAACAATGCATATGGTGGTTTAAGCACCATGGTCATTACTGAGCCCGACCGCTCTGAAAATTTTCTTTGCGTACTTCAAGTTAAATCAATGAAGAAGGGTATTTAAAATAGTTGCTTGAAGAAATTTTGAAAATCAATCAAACCGAACGGTATCTGTAAATAATTCTAACTATTAATATTTACGCGAGTCAAAACTAGTCTAAAGTCAATGGTGAAGTGAAAATAAACCACGAAACAATTCTACCACTTAGTTACCTCAAGGCATTAGAGCACCCAGTCTCATTACATCCCGTTTTGTTTCCGGAACACAATACAAAACATACACTTTCCTCATCGGTTGTAGTAATCTTGCATGAAACCTCAATCAAACGATCGTTCATCAAAGCTGCTACCAAAGCGCCCTCCCGCTCATGATTGAATGTATCCATGTTTGATACGAATCAGTTTGTATTCTCTTTACATTTGACTCCGGCCATGAGCCATTATTTGTTTCTTAATGGCCCGGATTTCGTAAACAACGCATTCTGTATCAGTGATAACGATACCAATAATGAAGAAAAGAAACGTAATTAAATTTCAGCTTGCGAAAATAAAAGTTTTTTTTTTTTTTAATATAAAAGAAGTGAAACGAAGGAATCAGATTAACGGGGAGATGTTTATATCACGAAAAACGCTGATAAACTCGCGAATCGTGGGTAAATGGGATATCGAATGCGAAATTTGGGGCAGAATATGATCTCTTGGCGGAAGAGAATTGAGAAAACTCTCACCAGATATGTTATTTTTAAGCGGGAAATGTGACGTGGAATACAATTTAGCATTGCGTGCTCGCTTGTATGTGTAATTAGCATGCCACGCAGTTTTAATGGATTGTTTAACATCGTTTCCAGTTAATTGCAGGGAAAATCTGAGAAATTGCTTACGACTCGAGCTATGAGAGTTACTATGCTCTTGTTTAATTTCAATTACAATTTTTATTCTTGTAATTGAAAATCAGTGAAATATTCTTGTAAGTGATGGGTGTTACAGATAAGAGCCTGTTATAAATGAATGCTATCTGGTATTTTGAATGGCATACTCCCGTTTCTTACTTACCGTATATCTCGGCGTATAACACTTCAAAAAATTACTTTCCACTTCAAAAAATTACTTCATTTTTTCGTGTGCATGTTATACGCCGAATATAAAATGCATAGCATACAATAAAAAATATATTGCTTGGCATATCATAAATTTACCGATACGTATTATACGCCGAGATATACGGTACATAATTCTTACTCTAACTTTACATTCTTAATTCTAAAATAATACGAAGACGTTTTTTTAAAGTAAGATGTTACGTTGTGTTATGGCAAAGCTACGCAAGAGCTATCTGCCAAAGATTGCGGGGGGGCCTTGGCCTGTGGACTTTTTAAGGGGTTCTAATACATATACACGTTACGTATGGAGAAAAACGACCAAAATTCCAGACCGTTTAATAGACAGCCGTGTGATAAGGAAGAACACGGAATAAGTAAGAATCGTTTTTTTTAAAAGAAAAATACCCAAAACCAATTTTTTTAATGTAGTTATTTTCCTATATTTGCATACTTTTCTGTACTTTTCTATGTAATCTTATTGTTTGTGTAAACATTTTTCTCATTTCTCAATAGTAAACTTTTTAACCACCTTCTACGAAACATTTCCGTCAACTTCCACAATTAAGAATTTACTGACATTTTCACTTTTTCCTCATCTTTGCAGAGCCTGATTATGACCAACAGGGGCCCCGGGCATTGATGAATTTGGGGGCCCCCATCTATGAAATTTGTTTTATTTTTCATAAAAGTTTTATATAAAAAAGAATATTTCAGAACAACATTCGATATTGGGGGCCCTGTGCAAAGTCCCAATTTGCCCTGTGATAATAAGGCTCTGTATCTTTGTAGCGCACATGAAAAGTCAACACTTTAATTATTAGGTTAAAAAAAATCTGATGTGTCCAACACATGACTTCCTTGCACGTCTATTAAATCAAAAATGTTTTTTACGCACTTCCTCTAAACTTATTTGTTTGAAAGATATAAAATATCAATAATAGTAAGGTTTAGCGATTTCTAGCCAAATATTTCGATATCGCCAAGCTGAGTTCAATTTGAAAGATTTCCTTCTGACACTTTATTTGGCGATATTTCACCAAAAGCCGACAAACTTGAGATAGTTTGCGAGATCTTGGGGATAGCCAAAGTAGTCATTGACCACAGACTTTCAATGAATTGAATGCATCCATACACCTTAATTTATTTAAAGTCATTTGGCTCACCCTGTAAATAAATTTCCAGTCGTTTGCTGTCAAAAAAGATATTGAAAACCGTTAGATATTATAATATAGTTCTAAATACAAAAGTTCAAAATTCTACGGGTTAAAGTTTTAGAGTTATACAAAATACGAAATAATTTTTGGCGCCAAATTTGGCGATATTTCGGCGAAACTCGTCAATGTCGACGACATTTGGCGAGATATTAAGCATGGACCAACAATGACAGATTATCGCCAAATTTGGCGACATTTCGGCAAAACTCGCCAAGGTCGAGGACAGACGGCGAGATTTTGGGCATGTACCAAACAATGACTGTCTACAATTGTATTATATTGAAGATGTCCATAGACATTAAAGTACTGAAATTCTTTTCGGTGGTCCTGTAAATAAACTCTCCAGTAGATTTTAACCAAAAATCGAGATGCACAACTAGATGTTACAACAATCTTATATATGAAATTTCATAATAGTTTTTGAGATTTGAGAGTTAAATATGCACACACGTACACAAAAATGTCGTCAAGCTTGGCGACTTTCGGCATAGTTCTTGAGGGAGGCACGTGACCGTCGTCGGACCATTACCTAACTTATGTGGTAGGACGGTATTGTGCTTGAAATGGATGAATCTTCTAAAATTGCCATTGACCGTAATGTATTGGAAATCTTTTGAGTGTTCCTGTAGCAGAACTGTAAATGATAAAGACACTTTTTTAAATGGAGAAATTCATTTTCTAACTCTTTACAGCATATATCACTTCTGAGTCGTTTGAAATAGCCCAATACCTCTAAAAAACGCTTTGATGAATTTCGGCCCATAGAGCGTAATGTATTTCGAATCTTTTAGGCGGTTCTGTAGATAAACTATCCAGTCGAATGGAACCGGAAGGGGAGGTGCACAACTAGATGTTACAACAATCCTAAATATAAAGTTTCAACATTTTACGCCTAATAGTTTTTGAGATATGCGAGTTTAATGAATTTCGGCCCATAGAGCGTAATGTATTTCGAATCTTTTGGGCGGTCCTGTACATAAACTATTCATTCGATTGCGACCAAAAGGGGAGGTGCACAACTAGATCATAGATCAATCCTAAATATCAAATCTCAACATTCTATGACCAATAGTTTTTGAGATATGCGAGTTACATACATACGTACGTACGTACAGACGGCATGGAAAAACTGACCACAATAAACTCGCCGCTGGTCAAAACGAGTTGCAGACGCGTTAATATGATCGTGCATGCTAGCCTACGATGAGATGCATCGAAAAAATTCTTAAAATTAAATTTAGAGGTAGTCAAAATCGGATTTTTTGTCGAAATTTGTCCCCCAAAATTTTTCGGGATCACATTACTTCCTTATACTACGTACAAGGAAGTAAAAAAGAATCTTGTCTAAGATAAGTGGGTGGGACGCCTAAACAAAAGAAGTGTCATCGATGGACATTTGCACGGGTTCAATTGTTTAGAATTGAATACGCAATGATTTATTAGTGTCATTACTAATTTCACCTATGACATGTTCGAAACATTGAAAGAACTATACATCCTGATGACATATGTATGTCAAGGAAATGATTAAACGCAGTATTGTATTAACGTAAAGACCCCAAAATACAGGCCAACGCAAGTCTCTTTTTTAGTATGCACGGAAAAAAAATTTTTTGTTGAATTGAACAAAATTTTGTTGATTCAACAAAGATCCTTCAACCGAATGAGTTTGTTGGTTTTAACAAAATTTTTATTAAATGAACAAAATATTGAATTAGAAAACATTTTGTTGATTCAATAACAATATTTCTTTGAAACAGAGCAAACAAAACTTTTGTTGAATCAACAAAAGATTTTTTTTCAGTGCAGAGAAATTTCGCCAAAATCCTATCTTGGCATAGTTAGCGTTCATTATGATGCTTTTCAAATGAAATTACACATGTGTGTGTGTGATTATGGCAACGCTACACTAAGGCGATCTGCCAATGGTGGGGGGTGCCTTGGCAGGAGGACTTTCTAAGGGATTCTAACGCGTATTCACGTTACATCTGGAGAAAACCTACCAAAACTCCAGACCGTTAGATCGACAGCCGCGCGATGGGATCCGAACCCGGGACCTTCACACTTCGGCAGTCTACCATTTTCAGTGGCATAACCACTGTGCCATGGTGAGGCGAAATTACACATGAGTAAGGATACTATAGAACCCGAATTGTCTTATTCCGGCTGTGTCCTGGTATTTCCCAGCGAAATGAAACTGGTGGATCGCGCAGAAAGAACTACAAGGCAATAAGTAGTTCTTCTGCTGTTTTTAATCCATTTTTGTCTTCTATCTTTTGGCAACTGAAACATTCTGAAGCATCTTCTTGAATGATTTGAAAGTGTAACAGAACCACCCATTTTCACAGTACATTAGTCTTGGTTTAACGCACACTGTAGTAGACAAGCTCAAATACAACGTCGAGCGCGAATTGATACTTAATGGGAAACAAACATTAGGGGGTATGTCTCATCCTGGATTAAAGTAGCTCTACACATGGGTTTAATAAACCGGAGAAGGGTACGATCCATCGTGCGGTCTCGGAGAAGTTATTGCGAACAAGTAAGTTTTGGAACAATAAAGCGCATTATCAAAAATACAGTGTTCGGGGAGTTCAAAGGGAGCTTCGCAGATAGAGAAAATCTCAAAAGCCTTGAAAGAGAAAATATCTGTTTTCTTAAAATGGCCCAGACATAAGATGGTGGCTGAGTTTAGGCTCGCCACAGACTATGACTGTCTTCTGAAGAACTTACGAACACAGCTTCAGCATAACTCCTAGTACTCTCTGCAGACTCTGTAATCTGGGACATGTCATAGATGGTAGAGATGAGTTCGGGCTCATTTTTTGAAGCCCGAGCCCGAAGACTTGTAATCCGAGCCCGCCCGAGCCCGAAATTTCAGCTAAAGACAAATAAAATTAACTACTACAATAAGAGGATACAATAAATTTTGGAGCTTCACACACCTTCTAGTCCCCCGTGCCGCTATTTTTTAAAATAAGTACGTCTATTTATCCCATGAATCACTTTTTAAAATCTGTTTGAAGGAGGATGTTCAACTAAGAAGAAATTTTTCACGAGCCCGAGCCCGCCCGAGCCCGAGTCGGGCCCGGGCTCGGGCTCGGGCTTTCGGGCTCGGGCTGAGCCCGTCTCATCTCTAATAGATGGTGACCATAGAAGGAAAACTCTTCGTCATCATAGATAAACATAGATCTTATAATCTTTATCTCAAGATAAACATAGATCTTATAATCGCTGGATAGTCGAAAATGTGACTTCACAATTATTACAGAGATTGCAAGAACTTGTACCATCAACATACCCCGATAGTACCCAGTTCCAGGGACGTATCCTAAAAAAAATTTCGGGGAGGGTCGAAAAATTTCGGAGGGGGTCCGAACGATCAAAAAGGTAGAATTTTTCACAAAAAGACTTCATCATTATTATTTTGTTAGCGAAAACTGAAATTTCGGAAGGGGTCCGGGGCCCCTGGACCATGAAAGTTATTCTAATAAGCAGTATATTCCGTTATCCGGTACCGCGTTAACCAATTACTACGGTTTGGTACATCGAAAATTTATTACATTAAGCGGGATATTCTTTTAACCCTTTAACGCGCAGTGTTCCCGCTATGGGAACACCAAACTCTGACGTTTTGACTGTTGCCAGTCACGAAGAATAGATTTGATTGCTATAAAAATAGTTGCGGGTGATATAGCTCCACGAGAATCCTTTACTTTTTAGCACGCCATTTCCCGTAAAAAAAATGGTCACGATTATTTTTAACAGCACTGACATCTGCTGAAAAACGGAAGAATGCGAGAACAGTTGGATAGATTGCCCAATGCTGAAAAAAGGGCAGCCGTTGCCATCGCTCTACCTAACTACCAGCGAGATGGCGGACGATCGAAACGTTCATCGCGTGCCACAGATCTAGAGACCTTGCATAGCCGGCTGTCGTCAAAAAAGGGTCTCTCGAACTGCCTCGGCTGCCCTTTTTTCAGCATTGAGAAAGGGTTGCGACATTTTGCCTCAAAGGGTGAAACAATACCCTGCAAAGGCATTTGCATCACAAGATATTTCTCCTCCTGTATTTAAAGAAACAGAAGCAGAAAGGACTGCTGTTTTAAAGCATGCAAAGGGTTGACAAGCTTTGGAGAAACGCTTTTTATACGGAACGATAGACTGCAGCAGTAATTCATTT
Source organism: Cheiracanthium punctorium (assembly GCA_038373885.1). Taxonomy (NCBI): domain Eukaryota; kingdom Metazoa; phylum Arthropoda; class Arachnida; order Araneae; family Cheiracanthiidae; genus Cheiracanthium; species Cheiracanthium punctorium. The sequence continues at coordinate 808,974 of JAWZYV010015960.1, read as the reverse complement.
TAAAAATAATGCTCCGTGTGACGAAGTTATATTCGTCAAATTCTTCGTCCTGCAACAAGCATTAGCAAAAAAATCACATTGACGGACCAAAATAAACACATTCACCCCAAAGGAGGGAAATCTTTGTTTTTCGCGCACGCGCTAGGATTTACGGGCCGCCGCCACCGTAAAACGTAAATCCCTCTCACACTCTTGTTTGCTTTAACGGAACGTTATAACAGTTTACAGAGTTTGATATTTACGAGCTGGGCAAAGGTCTAATAAAGGCCTGGCGAAATAAAACAGGGTAGAGAGTGTTTTTACTTGTCGAAAGTGTCACGGGAGTGTCGTTGTTAACGCATGGGTGGCGGGGTAAAATTCGCCCTCGCTGACAAATAGCGCTAAAAATACACGCGATTCCTGGGCGATGCAGAGGATGGATGAAATGATCTGTTATGGAAGACATGGATTTTTCCAGGTCGAACAAGGAGAGATAATCGCGGGACAACAAATCGTTGTTGAAGCACTAAATCACGGCTTCCTTACTATCTTGGAGGATAGGCTCTTGAAAAGCTGGAGAAAGTTTATGTTATTGGAGAAATACCTGGATTGCTTCCGCAAATGGATTCCAGAGATTTAGGGCTACGAAACATATTTCAAACGCTTTCGTTGTCTACCGTCATCTCAAAAGAGTACTTTAGTGTAAGTTTTATTTCGTAAATAAATCATTTCTCCCCTTAAAATACACATTTTACGATTCGTGTTTTATTTAGAGTCACACCCGGATACTTTGTTGGGAAGACGTCTTCGAGGAACGCGTTCAAAATTTGCTCGGTTTAAATTTAGTCCTAAATCTGTAAAATTATTTGATAAGTATCGGATTTTTGATCGGATCGGATAGGATAGAACCTATCGCGGATATGATAATACCCTAATAGATCTAGAATTAGGTGAGAAAGTCGAAAGCAAGTTGTTGTCGGAGAACTAAGGGCGAGATTCAAGTGAAACACAATTCGAACGTTTTCCGCGTCGAACAGGGGAAACTTCGAAATATATCAATGTTTCTTATTCAACTGAAATAACACAATCGTGTTTTGATCACGTGACAGCGCAATAGGTTTGTTCATTGGAAGCATTCTGGAGACTGAACTGGGAACTGAAAAACATTCGATTCGAACTCGATCGCGCGCGTTTCACTTGAATCTCGCATTAAATCACGGCTTCCTTGATATCTTGGAGATAGGGCTCTTGAAAAGCTGAAGGAAATTCATGTTATCGGAGAAATACCTGAATTGCTTCCGCAAATGGATTTCAGAGATTTTGGGCTATGAAACACATTTCAAACGCTGTCGTTGTCTAAAGTCATCTGGTGCCATCGTGATTCTACCGGGCCTGCTTGTGCACTCCGATGAGTCATCTAACGGCCGAATGTAACCAATCAGGAAACGTCCGTAGGCCTCTTTCGGAGTGCCCAAGCAGGCCCGCTAGAATCACGATGGCCCCGAGTCATCTCAAAAAAGTACACGCTTAAAAAAGGAACTCCGAAGGAACTAAGGAACGAAGTTTTGTTCAATTAACTTTTTACAGGCCAATGTTCCCCATTAGGAACATCAATAAAATTAATTATTATCAGTATTGACTTAAAGAAAGTAGCCGATGTAGTTAAAAGATGACTTGATTTTTTGAAATAGAATTTGCATTTTTATCATAAGTGGGAAACTGGATTAAAAAAAAAAATCATGAAAATAGCTGCTTTCATAAAATTTTACGGAGCTATCTTGATAGCCCCCCCCCTTCTTTGAAACTTAATTCTCATCTTCATTTAAATTTTAAAATAGATCTTTCATTTATTCTCAATATTTCACTTATTATTTAAACTACCCATAAAAGTATAGTCAAAGTATAGCCCATAAAGTACGGTCAGAAATGACCAATATTCCCAGTTGGGAATACTTTGAATATTAGGGGACCTCCCATTTAAATGACTAATATCTTTCAGCTAACGCATTAGAACTCAAAATATGCAAAAAATTCATTAATTTAATATATGCCTGGATCTGAATTCGGTCTGTAAAAGGTTAATAAAGTTTTCGCCGACAAATTAAAATATTTTGTTGATCCAACGAAATTTCGGTTTGATCTACAAAAAAGTCTTTTGATTCAACTTAACTATGTAGTTAAAATAGTTCCAACTATTTTTTTTAATTAGATAAAACATATTTTTCCGATACAAGTAGTTTTAAATTTGTATTGGAATTCCCCCCCCCCTTGCCTTATACTGGCATTGGCCACTATCAAGGTCAGAATTCCTGCTCTTATTATAATGAAGGCACCTAACAGGTGGACTTCCTATGAAGGAACGACAAGCGAAATGAAACCTAGCCTATGCCGGAATCGAACCCGGGCCCGTGGCGTGGCTCTCTAAACACTACACAAACCTGGTAAATGTTTTCGGGTCAATTTTTCTTTCTTCCTGTAGACTTGAAATCTGCATAACTAACTTTATCGCTGCAGAAAACTAGGCCTTTCAATCTCAGCTCTGTCAACACTATTCTGAATTCAGTGTCGGACGAAACGCTAAAGGGAAGAGACAATGGTTATTTTTAATGGGGCAAGGTTATTTCTGTCCAATTTAATTGTTCCCCATTATTTTCATTGCCATTCCGCTTCAGTGGCCCGAGCCGTGTTTTATTGTCTAACTAACAGTGTTAGGAGAAAGTTCCATGTGTTGGTGTAACAATGTTTATCTTATTAATCGAGATCAGATAAACTCAACAACGTGGAAAATGCCGGCTAACTGGAAGGAGAAACCAAATGAGCTCTTCCATTGTAAAGTTGTGGACAATTGATTTTTGGCCTTTGTGATAGTGTACAATGACGGACGGTAGACGTTGGTCGAATGGAACTAATGTCAGTCACAGGAATGCGCTTATACTGCTTAGTAAATAAGAAAATTGTTGATTTTTTTAAATATCGACATTAACCCTTTAACACGCAGTGTTCCTGCTCTGGGAACACCAAACTCTGACGTTTTGGCTGTTGCCAGTCACGGAGAATAGATTTGATTTCTATAAAAATAGTTGCAGGTGACATAGCTCCACGAGAATCCTTTACTTTTTAACACGTCATTTCCCGTACAAAACAATGGTCACGATCATTTTTAACAGCACTGACATCTGCTGAAAAATGGAAGAATGCGAGAACAGCTGGATAGATTGCCCAATGCTGAAAAAAAGGGGAGCCGTTGCCATCGCTCGACTTAACTACCAGCAAGATGGTGGCCGATCGAAACGTTCATCGTGTGCCACAGATCTAGAGACCCTTTTTTGACGCAGCCGGCTGTCGCCAATAAAGGGTCTCTAGATCTGTGGTACGCGATGAATGTTTCTATCGTCCGCCACCTTGCTGGTAGTTAAGTACAGCGATGGCAACGGCTGCCCTTTTTTCAGCATTGGGAAAAGGTTCTGCCTCAAAGGGTTAATGAAATTCGCGTTTTTTTTATGTTCAATGTAGGATTACATTCCTACATAACGGTCCTACGTATAGACTTTTTTGTCTTTTCGACAGTGAAAAACGGCCATCGTAAATTAAAAATTGCGTGAAATTCATAAACTCTGCTACAAACTTTATGTCATATTCACAATTTATGCGATTCTGAAGGGCTCCTTCAGTCGGCGCAGTTTGAAATTTTTTACTAAATTGAACCGTGGAGCATTATAAATATTTATAAATTAAGCATTTAAGGATGAGATGCGAAGATAAATAGTATTAGTATGTTAGGTAGTTTATATGTATGCATAAAGTCGAAACATCATCTGCATTGTTGCAGCGTATAACTTTTTAAGAGCGGAGACGCAATCCTTTCGTGAAAACATGTTGGAGAATGGAATAAAGTTGGTCATTTTTTTATGCAATATAAATTTTGAGATTGAAATACGTTAAAATAACATTGCGTTCAAAAATTTTTATGTAGTTATTATTATTAGGATGCTTTTGATTGAAAGGAAATGTCAGCATTGAGGAAATTCCTGATATAGAGCGATTATTACTATCATTATCATTTGCGGAAAAACGCTTTACAGGCCCTCCAAAAACTCCGGGACCCGGTACTGTGGCACCAATACCCCCGCCCAAACGCCAACCTTGGAAAAAGGTAGAGTGTCAAAAAAAGGGGGGGGGGGAGCTTAATTATTGGCATCTATAAAGTCCAAATTTCGGGAGGGGCCAAAGACCCATACTTTGTTAGGGAACTCGAGTTTCAAGGTGCAGTGTCTTGGTCAACAATGGTGCCAGATGATAACGAACATTGGATACTTGGATAAAAAGAACTTTTCTTAAAAATATGTTAAATACTCTATAAAATACAACGACAAAGCTTCTCTGCAAACCTCCTTTTTTAATTAAAAATTAATCTATGTGTTTTAAACAAATTTTAGAATAAATCATTAAGCATAAAAATCGTCTTTCCGAGGGGGCTGTCTGAGAAAAGAACAGAATTAAATTTCCTTTCAAAATTGCGAAAACTGCTGAAAATTCTAAAAATAGGTATTCGAACAGATTTTTAACGTTTTGAATATCCAAGATTTTTTTTCTGCACATTTTTCACCCCTTTCCAAAGTTTCTGAGATAATCGGCTTAACGATGTCAGAAACACTTTCTATTTGAAAATCGTTTAAAACCACGGGAAGTATAAATTTTCTTACTTTTAAGGTTACTAAATTTTTTTAATATAATTATTTGCATGTGCGAGTGCAAAATTTTAGGCCGATTATCAAATTGTAGTCTAAGACGTTTCTTTTACACTAAATAAACTGAAAAAAAAAAATCTATAAAAATTTGGAAATACACAAGGCTTATCAATCTCATGTACCTAAGAACTTTTGACGCCAAAACAATGGTAAAAAAGAAAGAAGAAGCCTCCTACTTTTTATTTCTTTTTTTTTTTCCTTGCTACAAAATTGAAGGATTTTTCAATTTGCTCATTCCCCCCCCCCCGGCCCTCTTTTAAAATACTTTTATGCCTATTTGGGGGGGGGGATTTCAAACCGATCGGTCCAGTAGTGCAGATTTGCATACGACAAATATACAAACAAAAAAATTTCCGACCTTTTAACCCTTTGAGGCGCAACCCTTTCTCAATACTGAAAAAAGGGTAGCCGTTGCCATCGTTTGACTTAACTACCAGCAAGATGGCGGAAGATCGAAACGTTCATGCCACAGATCTAGAGACTCTTTTTCGACAACAGCTGACTGTGCTGCACAGTCAGCTGTCGTCGAAAAAGGGTCTCTAGATCTGTGGCACTCGATGAACGTTTCGATCTTCTGCCATCTTGCTGGTAGTTAAGTCAAGCGATGGCAAAGGCTGCCCTTTTTTCAGCATTGGGCAATCTGTCCAGCTCTTCTCGCATTCTTCCATTTTTCAGCAGATGTCAATGCTGTTAAAAATAATCGAGACAATTTTTTTACGGGAAATGACAAGTAAAGGATTCTCCTGGAGCTATGTCACCCGCAACTATTTCTATAGAAATCAAATCTATTCTTCGTGACTGGCAACAGTCAAAACGTCAGAGTTTGATGTTCCCAGAGCGGGAGCACTGCGCGTTAAAGGGTTAAGAAGACCGTCGACTCACTCTGTCTCTAAAATTAATATTTTACCGACGAAACGGAACAATACATTAAAGAACTGCTTAAGCGGCCATTTCCAGAAATTACACAATGCATTAAAATAATCCTTTTCCTGCAAAGCCTTCTAAAGTGCCCTGGAATTCCAGCACACAAGGGCCCGTGCTAACAACGAGAGAACAATGAGGAGTTTTTTTTTATTTTCTTAATGGGCTTATTATTTCATTAAGAACACGGAATTGACGGGTCCGGCCGTATCAAAGTGATTCCACGCGAAGTATTGCGTCATTGTTATTGTTCGGCAAAAGTGTTTCTTGATTGGGCAATTAAATAATTGATGCCTGCGAAGAGAGTGGCCGTTCTCGGAACTTTTAGTTTCTGGTGTTGGTCGCGCGTTTTCTGTTTCATTACAGTGGAGTCTTGACTTACGCGATTGATGCGTTCCAAGACCGCTCACGTAAGTGAAATTTTCGCGTTGTGAAGTAGGGTATAGATACGACTTTTTTAAACACAAACGCAATTACTTTAGACACTTATAAGCACCCCTCAAACTATTAAAAGCCATTACCTAAGTGTATTACTACCATTTCCCACATAATGAATAAAAAAGTATTAAAAAAATTTTTTACAACATAATACTGCACAGCACTGTGCAGCAGGGGCGTAGCCAGAAATTTTTCATGGGGGGGGGGGGTTACGACTACTAAAACTCATATATATGTATGTAATGTATAAAAAGGTAATTTGGGTTTTACTAGTTTGGGTATTGTTCAAGCGGGTACTTTCACTGTAAGTTTTACTTTCTTGTCATACTTGCCACGCGCGCTCTGGAGCTATGTTTTATTTATTTTGTTATTTGCCAGACATCAGGCCGTCGATTCTGAGTTCTTTAGATGTACACGTGTCCTCACGCCCTTGTAGGCCCGGATGCGGGTCATGTTGGTAAATGTGTGTGGTTCGATCAGAGATAAGAGAGAGGAGGAGTTGTGTCTTCGCAGACCACGTGGTGTGGTAAGCGTAAATACTCCCGCACATCGAAAATCGGGGGACTTCTACCACTAGAACTGTTTAATGAGTCCACGCTGATTCTTGTACCCGTCTCCCTTCCCCTCTTCTCATTCTAAATTGTAACTTAAATGTAATGTTCAATAAACCATATTACCTGCCTTAACTCTGAAACTTTACTTGAAATATCTGACGTCTCATGTATACGTGTGTGTGATAATGTAGTGAAGAATATACATTTTGTATGGCAAAAAATTCCTCATGGGGGGGTTATGACCCCCTAACCCCCCCCCCCTTTGGCTACGCCCCTGCTGTGCAGTATTGAAAATGTAAAATTTATTATTAGTAGGAGAGAGACATAAAGTGCAGTATGCAGCAATAATAATAAAGTGCAGCACTTTAACCCTTAAATGCACAGTGATGCATGTACAGGATGTATCTAAATCAGGGGAGCACACAGGATTTTTGGATCGGGGGGGGGGGGTGGTCCAACTTTTAGGGATGTTCCAGATTGTCAAAAATCAGTGATGAAAGAGCTCTTTTCCATTAGATGGAATTCATCAAAACTCGTCCCATCCAGTTCCCTAAGAATACACTACACAGTACAACAGGAAGGAAAAGTAATACTTGTTCAGTTTTGAGAACAAGATGGTATTTTATGTTCGCTTTCAGTTCGTTTTTGAAAGTTGAGGAAATCGAGAAAAAACATTTCTTTTTTTATTTATTAGAACTGAAACTATTGCTATCTTTTTTTTTTTTTTTTTTTTTTGGAATTATTTTATTTACTATAGATATAGGATAGTAATCAATCAAAAAGAAAAAAAAATCAAAGCCGATAGGGCGGGTCCGGATCCCCTGAACCGCTCCCCCCCCCCTTGATTGCTGCGACGCTGATCTAAATTGTTTCAACAGAATATTATGGGAGGTAGGGAACATAATAAGGAATCAGAATCACATAGCAATGTGGGATCAAAAACATTGTCTTCATGCAGCTGTTAATAATAACTTTGGAACGGGTGCTGAAACAACAGTGAACTTTCCGACCATTGTTTGGCAAAAACTAACGTAGTTTTCTCAGAAACATGTGAGTAAAATTCTTAGTTCGAAAATTCTAGTTTATTTCTTGAATGGAATTTTTGGAGACAAACCCATTGTATACGAAACTTGCTTAAGACATTTGACAAACACTTTAACACTTTTGCTAAAGTGATTATTAACAGCTACATGAAGACAACGTTTTTGACCCCATTCTGCTGTGTGATTCTGATTCCTTAATATGCACCCTATCTCCCATAATATTTTGTTGAAACAATTTAGATATACGCTGTATACACACCCGCCGAGAGAGGGGCAGGACAGGAGGGACAATCACCCCGAGACCCGGTCCTAGAGGACGTATGTTACGAATTTTTAGCATACAAATCCCTTGGGAAAATAAAATATTTGTGTCTCCCAAAACCTTTCTGGGCTTACGCAGCTGCATTCTTAGGAACTTAAAAAAAAAAAAAAAACAGTAACTTCTGAATTAAGCTTGGAAAATATTTTATTTAATTATACTGGAGTTCTTATTATACGGCCTACGGTATTTGCAATGCAAACGTAGCCAATCATTTCGTTACAAATTTTATAACTCTGTTTTAGTTTTCAAATATCGAGTACTCAAGATTTAAAAAAGTCTTATATTTAACTGCATCTAACGATTCTCTGTATACATCGAGAAAGAATTTCAGAACTTTTTTTTTACCCTAAAAATAATTTTTCAAGATTAAGTCCAGTTTTGTGATAACTCTTACATTTGGGAGGAATCGCCAAACCTTATTATTATTGCAATATCTTATCTCAGCTTCAAATTTATTAAGTTTGGAAGAAGAGTGCATAAAAAATTCAATGTGGTACCCACATTAGATTTTTTAAAATTTATTTATTTAAGGAAACAAAATGCAACTTTTTAAGACGGCTTGAAGGAATAATCAACTATGTTTAAAAAAAAACTAGTTTACAGTCCGTGATCAAAACGTAAAAATTTTCTCGAGGGGCTAATTTAAAATAAAGAAGCTAATTTGACAAAAACAAATTGTGCAACACAAAAAAATGTTGCTCGAATGCAATATTAATTTTTGGAGAGGGGGATTAATTAAAAAAACAAGGTTGTAAATTTATAAAATATATAAGCATATATATATAAGCATTAATCAAATTTCTTTTCTTGAATAATGACATTGTTTCTATTCATAACTGAAAAAGATGTGTGAATTGCTTATAAGAAATTTTAGGAAAAGGTTAAAATTACACAGACAGGTGCAAAGTCTAGCAGAATAGGATGAAAACGTTTACTTTTTTGAGGGTTAAAGGGTTGTGATAAGCTGACTTAAAACTTTGCACATATTATCAAAAATCATGGCCGCCCATATGATTTCTTGTAGGAGGAGGGGGCAAATCTGGGGTCCTGCCCTTGAAATATACTACATTTTAGTGTTAAAATAATCTATGTAAAACCGGTTGTAAAACCCTACGTAAAATATGTATTACCGTAATTATTACCGTACGGTAAATCATTAGGGTAATACATATTTTACTAGGGAGCTTAGGGGGGCGGGGTTCCGTGGCCCCTCCGTGCCCTTAGGTATGGACTTCCATGGTAGAAATATTTAGAAAATATGCTAACCTATTAAAGAAGAAAAAATTAAAGAAGTCGTATGGCTATGGGGACAGGGCTTGGAACCTTTTGGCAAAACGATTTTAAGAGATAAGTAAAGTTCACTCTTTGATCACTTGACCACATGACTGATTTGACCGGTTTTTAATTTAAATTGTTTATTTTAATCTTAAATTTTTCGATATTTTGCTACTTCTGAAAAAGCTTTTCAATTCATCACTTAAATAGGAAGCATTGATGTTTCTAGAGATTTTTTAAATTCAAAATTAAACACACTAAAAATAAAACCTCTATTATAAAGAGCAATTAAATATAAGATTAAAAAGGAAAGCATCTGATTAAGATAAACGATGCTGCTTCTGTTACAAGCAGTGCTGTTTTTAAACTAAATATATATTAATTACAATCCATTAGCACGAGATGGCAGCACTAGGTCTAATTGAGTAATTGCCGCGCTTCGGAAGGAATTTGTGAGTGTTCAAAGAAAATTAATATTAGTAAAATAAATAAATAAACTAAGTTAAACTAAAAAAAGGAGGGTGTGGGACAGAAAAACTAATTGCTTGGATGATAAATAAGGGATCCAATAGGAACTGTCTGTAACAAAATTTAGTTATCAATGGGTTTTATTAATTTTTTTTAATGTGAAATTATTATTATTTTACTTACTTGCTAAATACACCAGTAGCTTACTTTTTTGAAAAGATTTTTTAAAAATAACATTCTTAAGACATTATTTCCCGAAATCGCAGTTTTTAAATGAATTTTATATGAATTTTTGATGCTTAGGTGAAATTTCGCGTTAATTTTCGAAAAATTGTAAAATAAAAAAATAAGTTTTGGGAATTTGATTTCGACCAAGTTAATAGGTCGATGGGTCCAAAACGTGAACGAAAATTCGGTTGATTGCAATTGAGAAAGAGATGCAGGGCACTACAAAAATCCCGTTTTTGAAAACATGTTGAAAATGGCTTTGAAGGTTCAGGACTAACACTTGTTTGATTCTGCGATCATTTGATAATCCTGTCACAGGCAATATGCCATAAAAACTAAAATCTCATTTCGTTTACGACACCTTTGCACCATTTTCAAGGGGGACGGGAGTAATTGATTAAGACCAATTATCTGCATGAGGGATCTAGGTCTATGGGTGGGGTGCCCTCCGTGGGGATCTTTTTAAGGGACCTAACCCGTATTTACGCTAGGTTTTGGAGAAAACCACGGAAAATTCCGAACGGTTAGGTCATAGCTGCCATACCTCCCGATTTTTCCGGGAGACTCCCGAATTTCAGAACGATCTCCCGAACTCCCGAAAAGTTTATAAATCTCCCGAATTTTTCCAAATTATTCCCATGTTTTATGTACTTATCAATTTTTGAAAAAAATTTACAGAACTTGTTAAATGTTAACGACAGAAACTGAAGAAACTTCGCTAAGACTACTCCAGAGGGCAAAGATTACTTAAAAGTATGGTTACCATAAAAGAACAAAAAAGCAAGGGAAAACAACAGTGATTACCGAACCTAAAGCAAAACCTGTCCTAAATCTACGACGTTCTTAGCGGACATAGCAGAGTAACAAGAGGACGATAATGCGCGCCTGGGATGTACGTTTTCACTGCATCTCGCACTGCGCCTAGACTAAAGTCAGCTAGAGTGAGTGCAATGTTACTGATTTCTGAGTTCGTAAATTCAAAACTTAGTTCAGAGGGGCAAATTCTTATTTTAGATCCTCGATGTTTCGAAAGGCATCTGATACATAATTATGTACTTGGCGAACTACTACACAACAATAATTATCTATCGAGACCTTTCGCCACTGGAAAACCGTTGTCGGTGAGCTATTGTTGCTCGCGACGTGTTTTTATTGCTGTTTTGCGCACTTGATGAATCTATAAATTTTTCCACGGACACGTACCAGCTTAACTGACACTTCTATTGTGGATTATTGAGAAAATGGCAGATGTTAGCGAATATATTAGAAAACGTGGATTGAAAACGAAATGTTAGTGGTCATTTTCGGATCCAAAAATTTGCTTGGTTTTGGAAAAATCGTTGGCCGAACGAGGACTTCCAGACATTTTATGAATGCTAAACTGGAATTTTTGTTTAAATAAAGCAAACTGACGGTCTGCACGACAAATAAAACTTGTATAAAAGTGCAGCTTTTAGTAATGGTATTTAAAATATAAATCTTGTCGTATTCCTTTAGGTCTTCAACATGCAAAGGAAGTAAAATAATTTATGGTAGTTTAAATATACTTTATTTCTTAAATAAATAAATTATTAATAATAATTCCAATAAATAAATACTTCGATATTTATAGCTATTAAAACGTACACATCTTAATTTTATGCTGAATAAAAGAATAATGCTTTTTTAAAATGTGAGTTAATGTTAAGAAATCCGTAAGAAAAGAAAACCAAAATTTTCAGAGTTTTGGTTTTTTTTTTTTTTTTCATTTTCTTTTTTAAACAGTTACGCGGATTTTACTAAAAATATATACCGTAACTTCGTGAAAAGTTAACTAATGGTAAGACCACGGACGGATTAAAAGGGTTGGGGGGGGAGCGATTACTCCTCCGCTACAGGAAAAAGAAATTCTATTTTACTTCCATAAAATAGACAAATTTCAACTAGCCGCCCATAAAATTGCATTAATCCGTCTCTGGGCAAGGCGTATCGCCCTCTTAAATAAATTAAAAGATTACTTTTACTAATCATTTATGAAAATGTACATAACCAAACAAAAAAAAAGAAAAAATCATTACTAATTATTATGGGTCAAGCCTCATAATACTTAATTTTAAACAACATTCAATTGATACTCTCTCTGGGTTAAAAGTAACGAAATATAAAATTTAAAAATGCTCTTTATTAAAAATTTGCGCTCGCAATTGAAAAAAAAAGAAAGAAATTGAGGCGACACAAGTCATGTTTTAACGTCTCAGCAGAATTCGCTCTCTTGCTTTATTAGCCAGCTCGCCGAGTGAAGACAAAACAATAACAACCTTCCCGATGACGACGCGGCGTCGGTATCTGGGTTTGTGAAGGCCCGTTTTCCCCCGTATTACATAAATTATTTTTTTTTTTTAAAGCACATTCAAAATTGGTTCTTCTGCATATCGGACTGAAATATTTCTAAAATGGTTTCACGAAGCTTGTCCGCACCTGTAACTACGTCGATGCTTTAAATGACATAATGGGAAAAAAAAAAAAAAAATCAAATGCTCCCTGCATGCCGACGTGCCGTCACTTGAAGTGCATCTATGTGCGTTATTTTCTACAGAAATAAATTTGTTAGCATCGGCTTCACCGGAGCTTGCGCGCTAACTACAGATCAAAAAGCAAGATCAATATACTAAATTTTTTTGCATAAGAAATTTATTTCAGCCAGATAGTCCGTGTCCTGGAAAAAATCCCTTTTTGACATGCATAGTCCGCGGACTATACTAGCTAAATTATGGTAACTAACTATCCCCGATCTCCGGGTTCCATATTTGCCATGAACTTCAATCTTTTTGCAGCCTTTTGGTAAATGAATAATTTTAAAAACAAGATGTAAAACAGAGTTTTTAATACTCTATTGTTAAATTAAAATTTAAGGCATTTTAGTAACTCAACTCAACAGAAAAGTATTATTTTCCCCATAATATGTTTATTGATTTCTGAATCATTTTCCCTTCAATTTTAAAATCAGGAAAATCGCTATTTCGTTTTATTCTCATGTGCAGGTTTTTCTTTGGTAATTATTTTTACAGTTAATTTTAAAAAGCACAATCTTGTGAGTTGGTATTTTGCAGCTAATATAGGAAGGAGCAGAACATATGTCCCTGTCATAAGTTCCACTTCTGTGTGCTGCAAGACTGCTAAGATTCTAAAATTTTACCTGAGAAAATATTTAGAAATTTATTAAAGAATTATTTTTTTTTCCAATAAAACAAGAAAACTTCACTTTTATTCTATCATTTGAATGCTTATTTTAGAAAATGCCAATGCCATATATATAATTTTTCATTCCCTTTCTGATCAAAAAGTCTAAAAAAAATATATAAAATATATATATATATATATATATATATATATATTTTTTTTTTTGAGAATCAATTTTTTATTTTATTTTCATATCAAAAGAATAGTCTGAAATTTGGATGCGAGACTTATGATTTGTTCTAGGATTTTACGATATTACTTAAGATAATTATTTTAAATAATTATAGCCTGTTTTCTTTTAATAAATATTGTATATCTAAAACTGATTATTAAACATTTACAGTGCATAGTTATTTTCTTCAGGATCACAGTCAATTTGTTTGTGGTTGAAATTTAAATGGTAGAAATTGTTTAGTACACCATTTAGTTTAACAGTGAGTGGTTGAATTTAAGCTCACACATTATTCCCCCCCCCCCCCCAGTTCCATGTTTTTGCATTATCAACCTTGTTATATATATGCCTGAAAATACGTGCATGTAAATTTTTCAATTTTTTGCTGGAAAATATGTCCACGTGTATTTCCTCTTTTTTGCTCTTCAGCTGTTTTCATGCCTGCAAAAATCCAGGGGGGGCAAGTGCCCCCCTTGCCCTATGCTGCCGGCGCCCATGAATGCAAATAGTTCAAAAGTATTTACTGTTTAAAAAATTGTTTATTTCTTTAAAAAAGTATCGCATTTTAAAATTGGCTGTTTTAATAAATGTTTTAAGCTATACATTTTTCTTGTATATGTAATTTTCTTGGTTACTGATATATTACGCATGTGTACATGGAGTTTTTTCATTTATAACAAGGGTTTTTTAAAGTCTCCCTAATTTTTTAAAAATCTCCCTAATTTTTTCGAAAATCTCCCTAATTTTCATTCTTCAAGGTTGGCAGCTATGGGTTAGGTCGACGGACGCGCGATGGGGCCCGAACCCGGGACCTTCGCACCTCGCCCGTCTACCATTTCCAGTGACATAACCACTCTGCCATGGTGAGGCAATTGATTGGTTTGAGAATACGGCCAATTACCTGCACAAGGGATCTAGGCCAAGGGGAGGGGCGGTGCTTCCTCTGTAGGAGTCTTTCTAAGGAGCTCCTAGTTGATTTTATTAACCAGTTAGGTTATGAAGCGACAGGCTCTATATTCGTGCGTGATCATACAGAATTTTGCTTTTAATTTTAGAAAATTAATTTTTTTTATGTAAAATTTAAATGGAGGAAGGCCGTTTTTATAAATATAAATGTAATCTAAACTATCATTTTTTAGCTACTCACCAAAACTCACCTTCTGCTCATTAGTGATCTAGCTCTTCTGCTCGTATGGACAATTTTTGGAAACTGAAGAAGGGTAGAACTTTTGTACAAATCCAAACGATCCATTCGTCTGTGTATTGTGTTTAGGCAAACCTGTGCGAGGGTATCTTTCAAAGGAGAGGTGCCTTGGGAGATGGTCTTTTTTAGGGTATTCGCGTTGATTCCAGCAAAAACCTCCCAAAACTCCACTCCTTAAGGCCCCATCATGGCCGTGTAGATAAGACACTTAAAATAGTAGAAGGCCTAGCGTTCTGGGCCTGTCCTATCGCGCGGCTGCCGATCGATTACGGTCTGGAGTTTTGGTCGGTTTTCTCCCGATTAATGTGAATACATGTCAGAACCCTTAAAAAATCCTCCGACCAGGGCACCCCCCACATACAAGGCAGATGGCTGTGCCTAGCTTTGCCATAACAACACAAAACAAACCAGACCGTGAGATCGACGGCCGCAGGATAAGCCAGAACCCTGGACTCACTTTCCAGCCTTCTACTATGTTAAGTGTTTATCCATTTGGTCACCGTGAGACCTCAGATCGATTTGCGAATAACTACCTCTTTATGAGTGCAACGTAACAAAACATTTTTATCGTTTTCTGTTACAAGTGTTTACTTGAAAAATATTTATGAAAATTATATGCATTATGAGTTCCAATACTTTTTTTTTAATACTAATGAACAATTTATTTATTAATATTACAAATTGTGACACTTTAAAGATACCTTAAAACTTCTTTTTACAGGTACTGACTGTCGAAAAATCCATCCACTCCTAGATTTCAACGAATCATTCAGAAAGTACCATCATTTCAGGATGATTTCCATAAAGGTTAGTTATATTCTGGATCACCTTTTATACATTCACACATATTACAACGTGAATTGCTGTTGCAGATATTACCCCATTTACATTTAGCCCTTCATTAACATATTTAAATTGTAATACTTGTATATTGTTTTTAAAATTTTAGAAAAATTTATCTTGGCCCGCCAAACTTTTTTTTTTCGATTTTTGGCCCGCGACCGAAAAAGTTTGCCCATCCCTGATTTAACTAATCCAAAATTTAGCGCATTCTCCTTCGCTTCGCTGTTCTTGATGGACCAGGTGTTGCAAGTTCATTGTCTCTAGTACCGATCGAAATGTCACAGCCCGAAATTTCTTCCACATCAGCCGCGATGGGATTATCAGTTTCATCGCAATCTTCTTCGTTCTCGATTTCATCATACGTTTGCTCGAAAATAGTCTCCGATTCTTCCTCTTCATCACTATCTTGTAATGGAACTTGCGAGTTATCACAGGTACCATTGCAATTCGTGCATATAACCAACACCTCCTAGATATAGAAAGCCTAACAACTGGTACGTCCCCAAACTTTCCCGTCATCAGTAGGCCTTCAAGAATGACGCCATCACAATTTAACTCTCATAAAGTAAAACTATTTAAAATTTCTGGTGAATTTACTCACGCACAACAGCATTTTACTGATTTGAGATAGAAAATTTTAATTTTACGGCAAAAGGCAAGTTTTTAACTGTAACTAATTATGTAGTGTAATAAGGAATAGATCATAATGAATTTTTTTGTATCACAAAGGTATTCTATTTTTTATCTTAACTTAAGTTATTTTCTAATATTTGTAGCATTCACCAAAAAATTTAAATAGTTTTAATTATGAAAGTAAAACTGTGATGGCGTCACTCTTGAAGGCCTAGTGGTGACGTCAAAGCTTCAGTTGTTAGGCTTTCTATATGTAGGAGGTGTTGATATAACGGAGCACTTTAACCCAGTCTTTCTGCATCCACAGGCTTTCTGATATCTCTTTCTGCGTTTGCAAGAAATAAGTTTTAACAAGCTTTCAGGAGCTGGGGGCTCGAGTGTGGTGACAGGCATTAGCCCGTCCTTGTTTCTTTTCCACCCCCATTGCTCTGCATTTTGTTCATTCCCATACCACTGCTGAACCTGATGATAGGTTCGGAGCGAATGTTGTCTTGTTGTTCCTTCTGTTGGTGGTAGCGACGCAATACTAAATTTACTTTTATATGCTGATATTGTGAAGCATGCATATCTATAGTTATTTAAAGACATACTTTTCTTACTTTTCACATTACTGTCACTGTATAATTCAAGAAGGAAGCGTTCTCCAGCTTTAGCAATGCTCTCTGGATCAGCATTCGGATTTTTGAATACCTGGATAACCACGTTTAAATCTGGATTTTTTCGGAGTACATCAATAAATTTCATTTTTCCTTGATTAAATAATGCTGATGTTGTATCACAGCCGCTGAAGGCATGCAAGAATAAAATATGATCTGCGGCTGGTTTATCTATGATACTTTTTGTTGAATATATTTGTTGCGAAATTTTTCCTTTTCCTGGTTTGAGAATATATATGATTTAACGCGTAGATACAGCCGTCAAAAGAATAAGAAGATCTACATCTTCGCCAACAACTAATGGGGCCTACTGGGGATACCACGAAAAAAAAAAAAAAAAAAAAAAACGCCGCTTACTCTACCTTACAAGGTGGTGTGGAAATGCGTTGTTTGGCCAAAACGCATACTGAACTACACTTTGCGGCGCTCGTACGCCAAAACTATTGATTTTACGAAAAAAAGGTAATTACATAAATTGTAGGAAATTTTCTCTAGTTTCCTTTTTTGTAATTGTTTTTTTCGTGAAATGAGTCGGAAAGGAGATATTGCCAAAAAACTGCTTTTGGACGCCATTTTTCGAATATAGCGGCGCGAGCGGCAAAGATACGAGGGGGCAAAGTTGAAATTCGGAAGGAGCACATCGAAATCTATAAAATTGCCCATTTTCAAAACTCCCGGAAAACTTTCCAGGTAAAACTACCAAATGACTGGACTATAATGCGTATTTAGACATTTTGTATAAAATCTCGAGCTTTGGTTTCGAAAATAAACAAATAAATAATTAAATCATGCATGTTCTCACATAATTCCCCTTCAGTTATTGTTTTGATTATTAGGGGAAGGTCCTGATAAGTAGCTCTTGCTGGTCTAAAGCGGCATCGTAAATTGTACTGTGTACGTAAATTGTCCAGCTACGCCATACACTCAGATCATCTTGGAAATTGTTTAGTAATTCACTCATTTAGTGTAGTTTACATAGGCTAACCTGCGGAGGGAGCTATGGGGTCTAAAACTTCCCCCAAAGCTGGTGAAGAGCTTTAAGAATTGAAAAATTTCACTAATGAATTAAAATATTTTATTTTCAAAAATTGCCTCCAAATAATTTAAAAAAATATTTTTTATTCACGGACGATAGTTTTTAAATAAATCCTTACAGTTAGTGTAGGAAAAACAGTTAACCTCGGTTACAACATCACTGAATCGATTGGATAATTATTTGACTCCATAACAACTTATGCTTATAGTGGGATTGTGTTCTATGGGAAAGTGGTACAGAATATTTTGACGTTATAAGAGAGTTATAACTGTAATTGAGGTCTCTATAACCGAGTTCAGCAGTATTTTGTAACTCCAGCCCCCCCTAAACGTAAATACTGGGTGCTCCACTGATGGTTTAAGTATATTTTTTGCTTTAATTTAATTGATATTAACTCTTAATGATGATAAAGAATATATATCAATCGGCATCCTTTTTACTCTTATTCTATTTGATTATTTTGTAAAATACTGCTGTATCTGGTGACTATCTATATGAAAGTCTGATTTCTATACACTATTTAATGTAATCTTTCAATTTGAATTTGTTTGTCTCTGTCCCCCCCCCCCACACTTGGGGTATGTCATTTTTACAGTAATATTCATAGTGCTTTACTTTTTGATTATATTCTATTTTAAATGTCATCGCTGCATTTGCGCGTTACATTTAGGATATTTCCTTTATATTTAATTTTGGATGTTTGATTTGATTTTATATACCATTTTTGCATTGTGAAAACTTTATAAATTTTCTTACAAGCTATATGTTGCTGCAAAAGGGCATATATGGTTTTGAAATGTTTCATTGTTATCTCTTTCAGTTACTCTATATCAATCGGCATCCTTAATTTACTCTTATTCTATTTGAATATTTTGTAAAATACTGCTGTATTTGGTGACTATCTCCATATCATTGAAAGTCTGATTTCTATACTCTATTTAATGTAATCTTCAGCTCAATTTGATTTTGTTTGGCTCTTTTTTTTTCCCACTGGGGGTATGTCATTTTTGCAGTAATATTCGTAGTATTTTACTTTTTGATTACACACATATATATATATTTGCTCTTTCATCAAGAGCCATCAAACAGTAATGTCCATAAGCGTAATTTTGACATTTTGCAAATTTTATAGAAACGCTTTGGTTTTGGAAATAAATAAATAATTAAATCGTCTGCTCTCACGCAATTCACTTTCAGTCCGACTTATTGTTACGGCTGGGGGGGGGGGACGTGTTGATAAAATGGATCCCGCTGGATAAACAGCATCGTAAATTGTCCAGCACAATGGCTGTGAAAGTTTGCGCCAAAACAATGGCTCATTACATAAGCGAGACAATGATTTAGGATTCCAGGCAATGGGTTTCGCTCCTCAAAAGAGGCGACTTTTGTACCTTTTTGTAACCATTTACGGTCTGCGAGGGACGGGAGTAAAAATTACTGGAATATGTGGTAGGTCGTGCTTGTGTGCTAGTCTTAAAAGTGCGTTTAGTTAACCCTTTAAAGAGCGACAGTGAATATATTTTTCGAGTTACGGTCTGTCGACCACAGAAATCAATGATGAAAAGTTATCTTTCTATTTTTTTGTGCGGTAATAATAATCCTACTATATAGATCCCTGTACTACGCTGATCCCTTACTCACTGACTCATCTCTAACGATTCCGGGAAACCAATCCAGGATAGAACTTTTACCGCCATTAATCCAGGAAGATTAAAAAGTTCAAAAATATTAAAAAGCACAAGAAATCAACACCGTTTATACGATAAGCTTGACATGTTTCATAATTATGTATAAAAAAACAATCTGTGCTACTTAAAAAATCTGAAAACCCACCCGTTCCCTCATTTTTAAGCGATGTTTTGCTATTTACAGCTCTTACCTTTAACCTACAAAAAGAACAAAATTATTTCGCCCTATATTAATTCGGAAGAGCTTCCGGATGTATCGGCCTTTATCTAAAAACGGAAAGAGAAAAAAAAGTAAGAAACTCTGAAATACTTTTAGATTTTAAAAGCGTATTATGATCCATGGGTCTTCCCTATTTTCTTTCCTTATTCCATTAAGTTGGAAAGTATATCATTTAATGAGTGATTATAAACAAAATTAAAATTTCTAACATCCTTTTTCTGGATGTAGTACATTAGAAATAGATGGGTAAAAGCTGTGCAGAAAAATGCGCAATTCGAACTGCATGAAAGTTTCAAAAACTTATTCAGGTGCATTCATAATCCAAGTAGCAGACGATAAAATGACGATAAATTGCGCCAAGCGCTAGAATTACATCTTGACATTCAGAGAACATCCAGATCTTCTAGAGGGTTTCTTGCGCTAGATGTGATTCTAGCGCAGGAAACCCACTGTATCGCAGTCACGTGATACAGTGGGTTTTTGCAAATTTATATTAAATTAAAAATACGTGCTCATTAAATTGCGCCAAGTGCTAGAATCATCTTCTCAAAATCGCATATCAACCATTTTATTTTTCTCCAAATTAAAAAGTTGCACTATTTTAGCCTCGGGAAATTTCCAAATCCTATTTTTCTTTTGAGTATAAAACATTTCATCCCTTCTCTGATTTCACATGCACACGATATTTTAATTAAAAAATAACCTTAGAAATGATCTAAAAAAATCGTTATTCTTTTATTTTTACTTCAAGAGTCTGAATCATTTAATCAACTTGCCAAATATGGCAACGTATATGCTTAAATTCTCACTTTTTCCACTGCGGGGTTACTATTCCGAAATGGCGGAGAGCAAAAATTAGCCTTTTGCGACACGTTTTTTATCGATATCTCCTAAAATAATTCGATCGATATCTCCTAAAATAATTCGATCGATATCTCTTAAAATAATTCGTATTTCGAAAAAATCGCTTCGAGGTATGTCGGGACCCGTCCTGGAGAATTTCCATGCAAAATTTGGTAGGTCTACGATCACCCGTGTCGGAGCTACGCGAGGCACAGACAAACTAACTATCTAACCAACCGACTGACATTTTACAGTTTGTTCTATTCATATAGATACATTTTTTCATTCTCATAGGAAATACATGTTCAACGTTTTACACTTTATTTTATTTATATAGATGAAGATTGTATTTTTGTTTATAGGATTTATTTACGTAAGATACATTTTCTTTTAATTAGAAAAAATAAGTATTTTATGTTTAAATTGTGTGTGTGAAGCAGAGAAATTTACAATTCCAATCTTAAAGAATTATCAAATATGTATCACACGACAAAGACGTAAATGCATGAAAGTGTAGCTCAAAAACGAGCTGTGAAAACATGATCACCGGCAGCAGCGCTTGTCTCAAATGCGTGAACGTGCAGCTCAAACACGAGCAGATGAAACAGAGCATTTGGAAAGAGAACAACATAGAATAGCAGGGGCGTAGCCAGAAATTTTTCATGGGGGGGGTTACGACTACTACAACTCATATATACGTATAAGTGGGTGTGATAATGTAGTGAAGAATATACATTTTGTATGGCAAAAAAATCCTCATGGGGGGTTATGACCCCCTAACCCCCCCTTGGCTACGCCCCTGTTGAATAGCTAGAAGTCGACAAGTACTGCGGGTAAACAGTCTAAGTATCTGCAAAGCTGCCACAAATGCGGATACTTACTATCATAGTTTACTACGTTTTAGCATTTCTTGCATACAACGTGGAGCTTTGCATTTTCCTGAAGAAAGAGTAAAAACTCAAATTAACAGAAATTATTTTGGAGAGTTTTGTTTACGCGGTAAGATTGATGTAGGACATTCCGAAGTTCCTAATAATTGGTGTGGTTGCTCCTTCTATGCCATCCACATTCCAAAGAATTTCATGAACGAATTCGAAATTTGAACGCATACTTTGCAATGGCTTTGTTCACAGTATATGACGAGTGAAACTATTAACGATTGCGGTGTGTATAGCTACGTTGCAAATAATCTATAACAGACTTGATGAATTTTTTTGCCATTAACTTATTCATTTGACAGTTCAGCCAACTCAAATTCCTGATGCTCAATTTGAACATCCTCAATATAGACAGATATATTTCTGAGATAATCAAAACTCTGTTAGTGAATGCATGAACAATCCCAATTGTATCAGATAAGATCTCCTTTGACACCTTCACTGAAGTATTCTCTGCTGCAGAAGGAAAGGAATCACCTTACGTTATACCGACTTTTTGCTCAACCCTTATAGCACCGACCACCGAATATTTAGCATCCCTCTTCAAAAACGAAGTATGTGCCATTGTAACAATGAATGCCGTCCAAAGTTTCCCTGATAATGAATGAGGGATCCGACAGCGATGTAAATCTTTGATAATCATGAAGATTATTGACACGTGTCAAGGCTTTACGTATCCATTATTTAACACTTAAGGAAGTTTCAGGTTCTGAGCATTGATCGGTAGCCAGGTACTTCTCTATCTATTAGAGATAAGTGGGCAGCGTAAATTGAAAAAAAAAAAATTGTTCAAAATAAATTCGGAAATAAGGCTTTGTTAAGATTCATTCGGAAATAAGGCTTTGTTAAGAAAAAACGGAAATAAGGCTTTGTTAAGAAAATTTTGGAAATAAGGCTTTGTTAAGAAAAAACGCCTCCCGTTCATTCACATAAAGTTATACTTTTTTAATTTGCGTATGCGACCCCCCCCGTACAAAAACATTCCGAGTTAGTAAAAGGTGCGCCGTACACTCATGAGGTGACTTGCAAAATTTGAGCCTTTCGTCTTACAACGTCGCAAAGATATCTTTAACCTTTTAACGCGTAGTGTTCCCGCTCTGGGAACACCAAACTTTGACGTTTTGACTGTTGCCAGTCACGAAGAATAGATTTGATTTCTATAAAAATAGTTGCGGGTGACATAGCTCCACGAGAATCCTTTACTTTTTAGCACGTCATTTCCCGTAAAAAAATGGTCACGATTATTTTTAACAGCACTGACATCTCCTGAAAAATGGAAGAATGCGAGAACAGCCGAATAAATGGCCTAATGCTGGAAAAAGGGCAGCCGTTGCCATCGCTCGACTTAACTACCAGCAAGATGGCAGACGATCGAAACGTTCATCGCGTGCCACAGATCTACAGACCCTTTTTGACGCAGCTGGCTGTGCCGCACAGCCAGCTGTCGTCAAAAATCTGTGGCACGCGATGAACGTTTCGATCGTCCGCCATCTTGCTGGTAGAACAAATAAGTCGAGTTATGGCAACGGCTGCCCTTTTTCCAGCATTGGGAAAGGGTTGCGCCTCAAAGGGTTAAAGAAAGATGATCAGGGACTATACAGGATTTTGAACCTAAACGTCTATTGCTTGAGTGGGAGAAAAAAAAAAAAAGATTTTCTTTCGTAATTTCTGTACGATCCCTAAAATGCGATCATTTTACGTGTTTTTTCCCCTTCAAGAGCCATAGAAAAGTGGTTTAAGTCAGCGTTATGTTTATCTTCACATCTCTGACATTTTTGAAGGTATATTTCTCAAATTTTGTATGTCATCTCATGAGTGTGTGGGGCACATTTTGCTATTTGGAAATTGTTTTGTACGGGGTTCGTATACAAATAAAAAAAGTAAAACTTTATATGAAAATGAACCAGAAATTTTTTTTTCCTTAACGGAGTCTTATTTCCTACCTCATTTTGAACATTTTTTTTTCAATTTACACTGCCCACTTATCTCTAATAGATAAAGAATTAAAGCCCTTTACCACCTTTTTGGGACACCCTGCATATACAGATTTCCGTTAAGAGCTGAATAAAAAAAATGTAATTACCTATTATAAAAATCTGGAGTGACTCCACTCGACTTTCCGAACACTTACAATTAAGATTATTACCAAGCATTTAAATGACCGCTAGCGCACTTTCAAGAATTTCTCCCCATATGCCATAATGTAAAAGAAATGTTTGTCGAATAGAAAAACTATAAGTCCTATAGACATCAAAGCCAATACCGATCTTGTGACGGTGGTTTATAACATATATATCCAATTTGAGCTCCTTCTCTTCTCCCTTCTCTTCTCTTCTCACCCTCTCTTCTCTCCCTCTCCCTCTCTTCTCTTCTCTTCTCTCCCTCTCTTCTTTTCCTCTCCCTCTCTTCTCTTCTCTCCTCTTCTCTTCTCTTCTCTTCTCTTTTCTTCCTCTCCCTCTCCTCTCTTCTCTCTCTCTCCCCGCTCCCTCTCTTCTCTTCTCTTCTCTCCATCTCTTCTCTCCCCTCTCCCTCTCTTCTCTTCTCTCCTCTCCCTCTCTTCTCTCCTCTCCTCTCTTCTCTTCTCTCCTCTCTTCTCTCCTCTTCTCTTCTCTTCCTCTCCCTCTCTTCTCTCCTCTTCTCTCCTTCTCTTCTCTTCTCTCTCTTCTCTTCTCTCCCTCTCTCTCTTCTCTTCTCTTCTCTCCTCTCCTCTCCTCTTCTCTTCTCTCCTCTTCTCTTCTCTTCTTCTCTTCTCTTCTCTCCTCCCCTCTCCCTCTCTTCTCTCCTCTTCTCTTCTCTCCCTCTCCTCTCCTCTCTTCTCTTCTCTCCTCTTCTCTCTCTTTCTCTTCTCTCCCTCTCTTCTCTTCTCTTCTCTTCTCTTCTCTCCTCTCCTCTCCTCTCCTCTCCTCTCCTCTTCTCTTCTCTCCTCTCCCTCTTCTCTCTCTTCTCTTCCTCTCTTCTCTTCTCTTCTCTTCTCCCCTCTCCCTCTCTGCTCTCCCTCTCCCTCTCCTCTCTTCTCTTCTCTTCTCTTCCTCTCCCTCTCTTCTCTTCTCTTCTCTCCTCCCCTCTCCCTCTCTTTTCTCCTCTTCTCTTCTCTTCTCCTCTCCCTCTCCCTCTCTTCTCTTCTCTTCTCTTCTCCTCTCCCTCTCTTCTCTCCTCTTCTCTTCTTTTCTCTTCTCTCCCTCTCCCTCTCCCTCTCTTCTCTTCTCTTCTCTTCTCTTCTCTCCTCTCTCTCTCCTCTCCTCTCCTCTTCTCTCCTCTTCTCTTCTCTTTCTCTTCCTCTCCCTCTCCCTCTCTTCTCGTCTCTTCTTTTCTCTCCTCTCTTCTCTTCTCTTCTCTTCTCTCCCTCTCCCTCTCTTCTCTTCTCTTCTCCCCCTCTCCCTCTCTTCTCTTCTCTCCCTCTCCCTCTCTTCTCTTCTCTCCTCTCCTCTTCTCTTCTCTCCTCTTCTCTTCTCTTCTCTCTCTTCTCTTCTCTCCTCTTCTCTCCTCTCTCCTCTCTTCTCTTCTCTCCCTCTCCCTCTCTTCTCTTCTCTTCTCCCCTCTCCCTCTCCCTCTCTTCTCTTCTCCCTTCTCTCCTCTTCTCTTCTCTTCTCTTCCTCTTCCTCTCCCTCTCTTCTCTTCTCCCTCTCCCTCTCATCTCTTCTCTTCTCTTCTCCCTTCTCTTCTCTTCGCTTCTCCCTTCTCTCCTCTTCTCTTCTCTTCTCCCCTCTCCATCTCTCTCCTCTCCCTCTCTTCTCTTCTCTTCTCTTCTCTTCTCCTCTCCTCTCCTCTCCTCTCCTCTCTTCTCTTCTCTTCTCTTCCCATCTCTTCCCTTCTCTTCTCTTCTCTTCTCCTCTCCTCTCCTCTCCTCTTTTCTTCCTCTTCTCTTCTCTTCTCTTCTCTTCCTCTTCTCTTCTCTTCTCTTCTCCCCTCTCCCTCTCTTCTCTCCTCTTCTCTTCTCTTCCTCTCTTCTCTTCTCTCCTCTTCTCTTTCTCCTCTTCTCTTCTCTTCTTCCCTCTCCCTCTCTTCTCTCCTGTTCTCTTCTCTTCTCTTCTCTTCTCCTCCCTTCTCTTCTCTTCTCTTCCTCTCCCTCTCCCTCTCTTCTCTTCTCTTCACCCCTCTCCCTCTCTTCTCTACTCTTCTCTTCTCTTCTCTCCCTCTCTTCTCTTACCGTTTAAACGCTAGCGCGCTTTCAAGAATTTCCCCCCCCCATAGGCCACATAATGTAAAAGAAATCTTTGTCGCAGCCCTGTAGAAAAACTACTAGTCCTATACACACACAAATCAATACCGGTCTTGCGACGGTGGTTTGTAACATATATACCCAATTTGAGCTCAATCGAATGCCCCGTTTAGGAGCTATCGTGTTCACTCACATACACACAAACACACATGCATACGCACATATACATACATACATACATCTCGTAAAAATAGCATCAGTGAATTCAGAAGACCTCAAAATGTGTAAATACACCAAATTCTCAAAGTCGAATTTTTTCATGATTACAATACTTTCCTTACATGATACATGTTCGGAAAGTAAAAATGTAAATACCTATTATAAAAATGAAAAATAGAACCAAATTATATGACATGTATCGTTGAAAATAGATGACATGTATTGTGGATCTTTGTGCTATATTTTTTGTATCATTTTTGTACTAATCGTAGCGATCGAATATTCTCAAGAACTGATATATGGAGCGCCCCACGCTTTCTTCACAATAAAACTATGTTTCGTTCATTAATTTATTTCTATATTAAGAATTATTTTTTCACTTTTTAGTTAGTTCAATTTATCACTAAAGCGTGTTTTTTAGTTTTTTTTAAACTGTATTTATTTAAAATTTATATATTTTTAAATTTTCGATATCGCTCATAAACACAAAGAAACACTAAGTTGGAAAGTGAGATAATTTATTTTCACTGTGCACCAGTGGCGTAGCCAGGATTTTATTTCGGGGTGGGCTGGGTATCAAATTTAAAACTAAAGTTCAATTGTAAGCTAAATATCGAATTGTAAGCTAAGTAAAGGGTCCCATTTCGAGGGGGGGCAGCAGCCCCCTCAGCCCCCTCTGGCTACGCCCCTCTGTGCACCAAAGTATTAATTAACCTGCAGTTAAATGCTACCTTCCTCACTAAAAAGGAAAACTAGGTCTTTAATCAACAAACAAGTTTCATAACGACTACAACAAACACAAACATCCATGTAATAATATACAATATTGAGGTAAAATTTTTAGATTTGCCTCCTGGATTTCAAAAACGTAACTACTCAATACCATTGAATACAGTTACCATTAGCGAGAGAGGTTCTACTCCATTGTGCTGAGCCGAGTGCCGAAATGGTACTCATGCGTAGACCGCGCGCTTGCTCCATCTCTTGTTCTCACGCAAAGGATCTCTTAGAAAATTACTAATCCTGACGATCCTAATCACCTAATCAGGATAATGGGATAAACTTATCAAATTATTGTATTGTCATCCGTCCTTAATAAGTCTACAAAGTTTGAATTAAATCTGACCGTTTAAAGTGGCTCAAAATCGAGTTCAAAGGAGTCGGTTACAAACAAACAAACATACAGGTGAGACTAATAAAAGCGTGTTAAAAAATATCATCATCCACACAGGCAAGAAGGTTAGAACTCTCGCCCTCTTGGGTCCTGTAAAAGAACTATAAATGTTATATTCTCTATTTTCAGTAGGGTACTATGGTGCACTACATGAGAAGGAAATAAATTTCGTAGTACTTGATGTATATTTAAGGTAGTTAGAGTATAGACTAGATGATGGACATACAAAGAGACATACCGAAAACAGAGACTTTGTTGCAAAAGTGTTAAAAATTAATTGCAATTTTAAATACCTCTATTTAAAATGAATAATGTACTTTTTAAGTACATTTATGTCATAACCGATACATGACGTGCTTAAATATAAATTCCAAAAATGAATAGGTTTGGTTTTTCAAATTTAAGAGTAAAGTCCTCGGAGCTGTTACAAGACGATAAACTCTCAGAAATAAGTCCATTTTGCTTATTTCTAAGAACATCGTTTCTACAAGGTAGCAAATTAGTAGCAACAGACGAAAAAATTGAAATAATTATGAAAGTTTTATTGTAACAAGATAGTGTTAAATCCTATCCATTGCTGTCTTTTAAGTAATTCTGTTAGTTCTTAAATGCATTTTGGAATAAATCCTTTGATAACTTAATCATTGAATACACACACCTTATTATCAAAATAACTAAACGCGTTAAGGTTACATTGAAGGCTTATTATACGGCATTTAGCGAAATCTTTCATACAAATACTCAAATCATTTCAATTTATTTTAACGAATAACATTTCTATGACAAGAACTTTCACACGACGCTCGATTTCTTGATTTTGGCGCAGAGACAATACCAATCGTTAATTGAGGATCGAGGAGTGACAACGAGAGTCTGATCCTGTTCATTACGCCAAAACTTTTACTCAAAAAGTAATCAAATGAAAGTAAGCAATACCTGTGACATTCCTTCCAATCAGAAACGCGGTACGCATAACGAACTTTTCTGGAAAAGAACAATGGCGCTTTGTGTACGTCGCTTGCTAATTAAGCGATTCATAGAAATATAATGCAGCGTAAATTAATCAGCGAACGCCGTTTGTGTTTTGTTCCAGGAATGTGATAACTTCGTGAAAGGAATATTTTTTTGAAATTAAAAAAGGGTTAATGTTTACTGCAATTCAACGACAGTGAAATTATAGCTGTAGGGGATTTAACTCCCTTTTACGATTTTTATACTTAATTAGCGTTAATAGTAATAAAATAGCTTTTATTAGGATGATGTTTTCTTTAATAATAGTAAGGATTATATAGTATATGTATTCTGAGATTTACAAATGACAAATAAAGGTAAAAGTGCATCTTTCATCAAATTTCAATGAAATGGTGTATTCTGTTTTGTTGGTGGATAATATCTTCGTAAAATTCAATAACAAGAAATATATATGACATTGGATTCACATTGATTACAAATACTTCTTAACACAGAAATCGCGTTTGAAAGTATACTATGGATTATAATAATATTAAAGGAAATAAGTAAACATTGACAAAGTACTGATTAATTAAGAGAGACATATATTTTTTTTTAATTTTTGCCCAAGTGTCTTGAAGCCGTTTTAGATTTTTTACTTCCTTGTTCGAAATAAATAGAAGCATAGTGATGGCGAAAACTCTTGGTATAAAGATTTTGATGAAAAAATCAATTTTGATTATCCCTAAATTGACTTTGAAGAGTTTCTGTGAGCCGTCTTAACATGCGCATGCATGTATGTTCGTACAAATGCATGGACAATCCATGTTGACCAGCCGCAAGTCCGTTTCGAGTAGTTTTTTTCCGGGACGTCCGTCCGTGCATACGTAACGTAACTCGCATATCTCTAAAACAATTGGTCGTAGAATGTTGAAATTTTATATTGGAGATTGCTGTTACACCTAACTGCGTACCTCCCATTTTGGTTCTATTCTACTGAAAAGTTTATTTACAAGGCTACTCAAAAGAATTTCGAGACATTAAGTTCTATGAACATCTTTAATATATTAAAGTAAAGCTTTAAAAATGCCCAAAATCTTGACACCTGCCGTCGACCTTGGCGAGTTTTTCCGAAATATCGCCAAACTTGCTGCCAAAAATAATTACATATTTGGCATAACTCTAAAACCTTTAACCGTACGATGCTGAGATTTTATATTTAGAACTGTTGTAACAAGTTACTTCAAGGCGTAACGATCGTTTCGACCGAAAATTCGCTCGGTCTTCGTATTATTCTTCTATTGAGATTAAGGAGTTTATAGCTTTAGTAAGCGTTTGTATTAAGGCTGTTCTACCTGAAAACGGAGGATTTCGGTTGATTTTCGACCAAGATAGAGAGTAAACTTATAATCATAACTTTGAGAATTTTCAGAATGTTTCCTCTAAAACTAGAATAAGAACTGACATTGCGATAAAATTTGAAAAGTTATTTAATTTTTTTTTAAATATTATTAAACTTGACACTTTTTTAGAGAAAACGCTATTTTCTCGAATTTTACCCAAGATTAGAAATAAATTTACGATGATATAATTATGAGAATTTTCAGAATGTTTCCTCAGAAACTAGATTGGGAACTGACATTGAGATAAATTTTGAAAAACAATTTAATTTTTTTTTTTAAATAGTGAAACTTGGCACTTTTTCAGAGGGAAACGTTTTTGATAGACTTTCACTTAAGATGAGAAATGAACTTATGATGCTAGAACTATGAAAATTTTTAGACTGTTTCTTCAGAAACCATACTGTGAACTGAAACAAATTTCAAATTTGAAAAGTTACTTCATTTTTTGAAAAAAAAAATTATTAAACATGCCACTTTTTCGGAGAAGTCTGCTTTTTGGTTAACTTTCACTACAGATAAAAAATAAACTTACATTCCTAGAACAATGAAATTTTTCAGAATATTTCTTCGGGAACTGTACTGTGGACTACTGCAAATTTAAAATCTGAATAACCAGTCAGTTTTCATAAAAAGAAAGAAGGAAAAACATTGTTTTTTAAACTCAAATTCAAAATTGGCTGACTGAAAAATTTTCTTTCAAAAGTAACTTTGAAGTATAAATTTATAGATGTATTTAAGAATGTTTTGGGGCCAAAAATGTACTGCATTTTGCTTTTTACAAATTTTATAATTGAAACTCGTAATTGTTTATGAAACCTAATGAACATGACTTCTGATCAAGATTTAAAATAAAATTACAGTAGAAAAGCTACTGAAAAATTTATAATGGTTCTTCTGAAACTACTTTACGATGCTTTATGAACATTAAGTTTATAGGAGCAATTTAATTTAAAAAATAAGTAAATAAATGAAGATGATATTTCAGACGGAAATTCAAAGAATTTCAGCAGTTTTATCGCGTTTCAATCGAATTTCATTTGAAAAAATCAACTCGCGCTGATCTCTAATACTTACTACAATATTTTACATCAAGAAAAGTCCATTTTATCGGCTTAATTTTAAAGTTATAATTATATTTCTAAAATTTTTCAGAGAATTTCTAAAAAATACAGCTAACAATTGTGTCCATTACATGAATAAAGATGGCGTGACATGTATGCTTGGACCGCCAAACCACCCATATTTCAAGCTTTTCCCCTAGTCCCCGATTCGACTTTCGCTCGTCAGGTTAAACATCCTTAAACAAACTGCTTTCATTTTTAATGGTTCTTTCTATAAACAAACCGAGGGCCTTTTGCTATGGGTAATTCTCTCTCACCTCTCTTATGTGATATTTATATGCATTATTTTGAAGAGAAGCTCTTCAAGGTCTTTAATTTTCCGTACTGGGTCAGATATGTTGACGATACTTTCGTGCTTGTGGTTTCCAATTGTGATATTTCTAATTTACTGTTGATCGTTAATTCTGTTGATCCGTGTATCCAGTTTACTCTAGAAGAGGAGTGCAACAATTCTTTACCTTTTTTGGATGTTCTTGTTTCTAGGAATTCTGACGGTTTCTCTACTTCTTTTTTCCGCAAACCCTTTTCTATCTCTTTACCTCCTCATGCCCTATCTAATCATCCTTACCAACAAAAACTTTCTGCTTTTTACACTTATGTGTTTCGTGCTATCAAAATTTGCTCTGACTCTTCATCTCTTAATAATGAGATTAATTACTTAAAATCCTTAGCTGTCTCTCGTGGTTTTAGCCCCTCTATTATTGATAAAGCTCTTTCTAAATTTAATAAGCCTAATACTTCTACTGCTTCTATTAATTTTCATAGTGAATTAATCGTACTACCTTTCTTCTCACCTTTATGCTACAAAATTTCTGAACTTCTCAAAAATTTCGGTTTTAAAGTCATTTTTAAACCTGTTAATAAACTTAAATTTTCTTCCCTTAAAGATCCTATTCCTACTGAGAACCATTGGGGTATTTAATATATTCCTTGTGGATCTTGTGATTTGGGCTACATTGGTCAGATCAAAAAAGCTCTCAAATTTAGGCTCAAAGAGCATGAGAGATATGTTTCTAAGCATGAGCTTTCCAAATCTTCTATTGCCTCCCATTGTTGGAATTCTAATCATCGGTTTCAGTTTTCTAAGGCTAAGATATTGTGCACTCCTCAATCTTCCTCCCATCTTGATTTTTCAGAAAGTTTTTCCATTACCCAGCACTTGGAACGTCTTGTGAACGATGGTTCTTCCGTTCCTTTCGTTCATTCCGCTTGGAAGCTGTTGTTGTAAAGTTCGATTCACTTTCCCCTTTCTCTTCTGCTGCCATTTTCCTCCCCCCCCTCTATTTTCCCTTCCTTTTCTATTATTTTGTTTGTCTTTTTTTGTGCTGTCCTGTATGTTGTTTATATATTAAAAAAAATTATTATTTAATTAATTTTTGCGTTTTTATGTTTTCTTTTTTATGTTCTGTTTTCTTTTCTTTTTCCTTTTTTTGTGTGTGTTCTTTGTTGTTTTTTATTATTGTTATTATTTATTTATATATTTTTGTTTGTCCTTATTTTCTTTTCTTTGTATCCCTCCCCCTCTCTCTTTTTTCCCCTCTCCTTGGTTTTTTCCGCCTTTTCTTGTTTCCTTGTGGCAACATGCTTGATTGTTTATCTTTTTCAGTTCCCTCTCCTCTGTAAGTCGGTTAGTCCAGGACCTGACTGCAGTTCTGTAGGAAAGTTTGAGTATGGAGAATTTTTTTTCAGGAATGTTTAGTGTGTCTTAGTAAGCATTTTGGACTTCGGTGGGCATTCGTCACCTGGTACATTTTCGGGCTATGACGTCATCAAATATGGCGGCTGCTCGCATCTCAGAACTGCTCATATCTAAGTTAATACTTGTCCGATTTGTATGAAATTGCACTTTTTTTTATTAATTTACCCTTATTTTATTGAATAACGTATGTAATAATGTGTAATGCAGACGGTGTGTAGTTTTCAGGCATTAACCAGTTGACAGTTTCGTTCAAACATCGCTCGGGTAGCTTAGTTTTCTAGTCGTATAAATTGATTTGTCTGTGTTCCTTGTTTGTTTAGTTTGTAATTTTTTCTAACAAATGGCTCTAGTAGTCCTCTAAAGATAAGATTGCAAAACCAGTATAAGCCGCGTTGAGGGTTAGGTTTTAATGCTTGCAGAAAAGGCGCGAATTTCGTATGTATTTTTCTTTTGCTTTTTACATTGTAGAGTTTAAATGTAAGTATGGAAGTCATATAATTGTCCAGTGTCCAGAGCATTGCAAGACCGTGTAATAGACTTTAATCCAGACGAAAAAATATGCATTATTTGTAATAAAAGTGATAATAGTGTGATAAGTACAGAAAATGATCGAGAAAATATATGGGCCACTGCGCAAGTGCGAAACGACATTGTTACCAAGCGTCTGAGCTTATTAGGTGAAGAAGTGGTATTTGTCTATCATATGAATAATGCATGCTACAAACAATACTGCCATAAGAAATCCCATATTGTAAAATGTAGGCAACGCCAGCACTTCTCAACCGACTGTATAGGAAAGTCTTAGGAAGTTTGGAAGAAAGCGTGCACGCTACCATACTCCTCAAGCTGGAGGTATTTCTACTGTTTACGTATTATCTGTAACCTAAAATTGCATAATCGCATTTACGAGAAATATAGAATAAGCGAGTATCCTAGAGTTCAAGAGTTTTTAAAAGCTACATTATATTTAAAAGATGATGTTTTCACTCATGCTTGTGACTTGGGGGATATGCCGAGTTTTTTTGGTGCTGATCTATTATGTTACGAAAATTGTACTTCTGGGTACTTACTGAGGTATAAACGAAAACTTGAAGAAAGCGAAGAGAGCTCCCCTCAGATTTCAAAAAGAATTACAGCATTTTCTCTTATAGTTGATGATATCAAATCTAGACTACATAAAGGTTATGGATGCACCCTTAGACACAAATTTAATATTCAAAATGAAGAGAACAAAGTCAGTAACAAGGAGCTAAAACTAATGTTATGTGATTAGTTTGGAAATGAGATAACGTCTGCAAAACCTAAAGAGGCAAATAACCAGTCATGTTTTTTTCTGCGTCTCTTCAAACAGAAGAAGTAGCAGATGTCCAAAGAAGTTGCAATCCTCTAACAGAATGTGCTATTCTATTGAGAGATTCATTGCAGAAGGCTCAGTGGTAAATTTGGTGATACTCAGGACCTTACAAGCTTTTGGACTAAGAGTAAAATACCAAAAGTTTTCATGAACTTTTTCAGTACGTTATTTGGTATAGATCCAAATTCCATCAAGGAAGCTGATATCATTGAAAGAGAAAAGGATGAAGACTTGGAAAAAAAGATGCATTCACAAAAGTGGTATATTAAGGCACGAGTGTTATCGGAAATCATATACTACAACATAGATCGTGGAGCGAAAAAAACGCCATTACATATGATGCTGGGGGAAACAATGCATGAGACGTGCAAAAACGAAGCATTGATAGCAAGCTAAATCATCCAGGTATTGGTGCGAGCTACAGTGAAGCGATTCGTCACCATCATAATCTTGCACAATATGCTCTTAAGCAGTCTCCTAATGAAGTATCGATTCCCAGTCATTTCAAGATTGATTCATAGACAATTGGAGCCTTCGGTAATTTTGATCATGAGGAATGTAGCTTATCTGGTATAGGAGGTTATCATAACATGTGTGATCTTTTTCAACACAAACCGCTGGATATTCCATTTAAACCATGTTTATCGAAGACTGGTATCACACGAGGTTTGAAACCACTTCTAGAACTTCTTCCATGCCAAAAGTTACAATCGTATTACAAACTTGAAAAACGTTCTAATATCCCAAGCGATTAGGAAGTTAACTCATATTTATTTGCAATGGATAAGGATAAAAAAAAAAAGCAATACGACAATTTAGACATCTTATGGCAGTTTTTAAGAATTGCAAAACCTATTTCCCAACCTTGATAACCCAAACCTTGAACATCTTGTACCATCGCGGAGTTCTTTTCCAAGCACTTTCTTCAAAAGAAGATTTATAGCAAAAGCAAGTTGGAGTTTTGCCAGTAATTGCCAACCCAGTAAATCAGCATGCACATGTTTACACAATTCTGCTAAATTTCAATAGTGTCTTTGACCAGTTAAACCAACAGTACTTACCAGAAACCTGTGATGAAAGTGTATACGCTATTGCACGTGAAGTCCTGCTAATC
The DNA here is from genome assembly GCA_038373885.1 of Cheiracanthium punctorium. Lineage (NCBI taxonomy): Eukaryota > Metazoa > Arthropoda > Arachnida > Araneae > Cheiracanthiidae > Cheiracanthium > Cheiracanthium punctorium. The sequence continues at coordinate 774,352 of JAWZYV010015960.1, read as the reverse complement.
AATCCAAATAAATTTACAAATCGATGTTGTAGGCATTCCACATGGCTAAAATTGTGGCTAGTTGTATAGGCAAATATCTTTGGGGAAGTGGAATAACCATTGTACTTATTGAATTCTCAGTGTTTGAAGTAAATGCGGTAGACACTGTTTTACATGGTAAAAACTGTGTGAGGGGAATCAAAGGGATGCTTATGTTGGGAGAAACGATGATTAGATTGCAAGTGAAATCCTTTTTGGAAGAACATTTCATTGAGTCCTATGAATCTAACTTTGAAAAGTTAGATTAACAAGAATTGCCACCAGCAGAATATTTTTTCGGCATGGGAAAAAACAAAACAAATTATATATAGATGTAGATGTCAAACTGGAGAAACTCTTCACAGACTTTTTGAAATTTGTTGAACAAGGACGAGAAACATCAGAATAGTTTTTGTACTGGGATAATTTCCTGAAATTGCTCCAGCTTCTAAAAAAATTCGATTCGTTCCGATAGACAAGGTCGCTAGGAATTTCATCTAGACACAGTACAAAAACTTCTACCAGTATTTTCTGTCTTTGAATGTGTAAACTATCAACGAAGGGATTCTTTATATTTGGAAGACATGAGAAGACTACCCAAGACAGCCCCGAGATGCATGAAATGTTCATGAGTAAAGAATGTTGTGAAACGGTATGAACATAAATTTTCAGCTGTTGCAGCGGACGTTGCATTAGAAAAAACCATTAATAGATCCCCCTAAAGCTCATCTGGTATCGTAGGGCGTACTAAGCAAAAGCAATTTGTACCAGAATGGGAGATAAAACATCATGAGCGTCTGATAATAAATCTATGGCAGGCTCTATTGCTACTGTTGACGGTTTGGACATCCAGCATGAGTTTTCTAGCAAGCAAACCCAGAGCTTAGATGCAAAGGTGACCTGAATGTTTAAATATATTTTACAAAAAGGTAACCCGTTTGTTATACTGCCTAATCCATTACACAATCTGCTAGCAAAAGCACTGGTTTCACAATATGCAAAGGAAAATATATTAAATGTGTTTAAGATCGGCGATGACTTGTTTTCTACACTGGGCAAAACACGATATGAAAACAAAACAATAAGGATTTCAAGTACCATCCACAAAATCATGCTACCAGCATTTCATAGTAATAGAAGATGATTTAATGCCAGAAAAGAATTTATAGAAATATCAAACTGATTTTAGTGGGGCTTGTAATTGCTTAAAATGTCCTCTTGTATTTGTAGGGCAAATTTAGAAACCTGTTGCTCTTTCCGTAAGTGTGGTAGTAAGGGGTTAGATTCAATATGAAACAATCCTTTTGCAGTTTCATTATAATCATTTTTATTCACGGTAATATATGTCTATGTTGTAATCGAAAATAGTATAACAAATTAACTTGTTGTTTATTAATTTATGGAAACAGTTAAAAATCATTGCTATTTTCATCTTACAAAAGTAATTACAGTAAATTGATATAATTTTTATGTTAATCAGTCAATTATTAACTTAGATATGAGCAATTTTGTGATCGAGCGGCCGCCATCTTTGATGACGTCATAGCCAGAAAATGTACCAGGTGGTGGATGTCCACCCAAGCCGAAAATACTTTCTAAGGCACCTATTAAACATTTCTGAAAAAAAATTCTCCATACTCAAACTTTCCCACAGAACTGTAGCTAGGTCCAGGACTAGGTAGGGTTTGTCTGACGAAGACCGAACGAATTTTCGGTCGAAACGATCGTTACTCCTTGAAGTAACTTTTTATGTGTGTTTTTTTCACAAAGTTTTTATTTATTTTATCTTTTAACACCAGCTTCATAGTGTTTATTTTCATACTGTAACAAGTGATTTTCCTTTTTTTTTATTGCAATCGACTATATAATTTCTTTAGAGGGATACCCAAAAGACTTTCAATACATATAAGTCTATGGATACCTTCAATTCATTAAAGTCTGTGGTAAATCACTATTTAGCTATGCCCAAAATCTCGCACACTATCACAAACTTCGCGGCTTTTGGCGAAATATTGCCAAATGAAGTGCCAAAAGCAAATCTTTAAAACTGAACCCACAATGGTGATATTTCAAATAGCTGGCCCTAAATATTAAACCCTATAACTTTTACAGTATTGTATCTCTTTCAAATGAAATTAATTTAGATGATGTACAAATATTTATGACTTAAGCCTACAGTGCATACTATAGCCAATTGACTACACTCTTATTTTTCCGAAATAAATAGAAAATATTTAGTTTTTCTCTAAAATATGCATTTAAAGTAAATATAAGACCATTATGGAAATAATTTTTAGTTTTTAAAAAATTATGGCAACATTTATTTTTTGAGCAAACAATCATGAATTCATAGCGTGTGCATCCAGTTCGCTGAACAAATTTTTGTTGCTTCTAATTTTCATTACTAAATGAAAATGAATGCAAAAATAACGAAAAATAGTAGTATTAGGACTAGATAAAGTAGAATTAGGCTATATTATCGAACCCCGGCCGCCGGGAGTTGAACGCGAAACCGGAATACTGGACCGGAGGACCACCATACAACTCGATCGGCACTTTTATGTGAACTAAAGAGTGGACATTCTAGTTTATCGAATTTGAAAAATTTTCATGATTTTTCTGGGAAACTACATGCTGAAATTTTTTAACAATATTTTTCCTAGCATATATGAGCCTAAACAACACCTCCTATAGTCTGTTCGCCGAGTCGAGAGAACGAAACTAAAGAATTGCACGCGCAAACTGGCGAAGAGTAAAGACCTAGCATTTTGCCAAAGCGCCAAACAGAGTGTAAATTTCTGCTTTCTTCCATTTACGCTGTTAGGCGGATTTAAACTTTCTTAATTCCAAACTAGGGATTGGTGCCAAAAAATGTAATGCTTTGGTAACCCGTTTGTTTACTTTCGTTCTCTCGTTTCCACGAACAGATTATAGATATACAATGCCTGAGAACAGACTTTTACTCATCACTAGGTCCACTAAAATGACGTCATCGCAGATTTATTTTCACAAAGTAAAACTATTGAAAGTTTGTGGTGAATTTACTTCCCCATAAAACATTTTAATGATTTAAGATAGAAAATTTAATTTTACGAAAAATAGGAAATTTTAACTGCCACTATGTAATATGATATAGAAATAGATCATAATAAGTTACTTTTTACCAGAAAGGTATTTAAATTTTTATCTTTAATTTAAGATATTTTCCGTATTTGTGGCATACACCAGAAATTTTAAATAGTTTTACTTTGTGAAAGGAAAACTGTGATGACATCATCTTAGAAGACCTATAGTCATGACGTAAAAGCTTCTGTTCTCAGGCCTTCTATATCTAGGAGGTGTTGACCTAAATGAAGTTGCCATTTTATTTTCAGCCCATTTTTAAAAATCATGCATTTTAGGGTTAATAGCCGTACAAGGAAGTCATGTGGTGGCCACATCAAAAAATTTTTTAAGTCAAGCAGAAGTCTAAACAGGATCAACCAAATTCCCGAAATCGACTGCCGTTTATTTTTATTTTTTATCTTCTCGAGAAACCCCCTTCAAATAGCTCTTTTTGTGTTGTCAACGCAACAATGGAGAGGAGGCTTTATTTTCGGTTTTGGTGGAATGGAAGAGATAAAGCCCTGCAGAAGGAGATAAGGAAACCCTCTGAGAACAAGCACTTCAAGGGAAAGAGATAAAAAAGAAGCCTTTTCCTATCTTGTTGAAAATTTAGAGTAGGCAGTAAAGTAAAGAAACAGATTTGGGTAATTTCGCCTTCTACCTGGTTCTTTACCTATTGTCTTCCTTACACTTTACAACAAAGGCGAACTTCGCTCTGTTTGCTTAGCAGCTATCACGTGCTTGGGATGTAAGAATTGCACCCTTGCGTTGGCGGAAAGGGAGAAGATGTTTTAAGTTGTCTCAAAAACCAAAGAGAGTTTAGTGTTAATTTCATATACACGGTTAATCGTACGTGCTCATGAAAATGGTGAAAGAGGTGAACAATTTCTTTTTCTGGTTCTCAGTGAGGTGAACCAGTTAATCCTAACTAATATTATAAATGCGAAAGTGAGTTTGCTTGTTTGTTTGTTTGTTTGTTTATTTATGACGCTTTCACGCCTAAGCCGCTGAATCGATTAGGATGCATTTGGGTTTAGATATAGAGGGAACCCTGGAGTTGGTTATAGGCTAATTAGAATTTTAGATTTTTAATTACTTTTTTAATTATTAATTAAAAACCGTTTTTACATTGCCATGGTTGGCGAGTTTCGCCCGTATCAAATGATTCATGTTTTGAGCTAACAAGAATGCTATTACTTCAATAAATAAGCGCGCGTGCATCTGAAAAACATTAAATACCACGGAAATTAAGCCAGTTTTATGCCAAATCTATCTATCTGTAATAATAAAAATGAATGTTCTCCAGACAAATCTACAGAAAGCAGAGCTTTGAAAATTTGAGCATGATTGAGCCCATAACTTCGGTAAAATGCACCTGAGTCTCAAATTTTTGAAATTTTAACTACTTTTCAAACTATTAATTAAAAGCCGTTTTATCGCCCGCACAAAATGATTTATGCTTTTGAAATAAAACAGAAATTCTATTTGCAAAATCACATGCATTTGAAAAACATGGAAATTATGTTGATTTTACGCCAAATTAAAAAGCATAAGTAAAGAAAGGGGTACTTACGTATTACCCCGGCGGTCCGCCAAGACAAGCGATTTTTTGCCGAAATAAATGCCGGGCACATGAAATTATTAATGGTTTTGAATACGATTGGCAACAGTTTGGCAACCCATTTGACGATAAAACAGTTTGGCGGGAATGACCGCTGGGATAATACGTAAGTACCAAGAAAAATCCAGATGTGTTTCTTAAAGTTCATAAATTTCCAAATCCTACCAATAATATAAATGTGTACGTTTGTGTGTTTGGATGTTTTTGACTGAATCACACAAAAATGGTTGAACGGATTTGAAAAAAATTGTAATGAAAATAGCTTATGCCCTGGATTAACATACAGGCAGCCTTTCAAGCATATAGCATAAATAATTCTTTTACAAAGACACTCAAAATAATTCTAATGCATTGCGCTCTATGGACATTTTGTAGCTACTAAACCGATTCTAGAACTTTTTTCACTGATTAAAAGTTACATTATTCCTGAGTATCATTGTTTGTGTTTGGATTAAGACCGATTGACTGCACTAGGGTCCTAGGCCTATATGGAAAATTCCTCTGTGGGGAATTTTCTAAGGTATCCTATCCCGTATTTATGCGAGGTTTTTTAGAAAACCACGGAAAACTGGGAGCGGCTTGGTCGACAGGCGCGACCAGGGTTTGAATATGGCACCTCCCCCCTTGCAGTTTTGAGAGCAGAACTTCTTAGACACTGGTGGCATCCTAAGTGTTATAGGCTACCTTTAATGCATATATCACAGATAGTTCTTTTACAGGGATGCTAATAAGAATTACATTACGCTCTATGTGCATCTCTGTAAGTACTGAACCGATTCCTAAACTTTTTTTACTGATAGTAAGCTACACTATTCTTGAGTATTATAGGCTAAAATTCATGCATGTAGCATAAATAGTTCCTTTACAGGAACACTCAAAATAATTCTAATACATTACGCTCTCTGGGTATCTCTGTAACTACAGAACCGATTCTCAAACTTTTTCACTAATAGAAAGCTGCTCTATTCCTGATTAACATAGACTAAAATTCATGCATATAGCATAAATATTTCTTTTACAAAACAGTTCGCAAATACTATCATAACTGTCTCTATTCGCCAAATGCCTGAAAAAAATCTAAATTTAGTAACTCTGTGCATATTCTCTTATTTTAAATGAAGTATACTAACATGCATTATACTTCATTTGAAACAAGTAAAAAGCAAATAATATTTAAATGCAGTTCCTTTTGTCGCAACAATATTTGTTATTCACACATGCTACATTTCTGTCGGGACCTAATTCTAAAGCCGACGCGGACGAAGTCGCGGGTAGCAGCTAGTATTATTAATAAAAATCTAATATGGACACCACAAGACATCCTTGTACATCTATTAATTTATACGTATTTTTGCTGCCCAGCATTTGAAATGAAATTCGTTTATTCAAGAACACTGAGGTTTGACAGTTTCTTGCTAAATAACACCAAGCTGGGTTCAGTTTTGGAAATATATTCTGGCTCCCTTAATGGAATAGCGAGTTTGTCACGAAAAATTGTTCTAATAAGCATGATATTTCATTATCTAGGATCGTACTGACTGTCCACTAAAGATTGGTACATTGAACATTTAATATAATAAGCGGGATATTTCTTTAACCGATACTGCATTGAGCGGGTTTGACTGCATATAGATTACACAGAATTTGGAGATATGTCACCAAAAGCCGCCATGTAACTCTTTACTGTTACCTTGCAAATAAATTGCAGCCAAAAAGAGAGATTGAAGCCCAGTAGTGTAATGGTTAGCGCACCGCGCTGCCGTCCCACAGGTCCGGGGTTCGAATCCCGGACTGGGCAAGGTAGGCTCAGCCTTTCATCCCTTGGGTGGGTCGATAAAATGAGGACCAAGTTTGCTTGGGGTCAAACACTGGGGCTTCACGTCAGGCTGAAAGCTAATGTTAGATGAAAGCTAATGTTCGATACAATTTAAAAATATATACTTCGCATGGACACATATAATACGGAAATAACGACTTTGCACATCTCGGTCTATCAAAATGATCTACCATTCGTCAGCAGAAAAAGCAATATTGACCCACACAAAAAGAGGAAAGCGAACACGAATCAACGAAACCTTTAATCACTTCATCCTGAATGTTGTTAAATACTCCCCAAAAAATATCCTGAGAATAAGCGAAATTTTAGTCTTGTCGCAGATTTCAGTTATTTTAGACCAGTATTTTTTGGTTTAATGAAACTGAGTCAAAAGTCCTCTATTGAGCTGGGATGGTTAGGGGGCCATTCATTAATTACGTAAGGGTCCCGTGGGGGAGGGGGGGGGTTTCTCAAAATCTCTACATGTCCTTATCTTGGGAGAGGGGGGGGGGGTTAAAGCTATTCTTAGGTAATATTTTATAAGTGGAAATGTGCGATTTCTAACATAGATCAAATATCTTGAGAGCTAAGCGTTGGGAAGAAAACCTCTAAGATCTACATTTTTTTTTTAATGTGCAATTTTTTTTATACACATTTTTATTTTGAAGATATAAAACTAATAATAACATAATGGCATAACCTAAATTATCTTTAAAATAATAAAAATCTTTTATTTACGTCAAATTATGAGTTTTAGTGCAATTGATCCTTTTCTAAAACCAGATAAAGTCTTACGTAAGAAGGCGGGGGAGGGAGAGTCCAAGAAATCTCGTGTTCTTATATAGGGGTAGAGGGGGTCAAAATTGTCCTAACGTAATTAATAAATGGCCCTTATGGGAAAAGACAACACAATTTTATTTCTCATCGCACAACCATCCCATTTCTGGGGGATCATTTCAACATTTAATTTTAAATATCTTAAAAAAAAAAACCCAACAACAACATAATTTTCTAACTGAGGTGCTTCACACCAGAGGATTTTCCAAAATTCGTATCCCATGGAATGTAGGAAGCCAAAACGATATTTTCACATGTGAAAGGGGGGAAAAAAAAAAAAAACATAGCCATAATTTTTTTGCTGTAAAATGCAACAGAAATGAACACCTGAAAATATAAATTTTCAAACTACTCATCCTCTAAGGAGAGTGGGCGGCCACACAGCACCCTCTCCTTTCTTTCCGAATCTATTTTAAATAAAACCAGTTATCGATGAAATTCTAGCTTTAAAATGTAACAAATAAATTGCTTAGGCACAGTCATTTGTAATTAAAAACTTGTTATATATTTACTTATATGCAGAAAAAAAAACTTTACTTCCCGGAACACCTAATGCGTAGCTTTATAAAAATAAAAATAATAATAAACAGTAAACCGCACAACTTCTACAAACTATTAAAGGGACCGAAACGTAATGTCTTCGGTCTTTGAATTTTACATAAAATTCAAAGAAATAAAATTTCAGCAAGTTTTCAACAACAATCAAGCTGGGCCAGGAAAAAGGATTCATGTTTGCTACATTTTAAAAAGAAAGAGTTTTAAAGACATATAATTTTTTTCTTTTCTCTTCCATGAAATATGGCGACCTTGTCCCTTTTTAACGTTTGCCCACTTTGGAGGGCGATATTAAAAGAGTCCTGAAAATTTGTTTTAGGTAAGTGTTATATTTTAGAGCAAGAATTTTATGGATAATTATTTTGAGACCATGCGTGATACGTGAAAAGAAAGTCTTGGTCCTTTATTTCTCACCCCCCTCAATAGGTTACGAATTTCGGAAAATGCTGTCCATTCTGGCAACTATGCTAAAAATATCACATACATGCCAAATTTTGTACTATTTGCTGCAGTAGTTTTGACCTGGCGAAGTACGGTTAAATCCGCTTAATGGAATTTTGGTCATTAAAAGAATATCTCAATACAACAAATATAGGACTACAAACTAAGAACATCAGAATGCATAAATTAACCCTACAGTGCATACTGTTATGCTTATGCAATATGCATCCAGTCACCACCTCCTAGATATAGAAGGCCTGAGAACAGAAACATTTGCGTCATCACTACGTTCACTCGTGGCTGACGGGAAAGACAGGCTGCGGTGGTGACATCTGGTCACACCCCTTTTGCCCTCGAAGAGTCACGCGACCAAGGGGGTGTGGCCATCTTACTGTGGCTATCTCGGACCAAGATGGCCACACCTCCTAAGTCACATGACTCTGCGAGGGCAAAAGAGGTGTGACCAGATGTCAGCACCACAGCCTGTCTTTCTCGTCAGCCACGTACTTTCACTGAAATGACGTCGTCACACATTTATTTTCACAAAGTAAAAGTATTCAAAGTTTGTGGCGAATTTACTCCCCATAAAACATTTTAATGATTTAAGATAGAAAATTTAATTTTACGACAAACAGGAAATTTTAACTTCCACTAATTATATAATATGACATACAAATAGATCGAAATGAATTATTTTGTATCACAAAGGTATTTTAATTTTTATCTTTAACTTAAGATATTTGCTAAAATTTATATTATTCACCAGAAATTTTAAATGTTTATTTTGTGAAAGGAAAACTGTGATGACGTCATCTTAGAAGACCTAGTGATTACGGAATAAAGCTTCTGTTCTCAGGCCTTCTATATCTAGGAGGTAGTGATCCAGTTCGCTGAACAAATTTTTGTCCGAATTTTCGATTGCTTCTAAGATTATTGCTAAATGAAAATAAGTACAAAACTATTAAAAAGTAGTACTATTAGGAACCAATAACGTAGAATTAGGCTATATTACTTTCTTTTGCTAGAGCTATAGGCTGGGCGTTCTAGCTTTTCGAATGTGAAATTTTTTCATTTTTCTCGAAAACTGCATGCTGAAATGTTTAAAAACACTTTTTCTAGCTTAAAGTAAGCCTAAATGCAGTTACAATTTAATTAACAGCTCATTTTTAACCCTTTAACTCGCAGTGTTCCCGCTCTAGGAACACCAAACTCTGACGTTTTGACTGTTGCTAGTCACGAAGAATAGATTTGATTTCTATAAAAATAGTTGCGGGTGACATAGCTCCACGAGAATCCTTTACCTTTTAGCACGTCATTTCCCTTAAAAAAATATTGTCACGATTATTTTTAACAGTACTAAAATCTGCTGAAAAAACGGCTGCCCTTTTTTCAGCATTGGGAGAGGGTTGCGCCTCAAAGGGTTAAAAAATCATGCATTTTAAGGTTAAACAATTATAAAATTTTTTACCAATTTTTTATCGTTTCCCTAATTTAAATATCCGATCTCCACTTTTCCTTTTTTTTCTCTTCGATCTAAAATAAATTCTTCTAAGACAAAATACGGACCTTTATCGTTTCTCCATTGTCTCGTAATCTGCCTTCCGCTTAGCTCTATCTGTTGTGTCACGGCAGCTGCATTGTGTCTCAAAGTTTACCTTAAAGATAAACTCATGGAGTATACCTCGCTTACCGGTGTTTAGATGTAAACTCATCTAGAGACCCCAAAAAAAAGAAGGAAATTTTAAAAGCCTCCACTCGTATTTTTGGAAGCATTTGACGGTATACTTGGATTAATGCGCAAATGGCGATGTACTTTCAGCGGCATATAAAGGTAAGATTGAAAATATCTGCTTATATGATACGTTAGATTGTAGCTATTGTTATAGATGTAAATTTGCAGTAACAATAAAGCATAACAATAACGCATGTACAAAGATCCAAATTAACAGTTCAATGACGTCAAATGGAGCAAGCAAATGTGTCGCAGTAGCTAGATTACACACATTGATCTACCTATATAATAAGCTAACTTAAGCGGCAGTGGCGTAGCGAAGGGGGGTGTCAGAACCCCCTTTCCCCTAAATTTAGCAATTATTGACATGAAGAATGCGATCCATAATGTAGATTATCCGTTACATCCGTTACATTTATCCGTTACAGAGCCTAACCCCCCCCCCTAAATTTTTTTTCTATCTACGCTACTGTTAAGCGGTATCAAAATCGACGATAGTTCCACACTGCGAACGGCAACAGCTAGATGTAAACATTAGTGCAATAGCAAAAATGCATGTGCGAAAATTCAAATTAACAGTTCAATGACGTCAAATGGAGCAAGTATACCTACTTATATAATACGCTAACGTTTGCGGTACCAAAATCGAGGATATTTCCACTAGAGACCCAAATGCAACAGCTACATGTAAACGTTACTGCCTGACAAAGGCAACAGCTACATGTAAACGTTAGTGTAATAACAATAACTTATGTGCAAAAATCCAAATTAACAGTTCAATGACATCAAATGGAGCAGGCATATGTCAAGCAGAAGCTAGATTACAAAATAACAATAATGGGTACACAAAAATGCAAGATCTTTTGGACTTTTTCACAGCTTTAAAATATCGAATTTACAATAGTTGGCGCATTTATTACCCATCTTAAAAATGCCACCATGCATTGGGCTTAAACGCATTTTTAGCCATTTGCTGTTCCAACATCGGCTTTTAGGATGACACCCAAAATGTGTAGCAACCATAACTTAAATAAATTGAATGGCAAATACTGTTAAAACAAAGAAACATGATTTTCATTGAAATGAGTCCAGAAATTTAGTCAAACACTGCACTGAGTATAAAGAACAGTAAGGTATGGCCGCCTTGGCGGCTAGTATTTTTTATTTCCCTTCACAAATGAAAAAAGGACAGTAGACCCCCTGTACTACGGGTACATAAAGGACGTATTCGTATAACACGGCGGGAAAATCGCGATTTTTTTCCTGTAACAAGTTTGAAAAACTCGTACAACACGTACTTTATAGCGTACTTCCTTGAACGTTATAAAGTATTGCGATCGCGAAAAATTTTGTTACTAAGACTTGACGGAAAAATCGAATTTTTATTTCTTTGTACGAAATAAAGGAAAGTATTGCGATTGAGAGAAAAAATTGTATTAGTTTTGACCGAAAAATCAAATGTTAATTTCCTTGTTTGAAATAAAGTAAAGTATTGCGATTGCGAAATATTTTGCTATTTTGACAGAAAAATAGAATTTTTTACTTCATTATACGAAAATAAAGAATTAAAAATTTCAATATTAAGATTTTGGCAGAAAAATCGAATTTTTACTTCCTTGTACAAAATAAAGTATAGCATTGCGGTCGCGAGAACTTTTCTATTTTGACGTAAAAATCGAATTTTTATTTCCTTGTACGATATAAGTATTGCAATTGTAAAAAGTTAAAATTGAATTTTTACTTCCTTTTATATAAAATTGATGCATAAAAAGTAAAGTATTGCAATCGCAAAAGTTTTATTATTAAGATTTTGACCCCCCCCCCCAAAAAAAAATCGAATTGTTACTTCCTTATGTGAAATTGCTATCGCTAAAGTTTTGCTGTTAAGATTTCGACGGGAAAATCGAATTTTCACTTCCTTGAAAGAAATAAATGAAGTATGAGATAGTGAACATTTGTTCTAATGAGATTTTGACGGAAAATTAAAATTTTTGCTTACTTGTACAAAATAAAGTAAAGTATTGCGATTGTGAAAATTTTGCCATAAAGATTTTGGCGGAAAAAATCGAATTTTCACTTCCTTGTACGAAATAAAGTAAAGTATTTCGATCGCGAAAGTTTTGCTATTAAGACTGACGGGAAAATCGAATTTTTACTTCCTCGAAGGAAATAAATGGAGTATGTGATAGTGAACATTCTTGCTAATCAGATTTTGACAGAAAAGGTCGATTTTTCACACTTCCTTGTTTGAAGTAAAGGCACTATCATGATCTCGAAAGAATTTGCGATTAAGGTTTTGATGGAACAATCGATTTTGACCAACCTTGAATTTACTTTCACAACTTTCTGCGTGGCATCTCAAGCAACGTATGTATTTGTGTATATACTTAAGCACGGGCGATCAATTTTGACCGACCGTGAGACCATTTTGACTAGCTTTGTGGTGAAGATGTACGTTTGTATGTACATAACTTGCTAAATCAAAAACAATTAGCTTTACAATGTTCATTTGGATTTGTGAAATTACAGCCAATTATCTACACGAGAGATCTAGGTAAAAGAGAGATTGCCCTCTCTCTGTGTATGTGTGTGTGGGGGGGGGTCTTTCTGAGGGGTCCTAACCCATATTCATGCGAAGTTTCGGAGAAAACCACGAAAATCTCCGAACGGCTAGGTCGACGTGGGTTTGAACCAGTTAGTTTCCGTCTCCCAGTTGAGAGTTGCTATGCGTTCGGCCACTGGTCGGGCTATGAAATAGTACTATTACAAAGATATATTTTAAAGTATGGTACGTTCCTCCATAACGATCCTATATATACATAAAAAAAGTCAGTGTCGTTTTAAATTACATTATTCCGTTAGAAAACTAACTGAGTGAACTAACTAGGATTTCTACTGCGGCAGTCAAAAAATGAAGCCATAAATTGAAAATTGGGAGATTGATAAATTCTTCCTAGAAAAACTTGTGTCATATCAAAGTTATAATGTTGAACTTTCATGTTTTGGAATGTTATAATATCTAGTTGTACACTTCCTTTTTTCAATTGCAGTCGATTGGATAGATTATTTACAGGATAACCTCCAAAAAATTTCAATACAAGGTCAACGGACATTTTCAATATATTAGAAATATATGGTCAATCACTCTTTCGGCCATGTCCAAAATCTAACCAACTGTGGCCACGCCTTGGGAGATTTGGCAAAATATCACTAAATTTGACACCAAAAGTTAACTTTCAATATGAACGGCTTGGTGTTATCTCTTATTTGTTGAGAAATCTCTGAAAGTTTGCATAAAATGCACAAAAAGCTTATGCAATTTAACAGAAGTACAAAGAAGTTATGCGGTGCCCACATGAATTCTTTTTTATACTTTTCTGAAATACCAACCAATAATCCTATTTTGCATATTACATGGTACTACATAATTGAAGTTTGTGTAGTTTATGTAAATACGGCAACGCTACGCTTGGGCGATCTGCCAAGCGTCGGAGGATGGGGGATGCCCCCCTAGGATGGGGGATGCTTTAGTCGGAGGACTTTCTGATGGGTTCTAACGTCCATTCGCTTTACATCTGGAGAAATCCACCTAAAACTTCAGAGCGTTAGACAGACAGCTGCGCGATAGGCCCGAAATCCGGGTATCTAACATTTAAAATTGTGTTCAATAAAGCATATCAAACTAACTTCTTCTGAAATGATATAAAATTTCCGATGTAGTTTTTTATTTTTTGTTCCATAAGACACATTCTATTTTAGTGCCACATTAATGACTTATTCTTTTTTATTGTTTTTTACTGGACGGGCTCAGTCAACTGACAGCTTAACATATGCGTCCCAATATTCAGAACCGCCCCTATAGAAGCGTCGCCGCTGAAATTTCATACGACAGATCATCTGAGGCCCTAAAATTAAAAACCAATGTACCCGGCCGCATATCGCTCTTTGGAGAGGAAAGATTGAGTGTGTGTGTGTGGAGGGGGGGGGGAGGATGGTTATATTTGATCAACAGCCTCGTTACTAAAATAACAACATCGGACAACTCACCCGAAGTGATCTGCCCTCTTTCATCCCTGGATTGTGACAGTCACGTGATAAGGAATCTGTCATACGCTCAGGGAGGGCACGAACGTAACCCTTCCACGCAACGCGATGTAGCATGCACGGAAACGAGCAAAAAAGAATTTCGCACAAAAAAAAGAAAAGCAAAGAAAGTCGGAGAAAGAAAAAGTCCCTTTAGCGTTTAGACAAAAATGTTAGGACGTCGAAAAAACAAACACTTCTGTCACATCCCTCATTTTTTTGAACTCTAATTTACTGGAAACAAACGGCTATTTTTACAGTGATTCCCCTCGCGGTCGTTAATTGGACGAAAGCTTTCGTTAGAGAGCAAAAAAGTAAAGAAAAAGTAAAAAGCCGGGAATTTAGAAAAGAACTAGTTGGGTGGATACAAGTCACTTCCACAGGGTTCATCGTCTAATGCTCAATGGATTCTTAACCCTTTGAGGCGCAACCCTTTCCCAATGCTGAAAAAAGGGCAGCCGTTGCCATCGCTCAACTTAACTACCAGCAAGATGGCGGACGATCGAAACGTTTATCGTGTGCCACAGATCTAGAGAACCTTTTTTGGCTGTGCGGCACAGCCAGTTGTCGTCAAAAAAGGTTCTCTAGATCTGTGGCACGCGATAAACGTTCCGATCGTCCGCCATCTTGCTGGTAGTTAAGTCGAGCGATGACAACGGCTGCCCTTTTTTCAGCATTGGGCAATCTATCCAGCTGTTCTCGCATTCTTTCATTTTTCAGCAGATGTCAGTGCTGTTAAAAATAATCGTGACAATTTTTATTACGGGAAATGACGTGCTAAAAAGTAAAGGATTCTCGTGGAGCTATGTCACCCGCAACTATTTTTATAGAAATCAAATCTATTCTTCGTGACTGGCAACAGTCAAAACGTCAGAGTTTGGTGTTCCCAGAGCGGGAACACTGCGCATTAAAGGGAAGTTAAATACACAGGGTGTCCCAAAACGGTAGTAACACGTTCAATAGCGGATCCGGGAGAAGGGCTAGGGGGCTTCACCCTCCCTAAAAGACAGTGACGTGCATTCCGCCCAAGCAACCCAAGCAGTGCTTGGGCAACTGAAAATAAGGCTATTATTGTTTTTAAATTTTGCTTTCTATCATAAATTGAAAGAAAATACCATCTACCTTATTTATTCATAATTTCTTAACACAAAGATAAATGTCAAGTGGATAAACAAGTATATTTTCTTTCTGACTCTTCATTTCTCTGCCGTGAGATCAACCCATCTGTAATGTTTGCTGAAGGGGTGTTGCTATAGAAACATGACTTCATCAGAGAATTAGCCAATCAGAGACGACACTCCGAAACCCATATTCTGCCTTCTTGCTTGGGTTGCTTGGGCGGAATGCACGTCACTGCTAAAAGAGATTGCTAAAAAGTAGCATTCCGCTTAATTATACACTTTAAATATGTAAAATGATATATTTTTTTAATAACCTGGCCTCTTCCAAAAACACTTACATTGATTCAGACTAAAATTTTGATTTATTGTGCATTTTGTTTAAGTGAAATAAACTTTTTTTTTCAAAACTTTTCCCCTCCCAAAAACATTTCTGGGTCTGCCTTTAAACACGTTTTAAATTCTTTATGTATTAGAAATAATAGGGAGTTTGTGCATAGCGGTTCCACTCACGGTAACGCTAAAGTTAAATGCCATTGTACAGTACAGCGCATTTATTTTATATGCGCACATATAAAATAAGTTTCTTGATTGGTTCGAAACCTCTCTATAGCGGATAGCGTTAGCGTTATCGTAGGATAAAACGTAAAGCACAAACTCCCTAATAAGTGATAAAGTAATTAAAAAACTTTGTAAAAAACAGAGAAGCTCTTCAAGGTCTTTAATTTTCCGTGCTGGGTCAGATATGTTGACGATACTTTCGTTCTAGTGGATTCCAATTGTGATATTTCTAATTTACTTTTGATCGTTAATTCTGTTGATCCGTGTATCCAATTTACTCTAGAAGAGGAGTGCAACAATTCTTTACCTTTTTTGGATGTTCTTGTTTCTAGGAATCCTGAAGGTTTCTCTACTTCTGTTTTCCGCAAGCCCTTTTCTATATCTTTACCTCCTCATGCCCTATCTAATCATCCTTACCAGCAAAAACTTTCTACTTTTTACACTTATGTGTTTCGTGCTATCAAAATTTGCTCTGATTCTTCTTCTCTTAATAATGAAATTAGTTACTTAAAATCCTTTGCTGTTTCTCGTGGTTTTAGCCCCTCTATTATTGATATAGCTGTTTCTAAATTTAATAAGCATAATACTTCTACTAATACTATTAATTTTCACAACGAATTAATTGTACTACCTTTCTTTTCACCTTTATGCTACAAAATTTCTAAACTTCTCAAAAATTTCGGTTTCAATGTCATTTTTAAACCTGTTAATAAACTTAAATTTTCTTCCCTTAAAGATCCTATTCCTACTGAGAACCGTTGGGGTGTTTATTATATTCCTTGTGAATCTTGTGATTTGGGCTATATTGGTCAGACCAGAAGAGCTCTCAAATTTAGGCTCAAAGAGCATGAGAGATATGTCTCTAAGCACGAACTTTCCAAATCTTCTATTGCCTCACATTGTTGGAATTCCAATCATCGATTTCAGTTTTCTAAGGCTAAGATTTTGTGCACTCCTCAGTCTTTGTCCCATCTGGATTTTTTGGAAGGTTTTTCCATTACCCAGCACTTAGATCGTCTTGTGAACGATGGTTCTTCCGTTCCTTTCGTTCATTCTGCTTGGAAGTTGCTGTTGTAAGGTTCTTTTCACTTTCTTCGTCTACCCCCCCCCTTTTTTTCCCCTGTTTCTTTAATGTGTATGTACGTGTGTTACTGTCTTTCTTTTTCGTTTTTATTAAAAAAAAAATAAATAAATTAAATTAAATTAAAAAAATTTTTTATATATATATTTATTGTGCTGTCCTGTTCGTGGTTTTATTAAAAAAAAAAAATACGTGTGCTATTTGTTTTTTGTTTGTTTGTTCTGTTTTCTCTTTTTTGTGTGTGTGTTTGTACTTGTGTGTTCCCTTTTTTATTATTTTTCTTTATTCCTTTTTTATTTCTGTATTTTTTGTGCTTCTTTCCTTTCCTTTTTATCCCCCTTTTTTAATTTTTTTTCTCCCCTCTCCGTGGTTTTGTTCGACTTTTCTTTGCCCCTTGTGGCAACATCTTGCTTGTTTTTCTCTTTTCAAATTCCCTGTGTTCTTTACGTCGAAGGGCTTGGACTGAAGAAGTTCAAAACAATTTTTGAACGAAACGCGTATCCTCTTTCCTTTTACTTCTTATGTGTGTTTTTTACAAAGTTTTTTAATTACTTTATCGTTTAACACCAGTATTTTGAGTGTTTTTTCAGTCCCTAATAAGTGGCCGTTGTAAACTGAAAAAATATTTAAAATAAGGTACGAAAAATAGATAACGTTAAGGAAAGATTTTTATCTTTCATTTTCAAAAAGTTACACTTTATAAATATGTAAACGACCCCCCGAACTAAAAAATCCCCAGTTAGTAAAATGCACACCATACACTAATGAGGTGATGCACAAATTATAACCTTTTGTTGGACTTTCCTCTCAAAACTTCACAGGGATATCTTTAAAAAAAGATAGTCAGGGGCTATTCATGATTTCGTACGTAAACATTTATTGCAAAAGTGCAAAACATTGTTTTCTATCATAAGCTTTCTACGATCCGTAAAAGGTGATCACCCGACTTGATATTTCTTTTCTTCAAGAGCCAATGGAAAGAGATGTTTCTGTCAGCATATACAGGCTGGCTATAAGTAAACTTCCCCTTTTAACAGTGCTCTATTGCTAAAATAGGCGAACGGGTTGTAATCAAAATTGGCATATTGGCTGTACATGATGTTCGCTCAAGGAATTTCGGAAAAAAATAGTTCAAGAAACGTCCACTAGGTGGCGTTTGCATAAAAAATAGTAAATTTAATCATGGAAATGGCTGATTCAAAACATACAAACAATTTTAACATTTATTCAATAGTTTCTGGACATTTATTCACTAATTTGGGTAATTTTTGAGCTGATTTAACCATGCAAAGTGCCATCTAGTGGACATTTCTTTAACTAAACTTTCTAAAAAATTCTCTTAAGCGCATCTCGTGTACAGTCCTTATGCCAAATTTGGTAGCAATCTGCTCACCGGTTACATTTGCAGAATGCTGTTTATAGGAGAAGTTTAATTATAGCCACCCTATATGTAATGAAATTACAATCAATAAATTCTGAGTGATAGAATCTAGAGCTTTTCATTTATTGGCATTTTTAAATCTCAACCATTTTGCCATTTCTTTATGCGAGTTAAATTTTTAAATCTTTTCTTTTCTCTTGTTTCGCGATTTCCCGGCAGCTGTTGCCGTGGAAACCATGTAAATTGAAAAATCAGCATTAAGAAGCCCCGCGAATTGTTTTAATTCCCCGCCCACGCCTCAACTTCGGTGCAGACGTCAAACAGTACGTCAGACAGTTTGAACCCATGAACTAAGTTGCGCTTCACGTAGCGTGACGTATCGCTTTCAATGGCAGACGAAGTCGCCCCTTAGTGGTCAGGTGACAGAGTGTTTTTAAGATGGTGCAAACGAGGAAGGAGCGACAATTCTTCATATGTTTTGGTATTTCTGAAAAAATGTAGGTTAAGCTCATGGATAATGGAATAAAGCAGAGTAAAACTACAATTGCTTTGCTCTCTCTTCATCGTATATCGTATTGCATTTCATTCGTTATTTTTCACATATTTATCTTCATATTTCTAAAATTTGTGTAAATGTCTCTAACCAGTGGCGCACACAGGATTTCCTCTGGGGGAGGGTCTAACCCGTAAAGCTGTTACGCCAACCACCTGAATAAATGCGGAATTTTTAAATTTTTGTCCCACTTTTACTGTGTTTTTATTTATCTATCTTAACTGCTAAAAATAAGAACTTGATTTCTTCTAACATATTTAAAAGTCAAAAATTTCATGACGATTTAACGAAGGAAAATTGTCAACTCTTTTGAGAGGGATCCGGACCCCTTGGACCCCTCCCTTGTGTGCACCACGGTCTCTAACGCATTTTCTAAACTTGCATAAGATAATATTAATCATAAAAGTGGTATTTTAAAACTCTAAAACTATATTTTTTTAATGAACACACACAAAAAATGCTGACATTTTGTAATTTGCACAGAAGGGAAACTTTGACTCAGGATTCACGCTGCCGAGGCAATTTTCGAAATGTGGGGGAAAAAAATCTAAAATACCAGAGAAATAGGGACAAGCCACTTTCGCTAACATGTGCACAGGTTTTACTACTTTAAATCTCAAACTGACATTTGAAATAAAATTAACTTCTGCTATGTTAACAATTTTTTCACATAAAACTGAAATATACGAGAAAGTAAAGAAAAAGAATTTGACAAAGCATTAGAGAAACGGTCAAGTTTAGAACAGATTGTGAATTTTAGACACACGTGTTTTCCAAACAAGTAGGATATTTCTTTTTTTTTTTTTTTTTCAAAAAGGCAAACTTTAAATTACTTTATCAAAAGATTACTCCCATTTTAAAATAGTAGCGTTTGGCAATTTCTCGCCAAATGTCGAAAGTATTGTCAATCTGGACTAATTTGGAGATAAATTTGTTGATAAATTGCCAAAACTCGCCAACCTTGGTGACTTCCAACATATTACTACGATCGTCGAGACTGGCGCTCCTTTAGGCAATGATTTAAAAAACTCTTACGTCCCCCCCCCCCTGCTGATTTTCCAAGATATCATTCCCATAGCAAAAAAGAAAGGTTTGGCTATTTCTCGCCAAATATAAAAGATACTGCCAAGCTAAATAAAGTTTTGGGAACATACTTTTTAGCGTCAAGCTTTGTGATAAATCGTCACATGGGATAACCATGGAACGTAATAACTAACTTTTTGTCGAAAATGGCTTACACTACTTCCAAAGAAAATGGCACATTTACTATTTAAACTTTTTTTTTTTTGCCCTAAATCACCCCTTTCCACTTTCAGAACGTATATATTTTTTCTACCTTCAAAATAACTAATATGTCCAGTATTACATTTGTGATCTAAAAATATTGTGGGACAAGCAAAACTCGCGTTTTCGTCGAGAGAGATGACGGTACAAGGTATAAATCACGTTTGCATCCACTCTTCCATTACGTTCTTTTGCGGAGACAGATTTATTTGTCCCCCTTCCTTTTTTTCCCCGTAAAAACACGGGAAGATGCGGAGAGAAAGATGTCTTGAAGACTGTAACAGGGATACGAAAAGGTCGACGATGGAAACGTGTTAGAGAAAATGCCAAAATTACTTAACGAAGAATGTTTGCCAGGAGAGGACGGAATTTTCCTGTTTAACTTTCTTTTTAAGAGAAAATAATTGTTGGGGACACAAGAGATTTGGAATAGAGCTATGTCCTTGTTGACGAATAGGTCGTTGGTTAATAATTTACTGATTCGCTCGTTACTTTAACGAGAAAGCGCAACATGAGAGTGGCGTTGAAAGGTAAAATTGATTTAGGACTTTGCCTAGCTGGGTAAAGTTTTCGGAACTAATTTTTCAGCGTCAAACTCGGCAATAAATCGCCAAAAGTGACCAATATTTGATTTTTTAACTACCACACTTTACTGGCAGCCGTTTAAGTAATGCTTTAAAAACATGTTTTTTTTTTCTTCCAATTTTCGGACAAGAACATGACCAAGTTAACATTTGTGATCTAAAAATATTTTAGAACAGGCAAAGCCGCTAGTTTTCGTTGAGAGATGACGGTACAGGGTATAAATCAAATTTGTATCCACTCTTCCATTACGTTCTTTTGCGGAGACAGATTTATTTGTCACCCCCTTTTTTTGTGTGTAAAATCACGCGATAATACAAAGAGAAAGATTTTTTGAATACTGTAACAGCCATATGAAAAGGTTGACGATGATGAAAGGTTGACGGTTAGAGAAAATTCCAAAATTACTTAACGAAGAATGTTTGCAGGCAGAGGACAGAGTTTTTCTGTTTAACTTTCTCTTAAGAGAAAAGAATAATTGTTGGGGACACTAGAGCTCTGGAGTAGAGCTATGTCCCTGTTGACGAATAGGTCGTTAGTTAATAATTTACTGGTTCACTCATTACTTTAAAGAGAAAGCAAGAAACTAACGTTAAAAGGCAAAATTGATTTCAAGAGAAAAGAACAATTGCTGGGAGACACAAGAGCTCTGAAGTAGAGATATGTCCTTGTTGACGAATAGTTGGATAGTTAAAGATTTACTCATTCACTCATTACTTTAAAGAGAAAACGCAACAAGAAACTAACGTTAAAAGGCAAAATTGATTTCAAGAGAAAATAATAATTGCTGGGAGACACAAGAGCTCTGAGGTAGACATATGTCCCTGTTGACAAATAGTTGGTTAGTTAATGATTTACTGATTCACTCATTACTTTAAAGAGAAATCGCAACAAGAAACTAACCTTAAAAGGTAAAATTGATTTCAAGAGAAAAGAATAATTGTTTGGGACACAAGAGCTCTGGAGTAAAGCTATTCCTTTAACGAGAAAACTCAATAAGATATTGGCTTTAAAAGGTAACATTGATTTAAGACTTTGTAATATAACACACGTCGAAAGAATACTTAGCAAGACGATCATTTCGGGTGGCACAAACGGTCCACCCATCTTCAGTTGCAAAAAGTTTCATCATCCACATTCAAGTTAATAAAGTTATAACAAGCATTAGCCTTTTTATAATGGTGACGAACGAAAATGTACTATCAATTATTCGACTGTTGAAAGCCACAATGCAGTGTTAAAATATTATTAATATATTGCAAGCTTGTACGATAATATATATATATACTTTGTTCTAAGAAAGAAAATAATTCAAATAAATTTTTTTTAAACACCATGATAATAAAGTAATTGAAGCATTGTAAAATAACACTCATGAAAGGAACTTATCAGGTACTTAAAGAAATTTATGTGTATTATTTTATAAAATTTTAATTATTTTATCTTTTAAACTCCAGTTTCTTTTGGGTGTTTTGTTACACCATGATGATATATAGTTTTTACTGGGTCTGCTTCATATCTGCGATGAACATAAAGCATTTTAAGATGCTTCGAGTCTAAAATATAATGACTGTAACTATATTCATCGAATAGCTGCTCATTCCCTTTCATTAATTACCCCAAACTGTAATCGACAAATGACATCGTCTAGAACTGATAGAAGCATGCCAAAAGTTTTTCTGCAGATTTTTGAAATTCCCGGTGTATGTTCTAAAATTAACTCTTTGAGCCCCAGAGGCTGGGACATTAATACGCAACGGTATCAGTAAAGAAATAGAACAAAACTCCAAGCATTTGAAAAGACGGAACACTTTTACCTAAATTAATGAGTTTTCAAAACTACACGCAAAAAAATAAATGTTTTATTAACGGTTGGTTGGTCTTATTTTAAACAAATGATCTTCTTGGATCAACAAAATACTTAGATGAACCATCCATGGCCTTATTTTATAACGTTTCTCAGAAGTTCACTCCCTGTAATTATTTCATTCAATGCATTTTTACATTAAATTAAAAAAATTAATAGTTATTTGACAGAATTTTTTATATTTATATTAATTTAATTACACCTAATACAATTACAATGGTACGCAACAATTTAATTAATTTTACAACAAATAACTTAAGTGATGTTATAATTTAGAATTATTGCAACAAATTATTGCTTTTTTCTTAAACGCCATGGAATAAGCAAAATATCAACAAAAATTTTGATGATTCAAGAAAATATTTATTTTAGTACAATATTTTTGCGATGGATTTGTTTAAAAATTGAATGTTGTAATTTGCAATGTTGTTATAAACAAGAAAATTAAATTGATAAATGAATAAATAAAAATAAAATAAAATGAAAAATGAAAAACAATCATTGCTGTTCGCATCATTTGGTAACTTAGTTTTAAATCCTTGAAATGTAGTCTTTCGTGTTTGAAAGGTTTTATTCTAAATCGTATTTACTCGTGCATAATCCGCACCTATATTGGAAAAAAAAAGGGACAAAAAAAACTTTTTTTTTAGCATACTATAAATGTGAATTGCAAGTGACATTTCAGATTGTGAACAAACTGCTATGGGGACCAAATGAATTAACGTCCAATACTAAAAGCTTCGTTGTTATTCTTCCTCAGATGTGACATCAGACACTGTGCCACTGATGATGACTCTACGGGAAAAAAAGTTTCGTTGAATTGAACAAAATTTTTTTGATTCAAGAAAAATTTGATTGGCGCTTTTTCAACCGAAAAATTTTGGTGGTTTTAACATAATTCTTTTTAAATTAGCGAAATATTTTGTTGATTCAACAAAAGTATTTCTTTGAAATAGAGCCAACCAAAATTTTGTTGAATCAATAAACATTCTTTTCAGTGTTGGCCTGTGACAGCAGCAGTAGCAGCAACGAGAATTGTTAATTAGCGTTAATAAATAATGTTACTATCGCTGTGGTATAACAGAAGTACAGTGAGCAAAATAAAGATAGCAGCAATATTTGTATTAAGTGAGATTTTTCCAGTCTTATTTTCTTCTCTGGATACATTTCTTGATTCACACGTATATTGTATGATTAGATGCAGCAGTAACTACTCCGTGCGTAACGTGCACCTTAAGTTTTTGGAATAAAATAAAAGGGCGGCGCACGTTACGTGGTGTGTTCAAAAAGTATCGAAACTTTTAGTGGCAAACATAAATTTATTGATTTGGAAATCCGAAACACTAATCCCCTCTCCAATTATTCTCCTTGGAAGTGCACAAACTTTTCACAGAGCTTCCGCAATTGCCGGAAGCAGTTCTAGAACTCAGTTTTTGGAATGTTGGTCAACCGTGCAGTCGCATTCTGCATGATATCTTCTCTTGACTGGAATCAGTTTCATCATGATAACACCCCTGCCCATTCTGAGCATTTGTGGAATTCAGGCTTTCCTCCCCAAACACAACATTCCTGTGTGTCGCCAGGCATCCCTACTCACCTGATATGGCTCTGTGTGTCTTTTGGCTATTTCCGAAGCTGAAAATGTTGCTTAAAGAAATGCAATTTCGTCAAGAGAAGACATCCCGCACAATGCGACATCACGGTTGCTGACCATTTCGAAAACTGTATTCCAAAATTGTTTCCAACAATAGGGGAAGTGCTGGGAGAAAATGAACATACGCTTTAAAAAAAATGTTCATTTAATATCAACTTTTAAAGAAAAAAATATGTTAAGTCTCTAAATTTCTACAAAATACAGAAATAGAAAACACCAGTCTCTGACATTGGACGGAGATTTATCCTAGTGATTCATACGCTTAGAAAATTTCTAGCAAACACTTGCAAAACACAAAATTGAGGAAATATCTTTTATGAATACGTCTCAAATTGATTCCATGAATTGTCGTAAAATTATTTATGAAGACATCTTAAAAATTTAGGAGACAACACATATTTAAGATGAATATATTAACCACTAGTAAGTTACATGATGGAACAATTTTTCTTCCCATTATCTTAATTAACAGTTTTGTTCGTCAATTCAGTATTAAATATCCATACGTAGGAAACAGCGCAATTATCTTTGTAGCAATTGTAATGATAATTACATATTCACAATTTGTTTTAAGGAACAATGTTTAACAAGAATTGTATATTAGTAACAGGATAATAAACTTCATTTAATGTGTAATTATTCCTAATAATAACATCGTAGATCCCAAAACAAAACGTTTAACTTTTGTTGAAACATTTAGCTTGCTTCGTATATTCTTGTCAACTAACAATAAGTATCAAAAAATGTTTTGTGTTTTAAAAAACAATATCTTGATATAAACAGCAGAGGTTTGGTGTAGAATTCTATAAAAGTGCTTCAGTGGAGCAGTGCAGTTTCAAAGTTTATTTAGAAAAATCCACCACTGTCATAGAAATAATTTTCGTCATGGATTAAGAAGTACTATTATAATATGCCAAACTATCGTAGTTGTTTTCTTTGTAATTATATAACTAGGAGATATTATTTAATTCTGTGAATGGCGTTATTGAGTAATACTGAAGTTTATATTAGAAATATGACAGGTTTATTTTCGGTTGAGGATAAGAAATATTTTCAGTAATTCTTTTCATAAAAAGCACCTTTAAAAAAATCTTCCTATATGAGAACTTTAATTTCCTAATCTTATTACATTGTTTTGGCCATTCATATATCTACGAGTATATATACTATATTTATTTATTTATAGTCTGAGTTATGCGCTCGTTTTCAAATGTACTGAATTAATTAACCCTTTGAGTCGCAACCCTTTACCAATGCTGAAAAAAGGGCAGCCGTTGCGGCACAGCCAGCTGTCGTCAAAAAAGGGTCTCTAGATCTGTGGCACGCGATGAACGTTTCGATCGTCCACCATCTTGCTGATAGTTAAGTCGAGCGATGGCAACGGCTGCCCTTTTTCAGCACTGGGCAATCTATCCAGCTGTTCTCACATTCTTCCATTTTCAGCAGATGTCAGTGCTGTTAAAAATAATCGTGACCATTTTTTTTTCGGGAAATGACGTGCTAAAAAGGAAAGGATTCTCGTGGAGCTATGTCCCCCACAACTATTTTTATAGAAATCAAATCTATTCTTCACGCCATTCTGCGTGACTGGCAACAGTCAAAACGTCAGAGTCTGGTGTTCTGAGAGCGGGAACACTGCGCATTAAAGGGTTAACTGAAATTCTTTTGCATCTAAAGGTATGTTTTAGAGGGGAGGGGGTGAGAATTCGAGAGATATCTTTTGAACAGCTTTAAAATTAAATTAAGTATGTTTGAAAATTTTCGGGATATTTCTGGATTTGTGTCCTTGCTATCGCTTTTCAACCCATTAAAAGCCACCAGCGTTCTTTTTTTTTTTTTTTTCAGCAAGCTTAAATTTTACCCTCTTTTTTTTTGTAAATTGTAAGCTTTTTAATTATGCTAAAATTATCCACTTCCAACATACCTGAAAAGTGTGTCTGTCCGTCCGAACCCTAACTGCCTTAAATGTTCATCAATTACTACGAAATTTGTTTACATTATTCCTATGTTCTGCAAAATCCGAAACAAACAAAACAAAATCGCTATATATGTTATTAAAAATAACAAAACAGTGCTACCCATGGAAAATAATTTATGTAGCATTTATAGAATTTCTGCGGGAGCACTCAAAAGAATTCCAATATATTACGGTCTGCGGTATTTTAGAGACATTCTCCCACAATATAATACTTACATAAATGTTTATAACAGCTTACTCTTATAACAGCTCATAACGGATGCTTTACGCTGTGGGAATTTAAATATCATTTTGAATGCGTTTGAACGATGCGCCTTTTCTTTTATACCCTTGTCTAGTTTTATGCTAATGCTATATTATTACTTATTGACAACGCCATTCTGTGAGGGAACGACATTTTGATATCTTACTCTCCTACCAGATGCGACATTGAGATATGTGACCATAACTTCCCGACCACCTCTGTCAATAAAACAAATCACATATACTTTCCCCCCTCCCAATTGAAAAATAACGATCTTGACACAAAGACAAATAGAGTAAAAGAACGGGCCAAAAAACAAATAAGCGGCATTCCATTGCCAACTGTTTTATATACACAGACCTAATCTACTTAATATTTCAAAATGAGCTCCCAGCGATAAATAAGGATAAGGCTCGCCGAGATAAAAGCCTTATCTCAGTCAAGGATCAATGTAAGAGAAAAGGCTCTGATTTACAACACTTTGTTGCGGTCTCAGGAGATAATCCTTCACGTAAATCAGTATTGTATTGGGTTACACCTGTGTTCGGCGGTGACGACGTGAAAACACGTGGGGATATGGGTATGGTTCTCAGTCAGCATGTGGTTCAAACTTAATCAGTTCGAACTGCTAAGCAAGAAAAGAGTTAAATCATCCCAAAAGTAAATTTTTTTAAAGTAAGATGTGCCCGAAATTAATGTATTTTTCACATTAATAATGTTTTAATTAGTTTTTATTACAAAAAATTTCGTACGCAAACAAAACATTCCTATTTGTTACATAAAAAAAAATTGACATATAACTGTTTATTTTTTCTTTCAATTAAAGATACGTGAAAAAAGGTGCCGGAGACGGTGGCCACCCACCGAAAGAGATATTCATAAAATTCGTGATGTAAAATGTAACGCAAGTCGAATACCTAAAAATCAGTTTTCTGCCGTTTTGAAATTCGTCTTCCAAGGAAGGTCGGTTACCTTCCTATTTTCAGATATGTTTCTTGAAAGAAAGAACGGGGGGGGGGAAGGTTGTCTGTGAAATTCTTGCTTTAAAGTATAACAAATTTAAATCAATTGCTTAGACACAACTATTAGGACGAGTGGAATGTAATGTTGTTTTTTCACCTAAAATTCAAACAAATAAATTTTCAAAAAGTTTTTAATTGTGAACAAGCAATGCCTAAACACTGAATTCATTTATTTATTTATTTTTATTTTTTTACATTTTAAAACAAGAATTTTAGGTGCCCCCATAATAAAGTGGCCAACAAGTTCGGCCCGTTGTGGTCAAAGCCTTCCAAGGTAGCGGCAGGCCATTGGGGAAAAAAAAAAAAAAAAAATCTTCATCTAGAAAATAGAAAAGATCAGCTCTTTCAACTTCAGCGCTGCTAATACCTTCAAAGAAAGTGATTTATTATGAATTATGTACCGTTTTGTTATTAGATTTTTTTGTCCAAATTTTTACAATTTGTCCATTTTATGTCAATAAATAACTATAAAAAGAAAAATGTCATTATTTTATGTGCAACCGACTCAAAGAGTATTTAATAAACAGCACATAATCCCGAAATATTTATTAAGTTACTAATTTTTTTATAATATATATTTTTATACGAGTAATATTTTAGACTTTCGCAATGGAAAATTGTCAAAAAAAAAGTACGACTATTACGTGAGTAAACACTGGCTTCATTAGTTTTGTTTAAGCTAAATATTGGCATATGAAAAAAAGACAATGCTTTCAGGTTCTTTTATATTTAATGTACTGGTAATTAATGCCGTTTTTCATCATTAAATTTAAACAAATAATGTTATTATAAGTTTTAATTCAGAAAAAAAAAACTACACACACGATACATTTTAAAGCAAGAATTTAATCGATAACCTTTCTTTTTGTTTCAATAGAGGTATGTGAAAGAGGGTGTTAGAGATGGTTGTCACACACACCCACCAAAGGAGATATCTATAAAATTCCTTTTGTAAAATGTAACACAGACGAACTACTAAAAATCAATATTGAAGCAATTTGAAATTCGCCTTCCTTCCAAGGAAGGTGGTCTGCTACATTCCCCTTTTCTTTGATAGCTTTCTTTAAAAAAAAAAAAGGCGGCTATCTAAATAATTCTTCTTTTAAAACCTAGTAAATGGGAATCCATTGTTTAAGCGTTAACATTTTGTCTTTGAAAAAAAATAAAAATGTATTTAGTGCGCAATTTTGCACGTATGGAAAGCACATCCATACACCTTTCCCAAAAGGATTCGAGTGCAAGTCAATTTTCTTATCTCCGTTTCATTTTTAAAGTGATGTTCTTTATTTTTTTTTTAAATGATTCTGTAGTATACAATATCAACGTCTAATATTTATTATCAGCTGCATGCTTTTTACAAAAATTAGGCAGTTACTCACGAAATTAACATAGGAAATTTCTGTTATACTCGAAAACTTTTCTGAGCGGATGTACTTTGAGTATTGATATTTCTAGAAAAATTAAGAGAATTGGGCCTAGAAATATTGTGCCCCACCATGGATGAGTGAATAAATCTCTGAACATGGTAGAAGGCTGAAGGTTGACGGTCACGCGGTTGTCGATCTAACTGTTTTAGTTTTAGTCGGTTTTCTACAGATGTAACGTGAATAAGCGCTGGAATCCATTAAAAAGCCCTCCGCGTATCGTGGTATCCCAGTGCTTAAGGTTTTGAACTTGTAACCGGAAGGTTGCGGGTTCGATACCGGCGTGCCACTCAAGACCACAGTGTACATGTGGTGTACGTGCACGTTAAATCCGTGGTTCCGAAAGTTCTCTCGGCGGTCGCTAGCACTTTGCGAGGGGTGCCAATATTCAGAAGTCCCCCGCCTTCTGATGAGGATCAAAATTGTAGCGGGAAACTCCGGGAAGGATGTACGTAACTCTAAACGACACATTCAGTGAGGTGAGCTGTCCTGTCCTGGCAAATAAATAAATAAATAAATATAAACTTGGCTGTTCGAGCCTCGTCAGGGGGCGACCCCCCTGAACCCCCCTAATTTTTTTTAGTTTCATTTTTAGTTAAAACGTTTTAGTTAAAACGTTAGTTTTAGTTAAAACGATATTCATTGACTATGTCATTTTATCTCTCATCTCTCGCGTATTTCGCCTGGTAACCCTATGTGTAAATTTTTATGAGTGTAACCTATTTATAGAAAAATACACGTGATGCCTATTCTACAGCTTACGAAATAGTGTAACAATAGATTAAAGCTGTTGTGAACTAATAGTATTTAAATACATGTAAAATTATGTCGCTTTTTTATGTCGATTTTTGGGACACATTTTTCAATAAAGGGTGTTGAGAGATCAAATGACATAGTCATTAAAAAAGCCCTCGACCAAGGCACCCCCCCCAGGCAGATGCCCCTCGTAACAGAGAGGTATGCGAAAGCATGCAAACTAGAAAAATTAAAAGGTTAATAAAATGCAGAAAACTAAAATATAAAAAAAGATACAAACTCCCTTTGTTCCAATCTATGCATTGCCCAATACCACCCAGAAATAACTCCTCAGTCAGCAGATGAAGAGATAAATGAAATGGTACAGAACCATTAAAAAAAAAAAAAGAACAGAGAAATCAAATCCAAATGACCAACTCTCGGGTTTCCTCGTTTCTGACTATCCATCTCTCGTCGTTCATTCTTTCTCTCTTGTTTCCTTTCTCTCTATTTTTTTTTTCCCGTCATCTATATTTACGGGTTCTCTCTGCCTTCTCCTCTGTTTTTCCGATGAAAAATTATCCTGCATGCTTCTTCCCTGGTTCCTGACAGCTGTCAGTCACCGGGCACCGATTGCAGAGACAAATTATTTCGCCATTCTTCCGGCTTCCCTGAACAATAAACGTCTTTGTGGATTGTTCACGAGCTAATTAGAGGCGCCAAGCAGCTCCTCTACTGGCAGGATAATGCTAATAATTGAAATATTTTTTTTTTTCCGTTTATTTGGATAAGTCTCTGCCTTGGCTTTCCGTTGTTATGTAACAGTTGCTGCTGCGCGTACGTGCAGTATGTCAGTTCAGCAACGCAACTCGTATTTCTCTCTCTGCCAGTGAACTGATTCTTGACCTTCAACAATATCACTCGCTGACACAATGGGGGTTCGTCCAATCTGGACACATACCCGAAATAGTTCTTTGATTTTATTTATTGACTAGCCGCCTCCTGCGGCCAGATGGTTCGACATCTTAATAAATCTTGTTCGGAGAGAAAGAATCCTGTTCCTCACTGGCATCCTTGGCACTGAAATCCCTCAGATTCTGAATGGAATTTAAAATTATGATGGTTACATACAGGGACGGTCCTTTTTATGCTCTAGTTAGTTTTTGAATTCGAAATGACGCCTCCTCGAAGCCGGCGCCTAGATGCGATGCTTACTGTGTCGGGCCGCCCCTGGTTACAAAAGTAAGATGGTTAAGTGATAAAATCTACAAAAAGGAACACATTATTTTCGTCCTTTAGTAATTCTGGAGAGATTCTGGATATAGTGGCCTTTATCAAAAAACGGAAAGGAAAAAAAAGTAAGAAAATCTGAAACCCTTTCAGATTTTTAAATACGCACTAAAATGCCATATATTAAAAGCGTATTATAGTCATGGGTGTTCCCTATTTTCTTTTCTTATTCCATTAAGTTGGAAAGTATATCATTATTCATGAGTGTGATTAAAAAAAATTAAAATTGATATTTCTAACATCCTTTTTCTGGATGTAATACATTAGAAATATATGGGAAAAAATGCGCAGAAAAATGCACAATTCGAACTGAATGAAAGTTCGAAACACTTATCCAGGTATATTCATAATCCAAGTAGCAGACAATAAATTGCGCCAAGCGCTAGAATCACATCTTCTCAAAATCGCATATCAACCATTTTATTTTTCGCCAAATTAAAAAGTTGCACATCTTAGTCTCGGAAAATATCTAAATCCTATTTTTCTTTTGAATATAGAACATTTCATTCCTGCTCTGATTTCACATGCACACGATATTTTAATTAAAAAATAACCTTACAAATAATCTATAAAAAAAGTTATTCTTTTATTTTTCTTTAAGAGTCTGGATCATTTAATAAACTTGCCAAATATGGCAACCTAGATATGCTTAATTATCATTTTTCCACTGCGGGGTTACAATTGCGAAATGGCGGAGAGCAAAAATTAGCCATTTCGAAAAAATCGCTTCGAAGTATGTCGGGACCCGTCCAGGAGAAATTCCATACAAAATTTGGTAGGTCTAGGGGTCGCCCGTTTAGTTAGGATCACCCGAGCACCCTAGGGTCCCCCGAGCTTTTAGGAGCTACGCGAGAAACAGACAAACTAACTTACTAACTAACCGACTGACATTTTACAGCTTATTTTATTTATATAGATTCTTTCATTCTCATAGGAAATACATGTTCAAATATCCCTCGAGGGACGATTTACACTTTCCTATACTATAGGCCCGCTATCATTTCGAACACCCACCCCTCCCCCTCAACCGTCTCCTATTCTATTAATCCTTTGAAGCGCAGCTGTTGCCATCGCTTGCATTAACTACCAGCAACACAGCAGTCGATGGATCGTCCATCGCGTGCCACAAAGAAAATTTTTGAGCCGCACAACCACCTGTGTCCGGTACGCGATAGGCGATTCGATCGACCGCCATGCTCCTAGTAGTTAAATCGAGCGATGATAAAGGCTGCACTCTTTCGGCATAGGGCAGTCTATTCAGTTTTTCTTCTACATCGATGTGTATCTTCATCCCTTTCTCCAGTTCTCAGCAGATGCGGTACTGATAAATGTAATCCTGGCATCCATTTTACAAATAATCGATAATTTTTACGGTGCTAAACCGAGTGCCGAAATGGTAAGAAATGCATAGACCGCGCGCATGCTCCATCTCTCTCGCTCTCACTCAAAGGATCTCTAAGAAAATTACTAATCCTGACGAACCTAATCAGGATAATAGGATAAACTTATCAAATTATTGCATTGTCATCAGTAGTTGAAAAGTCTGCAAAGTCAGAGCTTGATTATGACCAACTGGGGCCCCAGGCATTGACGAATTTGGGGGCCCCCATCTATGAAATTTGTATTATTTTTTATAAAATTTTGATATAAAAAAGAATGTTTCAGGTCAACATTTGATATTTGGGGGCCCTGGGCAAAGTCCCGATTTGCCCTTGCGATAATAAGGCTCTGAACAAAGTTTAAATTAAATCTGACCGTTTAAAGTAAGTCAAAATCGAGTTCAAAGGTGTCGGTTACAAACAAACATACAGGTGAAAGTAATGAAAACGTGTTAAAAAGATTAGACTGGTCTCGCAGTCTCGCGCGAGAGATGACCCGAGGTATCGCCTCGCGGTACTGTCTAGCAAAATTGCGAGACCGCGAGAAGTCTCGTCTCGTCTCGCGTCCATCCCTAATTATTATTTTTTTAATACGTCTTGTTTAACCCTTTAAAGGGCGGTGTCGTCCCCGCCGTGAGGTCACACCTCTGACATTTTTACTGTTTTGATTCAATAAGAATCAATTTGATTCACGATAAAATACTTAAGGAGGGCAACAGTCACACGAGAATCGTTTTCTATTGACCCTTTGATGCGCAACCCTTTCCCAATGCTGAAAAAAGGGTAGCCGTTGCCATCGCTCGACTTAACTACCAGCAAGATGGCGGACGATCGAAACGTTCATCGCGTGCCACAGATCTAGAGACCCTTTTTTTGACGACAGCTGGCTGTGCTGCACGTTCTCGCATTCTTCCATTTTTCAGCAGATGTCAGTGCTGTTAAAAATAATCGTGACCATTTTTTTACGGGAATTGATGTGCTAAACAGTAAAGGAATCTCGTGGAGCTATGTCACCCGCAACTATTTTTATAGAAATCGAATCTATTCTTCGTGACTGGCAACAGTCAAAACGGCAGAGTTTGGTATTGCCAGAACGGGAACACTGCGCGTTAAAGGGTTAAAGAATCTACCCTTTTACAACGAACACTTCAATAAAAGCACGAATCGCCACGTTTCGTCTGGAATGCTTCGCTCGATCTCTTTTTCATTCTCAGAGCGTCCCTTCCGCTTTCGTCTTTAAATAGAAACGGTTTAACTCCTTCGCGCATCTTCCATGCAGGAGCGAGGAGGAACATATGCTGGCTGCGCGACACATTCGCACGTGCACGTTTTTTCCACGTGCAGTCGGCTTCACCTCGCGTGCCATTCGCACTAGCACGCGAGTTCTATATTTACAACGCGATGAGATGCTTTCGGGATCAAGAAGAGCGGGAGAGCAAGCTGGGACGAAAGAGTTGAGGAGAAGGTCGCCTGCTGCTTCGCGTATCTGAGATTTATTGAACACTGAACATCGTTTCTCGCGCGCGTTATTTTAACTCTTTAACTGTGGTTAAAAAAAAATCTGGAGTGACTCCACTCGACTTTACGAACACTTTACGATTAAGTATTGTAAGTTAAGTAAAAATTAAAAACTCTACGCACATTAAAATCTGTACAGGTTGTGTGACGGCGACCTGTAATATAAATACCCAATTTGAACTTATTTGAATGCACCATTTAGAGACTAGCAGACTTTAAATGATATGCATCCGTAAAACGTAATGTAGAAGAATTGTTTATGCAATCCTGGGAACAAACTATCGTCTCGGCACACACTAAACTCTATACAGGTATTGTGACTGTGACTGTGACCATAATATACATACCCAAATTGCATTGCATTGAATGCACCATTTAGACCAGTGATTCCCAAAGTGGTCCAGGTGGACCCCCAGGGGTCTACGTTGGAGTGAAAAAAAGGTGGGGGGGGGGGATTCATTCACATTTTTTCTGACCAGATTTGGGAATATGGTAGAAATGTAGCAGCAGGGGGTCCACCGAAACCAGTAAAATTTTGAAAGTGGTCTACGTGGAAAAAAAGGTTTGGGAACCTCTGATTTAGACGCTAGAGCACTCTCAAGAATTTCCCTCCAAAAGCCACATGGCCATTTTCCAATGGCCGGTCACTGCCTTGCGAGGCTTTGGCCACAACGGGCCGGAATTGTTGGCCACTTTATTATGGGGGTACTTATGGCCTTATCACACTAAAGGGAAAATCCGAGCAACTTCGCGCTGGAGCAACTTTTCCGACGGACTTGAAGGCGTGGTTATCTTTAAGGGTTGCAAAAGTAAACAAACTCTCTCCGACGCCAAATAGTCATCGCATCGCTGATTTGGCGTGCAGGTTCTTATTTTACTTATCGTGCGTTGGTATATTTACATCGGATCGGCAGCATCGGATGGGCAGCAATCTCTAATTCCAAAGTCCACTTGAACGCGGCCATAATTTTATTTACGCGTGATTCTGACATCGAGCCAAGCTGCCAAGCTTCGAACATAGTCGCCATTGCTCGAAATTGCTTATGACGTAGCAAGAAGAAGTACTCTGATTGGCCGAAATTTCGTCCGACTCGGATTTTTTCCTTCGGAAAGGAAAAAGTTGGAGTTCGCGGTCGTCAAGGTAACGGCGGAGAAATTCGTCCGGAAACTTGATTTGCAAGTAAAGTTGGTCGGATTTTTCTCAGTGTGATAGCCCTATTAGTAGGTGGACCAACGTCGCCCCCTATGAAGGGACGGACAAATAACAACCACGCCTGGGCGGGAATCGAGTTGAACCCGAAACCGTAGTACGGTGCTTTACCCACCATATAATCCTGTCGGCATAAGCCATAATGTTAAATAATTATATTTTGTAGCCCTGTAAAAAAACTGTAAATCTCATAGACACCAAAATCAATACCGGTCGTTCTGGGGTAGCCTGTAATAATATGCTGAATTTGAGCTTAATTGAATGCATCATTTAGATTCTAGCGCATATTCAAGAATTTCCGTCCATATTCCGTAATAGTCTAAGAGCCAGGCCAGGCCAGCGACCGCCAGACCTTCGTCATAATATAAAAGCTGAAACTTTCTCTGCGCATACCCCCCAACAGAGGTAGGAACCATCGGCCACTATAAAGTTTGGATGACCGTGGCTTTGGCAGGTAACAGGTGGCAAAGGTGTATAAAATTGCAGAATATTTTCGTCATTTCATAAAGCTTCATTTTTTTATAGGTTCTTCTTCGCAGTACTAGAAATCACTTTATCCCTTGCCAGACACTTTTCCATCGTGGCAAACCCCCACCAGACAATCTCAAAGTCATGGAAAACTGTTGTGTTCGTAAACTCCCGCGACGAAGTACGTCAAGCTGTCACAAAGTGCCAAGCACATTTTATACTGCTACTTCTGAACTTTCTTAGGCGCGAACTTTCTTGCAGCGCGCTCGTAATAGAATTACGTTTTCCATGACTTTGAGATTGTCTGGCGGGGGTTTGCCACGATGGAAAAGTGTCTGGCAAGGGATAAAGTGATTTCTAGTACTGCGAAGAAGAACCTATAAAAAAATCAAGCTTTATGAAATGACGAAATTTTCTGCAATTTTATACATCTTTGCCACCTGTTACCTGCCAAAGCCACGGTCATCCAAACTTTATAGTGGCCGATGGTTCCTACCTCTGTTGGGGAATATGCGCAGAGAAAGTTTCAGCTTTTAAACTATGACGAAGGTCTGGCGGTCTCTGGCTCTTGCTCTATAATGCAGAACAATTCTTTTTCAAAGTCATTGCTTTTAAACCTTACCTTCTCGCTCCCGTGATACTTCCGGACTAGAGAGTTCAAAAATTGTGCACCAAAAAGACTGAAGCATTTCTATTCTTATGCACGAAAATTTTTTTCATATCAAAATGTCCAAAACCTTCAAGCGAATACTTATATTGTACACACAATTATTTTTATACAATAATTTTTAATAAAAAATAGGTACTTTTATGACTGTTTTCTTGAAAATAATACGACCTTTAAGGGGTTAAAAGCTTATTTGTAAAAGGAAACGAACTCAGTTCGTGCATTAAGTTAAAGAAATACTCATTTCTCTTCTCATCAGGGGGCTCTTCTCATCAGGTCAGTTCGGGCATCATAAATCCTCGACGCTTGAATTGCCCGAACTGGACTCGAGCGACACTGGAAAAGGGTTTAAATATTTCCAGTTACATCGGAATAGTATTTACAGATTTGGATAATGGACAGCTATGAAAGGTAAACGATTATAGAACTGAAATATCTTATCTAGGTAGTTTATCTATCAATTTTCTTTCTTTTTTTTTAAGCTAAAAAATTATCTGTTCTATTTACAATGCAAAATACGTACAAGCAAGTTTTGCTAAATTTTGTTGGATGAAATCAATTTCCAGCCAATGATAATTGAAAGTTGCCTGGAAGAAAATCCAAAGTAACCCGCATGAAATTGGATATTGCAACTTTTAATTTCAATTACCCAAGCGTTTCTTTAGCGAATTTCTTGTAAGTTAAAAGATTGTAGTCTTAGATTATTTCTTACCGTGATTTTCCGATCTTTAATCCACTAAATTTAGTAAATTTTAGTCTAGTTTTCCTTCATCATGTTCAGTGCAATAATCGTCACTATTTTGTACCTATGTGACTGGCAGTGGAAGTACTTTTACAGGCATATATACGTGAAACGGTTGATATTTTAAAACACCATGCAACTTATGAATTGCTTTTAAAATAATAATGAAAGTGAGTTTTAAAAAATCCAAAATATTACTTCAAACGATGTACTATAAAGTCTTGTAAACGATAAATATACAGGAGTTGTAAAACTTAAAAAAAAATATTCTTGTATATTGCATTTATTTGCGGACGCCTCGGTAAACTTTGCGATGCGATTTCCATATGTAGCATTTTTTTTTTCTTTATTTCTCCTTCCTGTGAAAGTTTCATATCAGTTTATTGTTTGTAACAAGTACACCATTAACAGAAGTTGTTCAACTTCTGTTAATGGTGTACTTGTCACCACCATACCTTGTCTCCACCATACAGTGGAGCTAAATTAGCTGCATCCTTTCTATGAAGAAAGGTTTCACCATGATTTGGTTAATTTGATCAGTTTAACCCATTTAAGCCTAGCGTCCCTTTTTTGGGACGGCATTTTCGCTACTAGTCGAAAACGTTATTTATTTTTCCTAGCCTTTATTCATGAGTATTGAGCCTCAACTCTGCAAAATATTTTAACATGACCAAGTAGGATGTTGATATTTCGATTTTTATGCATAATGATTTTAAAAGAAATCATCCCTTGTTCTAGAAGTTGACATCAGAAATTTATCTATTATTTCTGTTATCAGTAAAAAATAGAAGAAAGTCGCAAAAACATCCAGGCACAAATGGGTTAAGAACCAAATCACAGTTCAGCATTTCTCCATAAAAATATTGCAGCTAATTCAGTACCATTTTATGGTGAAATGTTAGATTTTTATTAATAGTGCATAGTTTAATAAGGCACATTTTGAATCTGTTAAATTTCTGATGAAATATGTTTACTTTTAAAAGTGTTAGGGACCGTTCAAGTATTACTTTAGCATATTTTTAGTCATTTCGCACCCCTCCCCATCCCTTTTAAGAAAAAACAAGTAAGTGTTAGACCCCCCACTCTTTTGTTTACGTAAGATTTTATGACATTTTTGATGGAAACTTCTGAGTTGGCCGCTAGGCGTCCTTTCACCCACGCTTGTTGTTGTTGTTGTTGAACCGTAAATGCTTCATTATTTTATGCTTACGTAAGAAGTCTCGTAACCCTTCCCCTCCCTTGTCAGGAAAAATAAGCAGACCCCTGAACCCCTCCCTCCTTATTGCTTACGTAATACTTGAACGGCCCTTACAGTATCTTTTTACAAGTATAGTTTCTTAGTATTTTCTTTTTTAAAAGCTGTATAGGCTGAGGGGTTACTTAGAGAACTTTATAATAGTTTTCGAAAACAGGTTAATAAAGTAAAACACTAAAAAAAAAATAATTAATACAACTTCTCCACAAACTGTGCTATGTACTTTTTATAAACAATTAATCTAAGTATCTCATAAACACTTTAAGAAATGGATCGAAATGGTTACATTGGTTAAGTGTAAAGGTTGCTTTGTTGTACATTTTGTATGGATACAATGAAGTTATTTCGAAAATTAGTCCCCTCCCAAAAGAAAAACTTTTCTACGTCCGACCGAAATAAGTCCGTTGCCGTGACTTATTTCGTGTTCTGGTGTGTGTACTACCCTGTATCTATTTCGAAACGGCAGAAATTAATACAGGAAACGCGTATACAATAAGCAATTAAAAGCAAAATCAAAAGTAGCTCTTTCCATATACCTCCCACACTGTCGCACGGACCTGTTGAAATTTTTTTCCCTTGCTGCAACAGAAAAGAGTTTTCTCTCAACCAACCCTCACCAGACAATAACTCCCCTTGAGTATAAAACAAAACGAGTTCATTCCCCCCGAACACAACACCCTGGAACTCGAAACTTAATCTCACATGAATGTATTCAGAGACAATTCGCTCCTCTTCTTTTCTCTTCTTTTCCTTTTTCTTTTACAGCAGGAAAGAAGAAGAGCTCCATTTTTCCTCCGAACCCGCTCTTTTATTTACCTTCAACTGGCAACACGATGTACGACGCTGTTGATCGTCTAATTATCAGCGGGAAAGACGTGGCGCCCTCTTCGTTTCTTTTTTGTACGAGCCGGCGTCATTTTATGAACAGGAAGTCATAACAAAGGTCCGTCAAGACCCACTTTTGTTTTAACTGCCGTTAAGAGTTTCGCAGTTTTTGACAACGAAAATATACAAGACGGTATCTTCTCTCTCTCTTTTTTTAAACCCCATTAAAAGAGTGAAACCAGTGTCCTTCGTGCGCCTCCGTATGTGCCTTATTTATGCCCTAACTATTTATAAAATTCGCCCGTGTCGCTGTGTGTGTATGTGTGTGTGTGTGTGCACTTTATTATTTCGTTTTTTCTTTTAAATTTATATCTATCAGTCCTCCCAGCATGTTTTTATACTGTTGCACAGAGCGTTTCGAGAAAGCCTGGCAACAAGTGGGGCAACGGCATCTGCGTGACAAACAAACCCTTTTCGTGATGTATTTCTGAGTGAGAATCCCTATTTTATTTGAACGTCACAAAACGATACTCATTTTGAGCTGTGGAAATTGTATTGCTATTGGAATGGATTGAATTTACTAAGCAAACTTTTGATTTTTATTTCCCAGTGACTTATGGGATTTTAAAGAGATTAAAAGAAAATTTAAACGGATATTTTTAACATCTTTTTCAAGATTTGTATTGGTAGTTACTAATGCCCTTCATCTAAAAGCGAAGCGGTGTCAGATCCTCAGGAGGGCAATGTGCGCATTGGAGAGGCTTCTATATAGTGCGAGAAAAGACCGACTTAGCTCGGGGGGTCTAATAATTTAGGGCCGATTGCAGATGAGAGTCCGCTACCTGGATTAGTACCACGTACCTCCACCACACATACCCTAAAATATGTATTTTTTTTTCTAGGGTGTAAATTGAACATTTTCTCCAGGGGGGGGGGCGTTTAAAAAAACATTCTCAAGTGGTACATAAAAAAAAAGAACTAAAGAAAGAAAAGGTGGGAAGGTGTAAATGCTCCACTCACGTAATATATTAGGCATTACGTGGCAAATGCAGTCGCCAACATCTCTGAGAAGTGACTTAAATTCAAACAAAAGTCGACCCCCAATTTTCAGTGTACATACAATACGGGCCAAAAGTATTGCAAGTATGAGAAATCTTACCATCATTTCAAGAATAAGACCAAAAGAAGTGGACAGGAAATTTGTCAGAACACATTTCAAAAATTGGAAAGAACACATTTCAAAATCACAAAAAAAAAGAGAGAGAGAGAGAGAGAGAGAGAGAGAGAGCTTCAGGAACCAATAATTTAAGTTGGTACCATGGAACAACGAAACAAGTGTTGCAAAACATTTGGATTCCATATCTAAAAGAGTGGCTGTTGTGATCAAAGTCAAGGCTGCCCAGCAATATAATAAATGATCTTTAGTTCAATTGCATTTATTTATTATCCTCTTTTTTGCACAAGAGCTTGAAATTAATGCTTTGTTTAATTTTATTCCGGCGAGCCAAAAAGGATTATGATTTCTGTAATAACCTACGTATTTTTTATGCTATTTTTTAAATAAATCAAATAATTATTTTTGTTCTTTAACTTAATGCTATCTTTTCTTTGAAATAATTAATTTCACATGTTGACATCAAAAAGTATCAATTATATTGATTTTTCTTTTCTACGGGGAAGAGAGACTTATAATCTTGTAAAGGGTTAGATTTCTGAAACTTGCAATAATTTTGGCCAGTAGTGTATATTCTTGCCTATGTCGATTCTTACGTCTACCCTCAAATTCGGCTCGTGGCAGAGCAGTGCTTGTTCCCTCATTTCGCAGTTTTCCTTTGAAACCTGATCCCAGGTACAGAATGAGAAGTGACACCAGGCATGTATATATCGATGTCAAAGGGATGTTGTTTGTAACTTGCTCCTTTTTCTTGTAAACAAAAGAAGAATTTCTCTTCTCAATACTTAAAATCGTTAGGTACTATTGAACTTGTTGGGACAGAGATTAATTTAACATTTCTCCAGCAAGGGATAAATAGTATCCTCGGCAGGGATCATTTAATATTTTTTTAACGATTCCCGACCCCCCCCCCCCCGTCAATTGCACCCTGTTTTTCTCTCATTCAAGTACCCATAGTTCCCGTTGTTTTCCTCGGTGTTTTTCTTTTACGTAGCTGCTTTTTTCCCCTACATTTACGCTAGAACATTCTCTAACTATTTTAGTTTTCCAAATCGTACTTTTCTTTTCCTTAACGCAAAATAATTTTCTCCGCTGTTTTGTTCAGCGTTTTCTTCGGATTTTTTTCTATTAACTAGCTAAGAATCGGATTTATTTATTTATTCATGCAATAATATACTCAATTATTTTAGTTTTCTTTTTCAAGTCATACTTTTTTATTCACAACATAGTTAATCAGCTTTTCCTTTTAATTGGTTAAACATCATTTTTTAAAAATTCACACATTAATAATCCCTGGTTAATTTGTTATATTTTTAAAATTTAATTAGTTAACAATTAAAATTCTTTTTTGTTTGCATTTACCAGTAATATTCTTCCACTATTTCTGATATTTTTCTTTTAATTAATCAGCAACCCAATATTTTGTTTCCTTTTTAACATTTATCAGTTATATTCTTCCATTGTTTCAGATTTCTTCTTTATTTTAATTAGCTAACAATCACATTTTCTGTTTTCTTTTTTAAATTTACGCAGCAATATTCTCCGAATATTTATTTTCTTCTTTATTGTTCAGAAACAATCAGATTTTTTTACATTTATCCTGTAATGCTTTCATGTTATTTTAGCTTTAAAAAAATACTCAGTGATATTTTTCCGATTGTTTCAATTTTTATTTATTTATTATTTAAGTATCGTAATTTTTGTCATTCTCTGAAAAATATTAATTATTGTTTTATTATTTTTGTCTTCCGATTTGATGAGAACATGAATAATTTTATATTCCCAAAATAATATTCTCTCACTATTTTGTTCACCCCCCCCCCGTAATTAGCTAAAAATTATAATTTTGAAAAAAATGACAGTAATTTTCATTCGTTAATCTTATTTTAACTAAGAATAGTATTTTTTTACGTTTACTTAACAGTTTTCATCCCACAGACATATATAAGGGGGGGGGCGTGTTTAGAGGGTCTGGACACCCCCCTTAGTCTACGCACAAACGCTAATTTTGGCTGCATATCCCCCTTTTGTGCTCGTGCCCTTTTGTGTTCGTATATTTTAAGAGTAGTATACGCTTAAAATATTTTTAAATCTCGGAAATTTTAGATTAATTTTAAAAAGAATTATACTGAATTTGTAAACTGTATCATTTAATGAGTAATAAAGAAAATTAACTCATCATCATCAACAACATTGGCACGACAGCCCCTTGTGGACCCTGGCCTTCCTCAGAAGTCTTTCCCATTCCACCCTCTTCCCTGCAATGGACCTCCAGTTTCTTATTTTCAGTTTGGCAAAATCCTCATCCAAGCTGTCCCTCCATCTTTTCTTAGGTCTTCCTCTAGGTCTTTTACAAAAAGGAGTGGCATTGAAGACCTTAAGAGCAGTTCTCTCAGCACTCATTCTCAGAAGGTGACCTGCCCATCTCATTCTATTCAGTTTTATGTATTTAATAATGTCGTCATCTTTATAGATTTTATAGATTTCAAAGTTATATCTTTTCCTCCAAGTATTATTTTCTAAAACGGCACCAAAAATAGTTCTTAGAACCTTTCTTTCGAAGATTGCCAGTGCTTTTTCCTCCGTCGTCGTTAAAGTCCATGTTTCTGAG
Source organism: Cheiracanthium punctorium (assembly GCA_038373885.1). Classification (NCBI taxonomy): domain Eukaryota; kingdom Metazoa; phylum Arthropoda; class Arachnida; order Araneae; family Cheiracanthiidae; genus Cheiracanthium; species Cheiracanthium punctorium. The sequence continues at coordinate 731,521 of JAWZYV010015960.1, read as the reverse complement.
GCATAGGTTAAAACTGATCTTATTAACACCTTGTGCAACAGAATTTTTGTTCTTCTCTTTATTAGATGGGATTTTAAAAAAGGCCTTAAACCAAAGAAACAGCGATTTGCGGCAATAATCCTTTTTCTGATTTCAGGGTTAATGTCATTTTGATTGTTGATCTCAGAACCCAAATAGGTGAAATTTTTCACGGATTCAAATTTAAATGGGCCAATCTCAAAAAAATTAGCTGAGTTTTCTTTTTTCCCACAGTACATATATTTTGTTTTCTCTACATTTACTCTAAGCTTCAATTTCCCAGCCGCCTTCTCCAATGCCATAAAGGCCTCTCCTAGCTCAGCAGCAGATCTTGAAATTACATCTACATTATCAGCATATGCAAGAATACGTACTGATTTATTAAATATAGCACCTCTTGTATTAATACTAGCATCTCTTATGACTTTCTCCAGTGCAAAATTAAAAAGGAGGCATGCAAGTGCATCCCCCCGTCTTACTCCATTGCAGATCTCAAAAGTTGTAGACAACTCTCCCTGCACTCGCACCACAGAGAATGTCTCTGAAAGAGTGAGCTTCACAAGCTTAATTAACTTTATTGGAACATTAAATTCCAGTAGGGCTTTTAGTAGACCAGCTCGATCAATGCTATCATAAGCCGCCCTGAAGTCCACAAACAAATGGTGGGTTTCGATCCCGTACTCTACACTTTTCCAGAGTTTGTCTCAAAGTAAAGATCTGATCAACCGTCGATCGTCCTCTCCTGAACCCACACTGATAATCACCGACAACAGTTTCCATAATAGGAGACAGGCGATTAAATAAGATATTAGAGAAAATCTTATAAGCAACACACAATAGACTTATACCTCTGTAATTCTCACAGTTCAATACGTCCCCCTTTTTATGTATTGGACATAAAATACTTAATTTCCATTCAGAAGGCAGAACTTCTTTCTCCCAAATAGATCGTATAATTTCCCAGATACATTTTGTCAGGTATTTTCCACCACATTTTATTAGTTCAGCGGGAATAGCATCTGGTCCTGCTGCTTTATTATTTTTCAGTTTATCAATAGCCGCCTGAGTCTCCCCAATTGTTGGAAAATCAAAAAACTGACTCCCAGTCTCTTCAACTGTAAAATCAAAATTATTTGACACATCAGAGTTAAGCAACTTGTTAAAATGCTCAACCCATCTATTTAAAATTTTATCTCTTTCATTAACAATAGTTCCATCTATATTCTTTCAAAGAGTTATCCGAGGTTTAAAGTACCTACGCCCCTCATTAATAGCCCGAAAGAAGACTCTGCCTTCATGGCCGGACCGAAGGCCTTCGACTTCGTTTAGTTGGTTCTCTCTGTAAATTCTCTTTTTTCTTTTATGTATTCTCTTCTTCTCTTTACGTGCATTTTTATAATCATCAACAGCTCTTCTTGTAATTTTTTTACTCAGCATAGTTTTATATACTCTATTCATTAGCAATTCTACACTCATCATCAAACCAATCAGCTCTTTTTGACCTTTTTTCTTTGCCGATCAGTGTGTTAGCCACTGATAGTATGGAATTCTTAATAAATTGCCATTTTTCATTCAGCTCATCTGTAGTTATTTTCTCTTTTAGTTCATTCGATAGTTGATTTTGATAGTCTTTGTGGATTTTAGGATCTCTTAGCTTCCCACAATTAAGTTTTACAGGGACATTCTTTTTTGTATTTCTAGCCAAAGAAATTCTTCCCCTAAATTTGCAGATCACCAAATAGTGATCAGAATCTACATTAGCTCCTCTATAAGTTCTCACATCTAGGAGGTTCGAAAAGTGTCTAGAGTCAATCACCACATGGTCAATCTGGTTGTTATAGAGTCCATCTGGAGATCTCCATGTTATTTTATGAATATCCTTACGCTGAAACATTGTGCTTCCAACCACCATATTGTGAGAGGCAGCAAAACTGATAAGTCTGTTACCATTATCATTTGAATCGGCATGCAAGCTGTGCCTTCCTATAACTGATCTAAATTCCTCCTCACCACCAACTTTGGCATTAAAATCACCCATAATCATTTTTACATCATGCCTAGGACAAGAACTCAAAAGATGATCTAGCCTCATCATAAAAAGAATCCTTTTCATCATCATCTTTCTCCTCAGTTGGTGCATACACATTAATAATAGTATAATTAGCAAACCTTCCTCTTAGTCGTAGTAAAAAGAAAATTAACTATAAAGAAGATTAAAATTTGTAATGTAATTGAAATTTTTTAGAAAATACTTTTAGTAAAATTTACTATAAGTCAAATTTTGTATTTCTTTTTTTAAATCACGATCTTCCGTTAAACAAATACAAAGTACCATATTTTCCTTTTTTTTTCGTTTTATAAAAAAAAATTAAATATAACATTTTTTTAACATAAGAACAAAAAAAAATGTATTTTCTCTTTTTTAAGTTATTTGCCTTCCAATTACCGAACTAACATTTAACATTATCGATTAAAGAATTGTAATTTCTTTTTTTTTTTTCCTCGGCCGCATTTTGTACTTTTGTCCCGCGATATATCGAGCAGCGTCATATCGGTTAAAATAGGTAAAACTTAGTAAAATAACAAAAAGTACTTTTCAAGTTGAACAACTTGAGAAGTACCTTTCATTTGGATAAATTTACAAAGTTGGTAAAATATTTAAAACTTCTTCAAATGACACACATAAAAGGTAACGTTGCTAAAAGAATTAAACTTCGTAAAATAACACATATAAAAGTATCAACTTGAATTTGATAAGTGCCTTTATGCGTGGTATTTTACAAAGTTTTAATTATTTTACCTTTTAAACACCAGTTTCTTTTGAGTGCTTTCTGTTGTCATATGGGGTACTTTCAGAATACTATCGAACCTCAGTTTAACGAATTGATTGGGACCCACAAATCCGTTCGTTAAATCGGAGCAATTTGTTAAATCGAATATCAATTTTCGTAAAGAGTATGGTATAAAAATATCAATGCAAAATACCCTTAGACATAGATATGAAAAAAGAATGATTATTGTTTACTACGAGCTTAAAACTTATAAGTTATACGTTAGGCGATCAACTTTTAAATTATCTAAATTCTTTAATGTTACTTGCTCTTAAAATTTAATACATAATACATACATAGTTATTGGCACTTTGGAAAGAAATCTTCGATAGTGCTTTGTTTTGACTTTCCAAAGTTCTTTGTCGATATTTTCTAACTTCGTAAGAACAAAAGGATCAATATCCGGAGACAAAATAAATTTTTTTAAGGCATTCAAGCTGCAAACTGCTTCTTTGGAATGTCACCTTTGTTAATTCAATTTCCTTTTTTTCGTCATCTCTTCGCTGCTTTCAGAATTTTCACTCTCTTTCTGTTCACTCTCTCAGGTACTTAGCTGTACATCGCAAGACACATATCCTGTAAAATTTCCATTACTATAAAAATCTTCCCATCCAGGCATTTGTCATCGTTATCTACGGCGTAATTCTAAATGACTGTTTCTGTATCGCTGTCTTCGTAGGCACTTGCTTCGTTTGGAGAAATGAGAAAAAAATTATTGTATTACACACTTGGAAGGGTGTAAGATTAAAATTTTGCTTGCGAAAAATTCAAAGTTTTAGTTTTATGTACGAATTTTATTTCAGCGATTGCTGTTCGTTAAATCAAAGCTGAAAATTCGTTAAATCAGAGCATTTTAGCACCCTTTTGTCAGGACGGAAGAATTATTCGTTAAATCGGAGAATTCGTTAAATTGAAGTACGTTAAATCGAGGTTCGACTGTACTTGCTACGCTTCTAATCCATATCCTCTAAAAAAAAACTCCCAAAGCTTAACCAGGCGCTTTAAGCAAAAAGTACGTATTTTCCAAAACTCACTTTTATATTTATCGACGTCGTACGTCCTCTCCAACACTTCAACAACTCATAGGTTCTAAGTCCTCCTCCCCCTTTCCCATTCGAAAAAGCGCTTATTATTTTTTGCCCCGTATAAATAACGGCGGGCCATGCACTTACTAAAGAACAGCCAGAGAGGCAGATGACTGAAATGCTTTTCAAAGCGCTTTTCTTAGTATTAGTGACAGTGTTGATAACTTTTTTTTTTTTTTTTTTAACGGGACACTCTCTCTCTGAAAATATTTTCTGAACTCTGCTTCACAAAACCAGAGGGGAAAAAAATGAACAGGCTGGAGAAATATCAGCTGAGAAATTATGATTGACGCAAAAAAACTATTTTGGTCACGGGAATTCTCAAATTCTACCCTTTTTTAAAGCACTGGAAGGAACATATTTTTATGACTTGTTCCCTTGTTGGAGCAACATCGTATGTAACTTTTCTGTTGTAAAGATGTCTCAGTTTTTACAAGCTCGCAAACTGCGTCAGTAGATATGAGAAAGGAAAATAGCAATTAGAGTACTTTTCCATTTCGCTTTAAATCAGGATATTTTTCCATTTCGTTTTGAATCCGAATACTTTTACATTTCGTTTTAAATCAGATTATTTTTTAATGACTTGTCCCTTGACGGAACATCGTGTGTAACTTTTCTACTCTGAAAATGTCTCCGTTTTAACAAGCTCGCAAATTGTATCAGTCAGTACATATGAGCAAAAAATATCATCAATTCACAATATTTTTCCACTTTCGTTTTTGTCGTAACTTTTCTACTCTGAAAATGTCTCCGTTTTAACAAGCTCGCAAATTGTATCAGTCAGTACATATGAGCAAAAAATATATCAATCACAATATTTTTCCATTTCGTTTTAAATCAGGGTATTTTTCCATTTCGTTTTCAATTCGAATATTTTCCCATTTCGTTTTGAATCCGAATACTTTTACATATCGTTTTAAATCAGACTGCTTTTTTAATGACTTGTTCTCTGGGCACAACATCGTATGTAACTTTCCTGTTCTATAAGGTTTATTATTTTCTGATTTGATATGATTATGATTTAACATTATTTTTTTATTAATAATAAATATAAAAAAAACTGAACTTTAAAATTTTGAGTTCTGTTTATTTTCGTTTTAATGTGCGTATAATGTAGTGTCCATATAAGACAAAATTATCGTATAAAATAAAGTTGGCCAAACTTTTTGTTGCAAGATGTGAGTGAAAAATTTTTCAGGGAATTCGCGGGGCCGTGCACGTACTTTGTGTGTGTGTGTCTGTGTGTGAGGATTATTCCTTCTGTCTTAATTACCTTGTATTAACTACATCTGTGGAAAGAGAACTGAGAAATGTTATCAAAATTTTAGACGAGCATTGAGGAGAAGTTAAGGAATGTAAATAAATCCTTTCCAGAGAATTTTGTAATAAATAAATAAGAAAACAAGAGTGAACACATTAGAAATAGCTATTAAGATTTGTCATTAAAATTTTCTACTGCAACCCGCCCCCCCCCTTTTTTTACACCCAAATACATACATGCGAAATGTGACATTGCTTTTGCTTATTCGCTAAGTTCACTTTGTACATTTACATTTTCTTCAAATATTTTTAATCTACCATTTAAAAAAAAATCCAAACAGTAACAGGTGGGCAGGATTCAAACCTATGTTAGGTCGTATTTGAGCCAGGAAAGCGGTTTGTATATCCTCTAAAAAACAGCTAGAAACGATCTATATCTAGACAGGTTGTTGTCTTACTGTACGATTAAAGTTAATTACCTTTATGAATGACTAGCTGAAATAGTATATACCCGTTCTTTGCATGAGATGGAGATTGTTAAACCAACAAATACAACATAAATATAAAAGCATTAAATATACTTTAGTTTTGTATATATCTGTTTGTCACAGCAAAATTTTAGTCTTTTAATTATGTATATATTCCTATCTGCATCCATATTCCATATCCAAGCATTCTTGATCGTGGTGCAATTTTTTCTTTTATGTCAAAGCTTGTTAGTACTTAATTTACTAAGGCTGTTTTTAACGCATGATGTAAAAATGACACCAAGGAATAATAAATTTTATGTCTGTTTCTGACGTCTTCTAAAATAATTCATTTTTGGAAATATAAATCAGCTGACTGACATCACAATTTTTTAACACTCATCACGTGTTTGTACGTGGTCTGGTTCCAGCGAAAGCACGTTTTAAAGTAACCCTGTTGCTATGAAAGTAGATTATAGGAGCTAATACTCTCCGTAGCTATTTGCTGGTATTTGTGGTGCCCAAACTACCTTTCAAATATGTAGACATTGGAAATCGAGTGACGCGCTGCGATCCTAGCGGTTAAAAAATAAAGCATTTCCCGCGCAGACTGACTATTAAAATGCCGTGTTTATATTTGTTACGAGTGTGTATATTTAGACCAGAAAATGGCTTTGAGTTCATTACTGAGTTTTTTTATGTAATACGAGTTTAATATTTTAGTTTGAGCTTGCCGGAACTTCAAACTGTGTTAAAATTTATGCATGAAATAAATATAAATATAATTTGTTTGAGTGTAATTGTCATTATAAATAAACATTTTGTTAAGAGTGCCTTCTCTTTGATAGCTACACCAACAGCTACGCAGTGGGTGCTGCGCCATCTGTATGCACAAATGGTGTTGTCCAACTTTCTAAAGAAAGTGTAACCTCCTAAAGGTTTAACTTCGTACTGTAACTTAAAACGAGTAAGAAAAATAAATATTTTTTCTTTACACATGACCGTTATAGAGGAACGTAATCGTACGTTTAAAGATCGGGTATGGGTCGCATAGTAGTAGTATATTAAATAGGAAATGCAATTCCGAACTGTTTTTCGTTTCGCGGGATTTCGAGATTGAGACTCATTGATCTCGCGGGATCCCACAGTCCTGCGGGATTGGCATTTCATTCCGATACACTGCAAAAAAAAAGTCTGTCAAATTTATAGAAAAAAACTGTCAGGCAGGACGCCAGTTTATTTCCGTTTTTTTTTTCTTTTTTTTTTTTTTTACAGAAGTCTTCCGTAAATTTGACAGATTCTCAGTTTATTTTACAGAAATCTTCCGTATACGAAAGAAAAAAAAATCCACGGAAGACTTCCGTAAAATGTACGGAATTAACCTGGCTGACAGTTTTTTTCTCTGTCAGTTTAATGGTGTTATTCGAAAAAATCGTGTGATTTTGGTACATAATTACAAATAAACTAATTATGCCAGACACTTCAAAATTTTGAAACTGTCTCTTTGCATTACTTTGTGTGTACTTTGTATTGTCTGCAGTGTAGTCTTGATCTAATTCTAGTATAATAGTTGAAAGAGTCAATTAAAAAAAATTAAAACCTAAAATGAAAACTTTTTATAATTTATTCGTGATTGTTCACCAAGAGAAAAATAAATATGAAAAATTTCTGTTCACTTAGAGGTTGGGAAGTTCGCGAAAAATTTAGATTACATTTGATCGAGACTCCTGTTGGAGAATAATTAGAAAAAAATAAAACTTTAACTTAAAATTCGTAATTATTGATTCATGTGGTGTGAGATAAGATACATATATATGCAACAATTTTTGGTCAATTGATGACTGGGCGTAAAATTTTCAATAAAACTAATTTATTTCTCTTTCAATCCCACGAGATTACGGTACTGATCCCGCAGAACTAGTCCCGCAAACAGTTGTGCGGGATCCCGTTCCCGCGGGATCGGGATTGCATTTCCTAATACTATATAGAAGCTCCTTGAATAGCACCAACCATGAACACTGTTTAAAATTATAGGAAAAGAATCATTAAAAGAAAAAAAAAATATATGCTCAAAACTAGAGAGTCCTTTCTTTTCTTTCTTTTTTTTTTTAAAAAAAAAAGGACAACAATCAAGCGAACAGCGGAAATCTAAATCTTCTGCAAGAATGCTCGTTCGTTGGAAGCATCCTGTGTCAACTTAGCCTCTGAGAGAAAGAAAATAAAGAACAATGAAAAATGCTAAGAAAACCCTCGGAATGCGCTATTTTATGTCCGCGGAGTCATTTCGAACGTAACAAAACATTCCCGCGCCATAATTCAAGGCCCGTTTCCGCCTAAAGAAAACTATCTAAACAGCATAGATAAAGTTGCGGAGAAAACACAAAACATCGTCTGCCGCTAGGCGAGGAAACTTCATCACAACGAGGACACTTCTACTTTTTAAAATTTCTAACGCTTAACGCAAGCATTTTCACATCAATCTAGAAGACCAACTGGTTTAGACTGCCTAACGCTGAAAAGTGCATCTGTTGCCGTCGTTGCATTTAACTACCAACAACATGGCGCCAGATGGGCGATTCGATCGACCGCCATGTTGTTGGTAGTTAAATGGATCGATGGCAACGAATGCACTTTTTCAGCGTTCGGACCCTATTTTTGTTGCGACTAGCAGTGAAAGCGCTGAAATAAGGTGGTTTCATGGCGCAACCACCACGCGTCAAAGAGATTAAAAAACTGTTGATGAAAACATGAAAGTGATACAAGGCTACGGAAAAAAAAAAAAAAAAAAAAAACTATGCGCAGAATCGCAGAATATTTATGAAAAACAGTATAACGAAATCATACGTTACAAAAAAATGTACATCTAAAGCATATTACTAATCCAAAACGCATTTTTTACCAATCAGTAAGGCATCGGAAAATGCACATCTAATGAACATTACTAACCCGAAACGCAATTTTTACCGGTGAGTAAAATATCGAAAAATGTACATCTAATGCACATTGCTAATGCAGAACGCAATTTTTATCAATCAGTAAAGTATCGAAATTTGTACATCTAAGGCACAATACTAACCCGAAACGCAATTTTTATCGGTCAGTAAAGTATCGAAAAATGTACATCTAAAGCACAATAATAACCTAAAACACAATTTTTATCGGTCAGTAAAGTATCGATTCATCGAATCATAACTCTCCAATCACCACTTGTTTGATAACAATAACTCTCTCAACATAAACAAACACAGTGAAACAATTCACAGTGACATCCCCTCCATTCATTCATCAGCGAAAGTTACGGTGAACAAAACTATATGAACACCCTTGTGTTCAGCGGAGCATAGCTAAACGCATTTCGCGTGTCACATTTATTTTTTGCCGATTTTGTGTTGTTACTGTGTTATACAATTTTCCGTTACTTTTTCACGGCCGACCTGCGCCGACCTCTAATCCCCTCCTTTTCAGAGCCGAAGAAGATACGCTTCGCCTGTATTCTTGCTTTTTCCTCTTGAAAGTGCAAGCATGCAGAGTAAGAGTATTTAGAGCATCGGATTTCGCAGCTTAATTAGTTCGGATGGAAATCAGTAGATGGCAGTAGTTGTCTTGGATTTATATGCCTTGTGTTTTTTCCCCCCGCATGTGTAGAAAGAGGAGTGGAATTTTCTTTTTTAAAACACTTTCTAACGATTGAGTTTCGTAAGAATTTATACGTTTTATGACTTAACTCGTCTGCTTTCCTTTAAAATTATTGTGTAAGGAATATTTTTGTAAGGAATTTTTTCCTTTAAATGTAAAATTTTAATGAATAATCCATGTTTTTAATCAAAATGGGAGTATAAAACTAAACCTTTTAAATTCAGTTGTTATGAAATTCAGAGTAAACTTTGAAATATTGGTAAATTTAAGTGAAACTAGGGTAAAATTTGCATTTATGTCCAGGGCCGGGTTTATTCGGAGGGCAACCGGGGCTGCAGCACCGGGTCGCATATTAACTACCTTTACTCTCTGTTGGAAATGGGGGATATTGAAGCCTTCTGATTGGCTGCTATCGCAGATTGATGCATGACGTCATGATGCCTTACCGCTCCTTCTTTATTTTAACCTTGTTCTTAGCCCAGCGCTGGATATAATTTTATTAGCTTATTCTTATGTAGTTTATCAGTTGTTTCAATGTCTGTTTTTCCAGAAAAAAAACTTCCCAGCAAAAAAAGGAAACATTCACTTTCTGTAAATATAAAAAGGAATCAACCAAATGCAAAACTGCATTAAATTGTAATTTTTTGTACAATACATATATATTAAAGATATAATTTTTACTTATTTTCCATATTTCTTTCATTTCTTATTATTCAATTGTAACCTCAAAAATTTAATTTATAATTTTTGGATATTAAAGGAAAAGAATACATATGAAAAATTATTCGAATACTACCATCCCCAAATAATTCTTTCTATCTTAACGTGTCTGAATCTGAAAATAAAATTAAAAGAATTTCTGTGTTATTTACTTTCTCTTTCTAAGTTCTGGGGTTTATATTCAACAATTATAAGAAAGTTGGGAGCATTTGAAACGCAACCAACCATTAAAATAAAAATAAAAAAAAAGATGCTTTGTGAAGGAGGAAAATTAAGAACTTTTATTAAGTACTAATAGTTTTGTTGAAAAAGTTACATAATGAAATAATTCTTGGAATTGAAAAATATTTTTATCTATTAAAATTTTTTGTTTCATCAGTGAAAAAGATTCAATTCATAAAAGTGACCGTACATGTAAAACTAGCAAGAAATAAATGAAAGTTTATAAGCTAATAAAGTTTTATTCTATAATATGTTTCTCTCTATATATGTGAATAATTTTAAGAAATGCCTTATAGAGAATTAACTGAGAATTGTGTATCCTCAAAAACTACAGCAATAAATATTGAATGAGAAATTTATTGTTTATATTAGAGTATTCTAAATACATAGGTAAGTGTATTTACCAGTTCAAGGAAATTTTTTGTTTCGCATATTTTTCTATGAATATAGTAGCATTAAAAAAATACTTTTCTAATTTCTAAAAACATTTAAATTTCTAAATATTTTTTTAAAGAAAAGTATATTATAAATGCATTTGTATCAATTTATAATATACTTTTCTAATATTTGAGGTTTTAAAATATTATCACTTAACAAAATCTTTAATCAAACAAACAAATTTAAAATTTAACAAAATCCTCTTATATATCCTATTATGTTGAATTTATCATTCAGAATACTCTTTTGATAAAAATATTGTCATTCTAAAAGGTAACTGTATCTTTCTTACAATGAAAAATGAATTTCATTTTATAGTAATACCTAGTACTTTTCTTTGCTATAATTAAAAAAAAAAAAAAGATGCTCTATCCTTAGAATATTCTTGTCACACATATGTAGGCATTGTTAAACTTTATTTCCTTTAAAAAACAGGGTTCAATTTTTGTCATTTAAAATTAGTAGTATTTAATATTCATAACATTTGAGTATCTGATTAAGAGAGAGAACAAATTAACTAAAGAAAAATATGTTTAAAGGAATGCTGTTAAATGGGAGGAATTTCTTTTTTAAATTAAATATACACCAAAACAAATTATTCTGGTGTTTTTTATGCTGTTAATTTAATTAAGGCGAGGCAGTCATGAGTTTAAACAATAAAAATATAGATGGCACCACCACATATATTGAAATTTTAAGATGCTCTGAGAAAGCAGCCAATAAGAAGGCTTCAAGTTCCCCCGTTCCCAACAGAGAGTAAAGGTAGTTATTATGCCACCGGGTCCTCCACAAGAGAGGGTCCCCCGTAATAGACCTTTTTCAGAAACATTTCCTAACGAATACTGAATTACTAAGTGCAAAATAATTTATTGAAATATAAAATTCTGCCAATGGAAGACCAGTTCTCTAACTTTTCCCACTCATTTTTCGTTCTGAACATTCCAAAGCGCGTTTCGAATTCTTGTCAAAATGGTTAATATTAATCTTCGATCCGATAAATCATGTGTATATCTGCGAGAAGCAATCACAAAGTAAATCATAACACTATATATATGCAAGAAATGAATTCATTAACATAGAAAAATAAGAAAATAGTGTAAAAAATGTTACGGAGAAAGACGAAGGTTATCTCTAATACCTTAAAAGGAAAACTTACACAAGTCATCCGGGGGTGTGTTTGAGGTTAGTTTAGGTCTAGGTGAAAATTTAGGGGCTACCACTCCTTTGTTGCCCTAGGGCCTCCACACCTCTAAATCCATCACTGTTTACATCATATCTCCAATAAACAATTTTAATAATCTAATAATCTTTGTGCAGTACATAAATAGCATATTTATCTGAGTTATTAAAAAACGATTTGAAAAGTTCTGATGGTTATGAAAGGGTATTTCAATTTTTATATAAAACTCCGTATTTTTTCTTTTAAAAAAAGAGAATTTTTTTGAAGGCAAAATATTAATAAAAATAAATAAATAATCACAGAAATACTATAGTCCCCTTCGTGACACTGCTAGTAATCATCAAAATATTCTGTCAAAATTTTCAATCAATTTTTAAGCACAAGCACGTTATGAGATATGGCCTTTATGATAAAAGAAAATTTAAGAAAAGTACACTTTTTCAGAAAACGCGTTTAAAAGTTCTAATACTGTGCAAAATACTATCCTTCTTCTTCATTTTTTCATGGATAAGTAAGTTTATCTTAGAAACAGTAGTAAAACGGTTTTGGAATCCCAATCATGTAATCTATAAAATAAGCAAATTTAAGAAAAAAAAAAAATAATCGAAAATTTTCAAAAACAAGAAATTTTTGGGTAGTCCTATACTTTAATATTGCATTTGAAAAAATAATACGATTTTGGTTCATACATCAAAATAAACTAATTGATCCAAATACTTCAGTTTTTTTAGAATGCCTCTTTAAAAGCTGTACTATACATTGAAATAAACGATAAAAGTGTGTCAATCAAAAACTTTTCGAAAGAAAATTCTTAGAAATCAAAAACTTTGCATAATGTGTCATTTTTCGAAAAAATTTGCTGTGCAATTCCATGTTTAAGAATTTAAATTGAAAATTCTGGAAAAGACATCGTTTTTTTCATTTATTTCAGAGAGTAGTACAACTTATAAAGAATCATACTGAATTTTTGGTGCAATCAGTTTATCTTAATTTGTATACCAAGACCTTGAGGTCAAGGGCGGGTTAAAGGGGGGCGGAGGGGGCGATCCCCCCCCGAGACAAAAGAAATTAATGTAAACGATTCTATTTTACTTCCATAAAATGGACGTATATGTCAAACTTCTAACTAACCGCCCCCCCCCTCCCGATAAACTTGCATTAATCCGCCACTGCTTGAGGTAGATTACGTATCTTTAACGTCCGCCCTTCAGGCGGTTCTTTTAGGAAATCATACAGCTTTTAAACAGCTTTTTAAAGAATTCGATTGCGCTAAGAACACAAAAAATTGAAATTCTCGGCTCCGTGGGTGCAATTATGGTCATTAATATCTGTATTGCAAAGGTTTCGAACGCTTTTTAAAATATTTTGAACATTTAAAAAATTTCATCGCTTGCAAAAGTGAGATATCTATATTTTTCTCAAAAGTTTTCATAGTTTTGAAACTTTCATTTATTTATAGCATATCTTTGCGAGAAAAAATTTTCATTTTATGCCTATTGGGGCTCCGCAAGCGTCTACTTTTAAAAATTGTTTTCTTACTTACTTTTTTTAGGGAATCTTTCTTTTTAATTGCAAACAGAGCAGCACGCTGGGCTCAGAACGGGATGATACCGAAACTGAGAAACTCTTCCCTAGAAAACTAGACTCCCTTGAAAACTAGAATTTATTTACTCATTTTGCTTTATTATTTCACTGCACCCACCCACCCCCCTTTCATTTATTTATTTATTCGCAGCCGTAGGAAGGAATGCGGGTCCCCGCCCCTTAATTGGCAATCGGTCTCACCAGCGCAGACACAAAAGCCACGGATGATGATGTGTCGTTGATCGGTCGGAGAGAGCCAGAGAGCGTTTTATCAGATGGAAGCATCACTCGTTTGCGTTGCCGATTCGATATAGGGGGGCGTGTCCATATTGGAGATTGTTTTTGCCTGGATCAGCCCGGCCTAGGCTGTTTTTTGTTTAGCTTGCAGGTGAGGGGGGGGGATGAAAAAATCTGATGCGGACAACACATGACTTCCTTGCACGTCTATTAAATCAAAAATATTTTCGGCGTACTTCATCTAAACTTATTTTGTTTGAAAGAGATAAAATACTGCAGTAATACTAAGCGATTTTTAGTTAAATATTTATTATTATTATTATTATTATTACTGTTTCATCAATTATATTATGTGTTTTGTTTCTCCGTTCAATTAAATCTTAGCTTAAACCCAGTATTATAATCTGTATAATTATTTGTTTTATATTATTATTACTTCTTCATCAATTACGAGCAACCTTTCGGAAGTTGCTGGCCGAACTTTAAGTTGTTAGCGAAGACGCGGGCCGTATAATTAGGGTTTATTTGGGATTTTGAATGGTTTATATGGAGTTTTAATATTTTCCGCCGGTCGGATCAAAAGCCAGGGAGGGCCAAATCCGGCCTATGGGCCGAACGTTGCCAATATGTGAATTATAGCATGTGCTGTGTTTCTTCGTACTACTGGATCTTAAACGGTGTATTTCGAAAAAAATCATGTAATTTTGGAGCATAAATACAAAAAACTAACCCTGTCAAGCACTTCATTTTTTTTTTAAAGAATTTCTTTTTACAAGCTGTACTATATACGCTGCAATAAACTGTAAATCTGTGTCAGTAACGAAATTTTTAGAAAAAATTCTTCGAAATCGAAAATTTAGGAGGAAGTGTTACTCTTCGAACATTTTTGCTGTAAAGTTCCATGTTGAAGAATTCTATTTCATAAAGATTCATAAAAGTTACCATTTTTTTTTATTTATTACGGTATGTCGTGCAGCTTATAAAGAATCATCTTTAATTTTTTCGATTCTTTGGCGCAATTAATTTTAATTTGTGCACAGGCATCGTGAGAGAGATTCTGTTTTTTCGGACACTCTCAACTATTTTCTTTTCTTTTTTTTAAACTTTTATATCAATTTAAAGTGACTTTTCTTCAATTTTGCAAATATGTTGGAAAATAACTACAAAACTTCACAAAACCCTAAAAAAATGATTAATTATAAGCTTAGAGTATTCCCACTATTGTTTATTGCACTTTCCTTATATAGGGTAACTTAAAAAAAACCTCTTGACTTAAAAAAATCTTTATGAAGAGATAACAAAATAAAAATGTTTGTGGAAAGAAACTTGTTTATTTAAAAATACTATACAATGAGCATGATAATAGTTTGTAATGACTATAAAAACCAATCAATTCAGAACGTGGGGAGGTTTTATTGGATAGTATGGGGCTTTATTGACCATTGTCATTCTGTTATTTACCCACACATTACTGCAGAGGAAATTGAACTATTAACATTTTACTTAGTTTACAGGCTATTTTGATTTAAATTATTCTAACCTGGTGTGAAACTGAATACGACTTTTGTCAATAAAACATCCCCTTTTTTCATCTGTTTTGGTGTTTATTACAAGCAACTGCCATACACACAACATATTCTTAAATAAACCTGTTAATCTCAGCAGTCTTCTGCCTTTTTATCCTTTTTTTAAAATGTGGGCGATTTTTTAGGTCAGCCTGTATTCATAGGCGTAGAGTTATATGGGCCCGTGAGGCTCGAGCCCCCCAATAAATTGTGAATAGGGACTGAGCCCACCCAATAATTTATCACTAAAAACAGAAAACTAATTTATACTAGCATAAAAAAAAAGTATTCACGCCATTTACAAATGTTAAAAAAAAAACCTTTACTTGTACTTTTAAAAATTTTCTTCTTTTGATTTCAATAAAAATTTTCTTCTTTTGATTTCAATCATGATTTAGTATTCATTGTGACGCCCTGTAACACAAAATGTTACTATAAGCTGCCCTCGCCAGGCTCTGGTTAATGTTATGCAATGTAAAGTATAAAATGAAGAAAAGTTCACATGTGTCTAAAATGCACATCTCATCGAATATGTTTTTTTCCTCCTTTGGATTTTTTACTTTGCTTCTATTTTTAACTTATAACATGGTAGGAAGATACTAACATGGATACTTACCTTACATTGGTATAGAATTCTATGGACCCATAGAGATCGAGCGCCTCCAATAATTTACAATTATATATAGTAAGTCATAGCTGCCAACTACTACGGAATATAACTAACCACTTTTTGTAAACAGTATATTTTTTAATTATTTTTTTTCAAAATAGTAACTAGCTCGTGCGCGCATCACAAAAATTTTGCTATATTTTAAGCCGAAAAATCATGTAGAAAAAGTGGTTAATTATATTCCGTAGTAGTTGGCAACTATGAGTAAGTTATATGTACGTGAATCAGTGGCGTAGCCATAAATTTTTCATGGGGGGGGGTTATGACTTCTACAACTCACATATGTATACGGGTGTATGATAAGGGAGTGAAGAATATACATTTTGTATGGCAAAAAATTCCTTATGGGGGGGTTAGGACCCCTTAACCCCCTCCCCCCTTTGGCTAAGCCACTGACGTGAATATAAGTGGTTGAGGGGTCCAGCCCCCCCCCCAATAATTTTGAAAACTTTACGCTTATGCCTGTATTTGAAAAAGAGTTTAGTTGTTGCGAGTTTCAGAAAACTATAGAAATTGCAAGAGAAGGATGTTCAGTATGCTGTGCTAGACGCCACAGCCCTACTTATTTTCTTGCAACCATCTTAATATATATTTACACGCATGTCTTACTCACTAATTGACTCTGCAACGCTGTAAGATTGCCACCAACTTTACCATATATGGACTTCACACAAGATGCACTCATGGAAGTTTTAAGAAAAGTTTGATGAAAGAAAGCCCACTAGCTGGCGGTTTAGATTTAACTCGAGGTACAATCCGTATCAGTTAATAAATATCAAAAAACTATTGAATGATCGTTGAGGTTGTTTGTATATTTTTAAATAGTCATTCTCATGTTTAATTGGGCAGTTTTTTTAATGAAAAGAGCCACATAGTGAAAATTTTTAAAACTAAATTATAAATTTCCTTTCGGCACTTCTCTTGTACAGTCCATATTATAAAGTTGGTGGCAATCTTCAGTTGCAGAATGCTGCTTAAAGGAAAAGTTTCTTTATAACCACTCTGCAGGGGCGTAACCAAGGGAGGGGGAGTTAGGGGGTCATACCCCAACCCCCCGATGAGGAAGTTTTTGCCATACAAAATGCATATTCTTCACTCCCTCATCACACACACGTATACATATGTGTTTCAGTTGTCATAACCCCCCCCCCCCATGAAAAACTTCTGACTACGCCTCTGCTACTCTGTATGCTAGAAATAATTTTAATTTCTACAGTATTACAAGAAATTGAATTTTTAATAAATATTTCGCGTATATTAAACTAAAGTGTTAGTTATATCACGGACTTGGATATAGGACGATCACCGACTTCCGGCAACTGGCGAAATACCGTCAGCTTCCCAAAAGAAAATGCTCGACTTCCCTTTTAATGATTGGCTACATAAGCGCCTTCTGGGGACGCATATCGACGAATCATGATGCAATACAGCACTAACGCACGCATTCGAACTTAATGACTACGACTCACAGCGCCATCTTACGGGCAAATTTCGTTTAGCTCTTTTGAATACGATGTTGATCATCCTATCATTTTTTCAAAGGACCTTTTTCACAACCAATTTAAACAGAAAACTGCGGCTTTTAGAAGACTGGCAAAGTACCACGTTTTTCTTTTTCTCAACTGTTGACTGTTACTTCACTTGATGAAAGGAACTTTAAGGTAATTTTAAATCAAATGAGTGCATTTGTTATGACTATACCCCTAGATAAATAAATATATAAATGAAATAAGTGCTCTAACCGAGGGAAATGTTTTCTCACCATCAAAACAATGATTGATTTAAGTTTAACGTAGGAATTAGTCCTTTCTTCTTATTCAAAAGAAAAAAAAATGAATTATACCCCAAACAACTGACCGCGATAAGCTAGCGGAAAATTTTACACTACGGGTGTGCCAATTCATCAATTCTATTCAAATCTTCCGAAAGACAAAAAAATAATTAGCAACTACCCGGTTATTATTTTCTCAACTGAATCAATAAATAAATTAATTTCCTCTAAAACAAACAAATCCCTCGCAAATAAATACTGAATTCGAAAACTTATCAGTTTTTCCCAACTTCTCAATCTGTTTTGTTCTTATCGAAATTGTCATTTCCATCAAATAATTGATTGAGTATACATATAACGACTATTCCCCGATCCCATTGTTGAATTTCTCGTGTGTCGCCTCTTTTTGTAGGTCTGTACGCAAGATGATAAATGCGTTATAATAAACTGCTGAATAAATTTGCGTGCTAATTGAATAAGGAAATAGTTTCGCACAACGCTAATTGCGTTATCTGAATAAATTATCCCGGGACGAGAAACTAGTTGTCGGTTTGAAAAATTAGGCATTTAAATTTCAAATTCATTAATAATGGTTGTTGATACATAATTATGAACTACTTCTGAAATCGTTTCTTAAAAATCGATTGTCTTGCGTTTGCCTGGAGAGCAATGGACACTTTACTGCTTGTATATCGAAGTGATTTGTCTTTTTAATGCTTATTAGTTTCTCAACGGGCCGACCTATAGGCGAGTGGATTACGCTTAGGCATTGGGAGACGGCTAAAATGTGAAAGTCCAAGATTCTGCCCTCTCGCGCGGCTGTTGATCTAACAGTTCGGAGTTTCGTGAACGGCTTTTTAAAGATGTAACGTGAACACATGTTAGAACTCCTTAATCCTTGAATTTCGGTATTTTAAACATGTTAGCTGCTAATCACGCAGCGAGTGCAAGCTAAATTTCTTATTTCAGTTTTGGGAATAACTAACCAATTTTTCGAAAAACGCGCAGTTTGAAAGATATGCGAGAAATTTTTATTTATTCACGTCATGAGTCATTTATTCACAGTTTATATGAGAAATTGACATAAGAAATTTGGCTATAGTGCTCTGATCCGGCAGTGAACGTGTTTTAAAAGTCCGACATCAAATTTGAAACTTGGGGCATTTAAGGATTAATGTCATCAGCTAGGGATGGATGCGAGACGATTTTCTGTGAGGCGAGACAAGCATTTTTAACATTATAATATTGGGATTTTGCGAGACGAGACAAAGCTTTACGGCTGTTTTGCGAGACGCGAGAGGTCTATTTTTCGTCTCGCGTCCATTCCTAATCTCTGCCCAAGGCATCCCTTTCCTTAGGCAGATGGCCCTCAGATAGCTTTACCTTAACCAAACATTTAGCTACCTAGTTCTTCAAGTATCGAGAAAATTTCATAGGTACGCATTATTCTAAAACACGCACAATGACTGTATATCTATTTAATATCTCATTGGAAAGTTTAACCCTTTAAAGCGCAGTGATCCCGCTCTGGGAACATCCAACTCTGACGTTTCGACTGTTGCCAGTCACGAAGAACAGATTTGATTTCTATAAAAATAGTTGCGGGTGACATAGCTCCACGAGAACCCTTTACTTTTTAGCACGTCATTTACCGTAAAAAAATTGTCACAATTATTTTTAACAGCACTGACATCAGCTGAGAAATGGAAGAACGCGAGAACAGCTGGATAGATTGCCCAATGCTGAAAAAAGGGCAGCCGTTGCCATCGCTCGACTTAACTACCAGCAAGATGGCGGACGATCGAAACGTTCATCGCGTGCCACAGATCTAGATACCCCTTTTTTGATGCAGCTGGCTGTGCGGCCAGCTGCGTCAAAAAAGGGGCTAAAAATTTAGCCACCAGGTGGCGCTCTAAGCGGTTTTCTTGGGTAGCGCATGGCTACCTTACTGCACCTGGACACCACGTTTATGAATATAGCAGGAGTAGTTTTAAAGTTAGGCAAGGGACTTTAGTTGGCATTGCATTAATTTGTAATGCAGCGATCTAAATTAGCTAATTTACAAACAACGAAAACAGCCGACCTTAGCCGAAGAGAATAATGTTTGAAAAAGCCCCACTCTCTGTCGGCAACAGCAAATAATATCAACAAGTGCTACAACTTCCCCCTCAGCGCCAAACATCATTAACTTCCAGCGAGTTGAGAGGGGCCATAGGAATTTAGCTCCCGTGTGACAGTTGAGATGAAAGATGGGGTGGTGGCCACGCCCACCCAATGGTCCGAGAGGTGTGGGCCGCGATGGCGCAATACGGGAGCGTATTAGACCGGAAAGGACTATGCGGAAGTCATGGTTAATTAGAAGCCTACTACACTGTACCATCTCGTTCCCGATGTGTTTACTAATTTGTTTGTTTCTAAATATGGGCGACCCCCGATGCTTAGTCTATGTTTAGCGGCGCAAACAGGAATTTACTTATTTACGATTAGTCGAACTTGGTTCGGCTTTCTAAAGTCCTTTCACATAAAGTTAGAAAGAGTTTGTGATATTATTTTGTCTGTCTGTCCGTCGGTTATCAATATGCATCGATTGCAATGAAATTATCAAATGTTATCAGATGTAACGGAAAGCAGTGTGGTTTTTACTATTTACGCAGAATTCGAACAAATAAATTTTCAACAAGTTTTTTAATTACAAACAAGCTGAGCCTAAACAGGATTTATATTTGGCACGTTTAGAGCAAAAATTTTATGGATACTGTTTTCCTTTCAAGAAAGATGTGAAAAAAAAAAAAAGTTGAGAGCTGCCATCTGCCCCCCTTAGAGGATGAATTTCAAAATATCTTGAATAAATTTTTTGGTATTCGTGAGTGTTGTATTTAATAGCCAGAATTTTATGGATATCATTTTTTTTTCTTTCTGTAATAAAGAGTAATACGAGTAATTCTGTAATACGAGTTTGAGATACTCGTATTCTGTAAAAGAAAAACGCTATGGATCTCTACCACTCCACAGGTTAAGAATTTTGGAAAATGCGTTCTAATCCAGCACATATATTATAAAAACTCTCATACATGACAAATTTTGTATTATTAACTTCAGCAGTTTTGACTTGGCGGAACAATGACATACAAAAAAACTCGGTACACAGTAACATTACTCTATACCGAACTACACTATAACCGAGTTTATTTATAGCAGAAGTTCCCAAGCTTTTTATCATCGCGGCTCTATTCAGATTTTCAAAAAGTGTTCCGACACACCTCTTCTATCCGCCATATTGGTCAATAAAACAAAAAAGAAAAAAAATAGGGAGATATATGGATTGCGATTCAAGCAGTATTGGAAACCCAAATTTTCAGATCAGTAATAAATACTTTATGATCAGTTTTCAGATCAGTAATAAATATACGAGGTGATCAATTTAAAAGAATGTCGGTTCGTTTTGTGTGTGGAATAACTTCCAGAACTGTTGAGCCTTTACAGTTTTATAGGTGAGGTAAAACATAAACGGATGATTAGCCTGTCTAAAATTATCAAAGGCTTGACGCACAATGTTACTCAAGCCTGTGATAATTTCATTTTTGTAAAACGTAACTTAATTCAAATTTTTTACTTTATCATTACTACTGCAACTGTTTAAAATGTCCGCTACCGTTTGAATGCAAACATGAACACGCATTTTTTGACGCGATTCCCAACATTAATGGTGTCATTGACGAAATTTCTTTAGCTATGATTTGTTTTAATTCATCCATATTTGCAGGAATTCTGTGGAAAACCCTATCTGCGCACGCACATTTTCAAAATTTGCTGTAAGGAGTGATAATGTAAAAAGTTTATCTCTTAATCTTTTAAATTACTCACCCCTGTATACATGAAAAAATTAAAAAAGTCGACCTCATTTAGCAAAATATCGGTTGAAAGAATATACCGCTTAATGTAAAACATTTTCAATGAACCAAATTGTAAATAAGCGGCGTGATACCAAATAACGGAATATACCCTTTAGAATAATTTTGAGTGGCAAATTTGCTATTCTATTTGCTACAAATTTGCTATTAAGCGGTCTCGACTGTAAATAAATAATAACAAATGAAAGAAACATCAAACCATTTGAAGTCCATTTGACTTACCACAGTCGCAAAAATTAAGCTAAAAAAAAAGTAAATTGTGAAATACACTTCTGCCAGCATCAATATTTATTATGAAAATGATGAATTGGAGATTGAAAGCCTACCCAAACAAAGAAACGGATTTAGTTCGGGCTTGTCGGAATAGAAACACTTATGTTTTCTTTTGCCCGATCTCAGTTCGTGCATCACAAATTCTGCACGCCTGAATTCACCGAGCTGTACTCGAGTGACACTGTCAAAGGGTTGAACATATAGTATATACGGTATTCCACAATACCTTAACCCTTTAACGCGTAGTGTTCCCGCTCTGGGAACACCAACGTCTGACGTTTTGACTGTTGCCAGTCACGAAGAATAGATTTGATTTCTATAGAAATAGTGGCGGGTGACATAGCTCCACGAGAATCCTTTTCTTTTTAGCACGTCATTTCACGTCAAAAAATGGTCACGATTCTTTTTAGCAGCACTGACATCTGCTGAAAAATGGAAGAATGCGAGGACAGCTGGATAGATTGACCAATGCTGAAAAAAGGGCAGCCGTTGCCATCGCTCGACTTAACTACCATCAAGATGGCGGACAGCTGGCTGTGCCCAGCTATCGTCAAAAAAAGGGTCTCTAGATCTGTGGCACACGATGAATGTTTCGATAGTCCGACATCTTGCTGGTAGTTAAGTCGAGCGATGGCAACGGCTGCCCTTTTTTCAGCATTGGGAAAGGGTTGGGCCTCAAAGGATTAATTTAGACCATCTTTTCATTCAAGTCCAGCTCTGAGACTTGCTGGACGAATCGGTTGATTCGAACGTAGGATCACCGGGTCATTCAAACGAGTAATTTAATGTGAAAACGCGATTAGCGTAAATGATGTATCTGATCAGAAACAGTGTTGGACAATTTTGTCGTTCGATTTAATTAATTTTTCTTTTTGAGTTGGTAGAATATCTGACCGCGACATGATGCATCATTTCAAACGCTTAATCTGTAGTTTTTATTTTTATTTTTTAATTCATCCATTCTGTGTAAGGTCTTACGAACAGCAGATTAATGAAATGCATTGGGTGTTGTATATAGACTGTCGTAAAAAGTTGGTAACACAGTTTAATTCTCTGTCTATTAGAGATATGTGGACAATATAGGGGAAACTGGTCCAAAATGAACCTGTTAAGGTTAAAACTTGTATAAAATTACCTAAATGTTTAAATAAAACTTTGCCCTTTGCTATCGTATTTTATCCTACATTTGGCATCAGAAACATATTTTGATTATATTTTAAAAGCACAGTGAGTAATGAAAAAATTAGAACTTTTAGAAAGTGTCTAAAGGATCCTTTTACCCTCAACCCCACGGGAAAATGATCCTTTATTTGAAAATAATTTTAAATTGCTTTTTATCGGCAAAATAAAAGATATAAAAGTAAATATGAATATACATAATGATATAAAGTGCATTTTACTATCACATAGTATGCATCATTTATTTTATGAAAATTTTAAAATAAAAAAGTGTCACAAACAATAAAATGGAATATTTTAAAATTCTAATTTATTTTAATTATTTATTTGCCAGGAGAGGACAGCTCGCGTCACTGAATGTGTCGTTTATGGCTTACAGTAAACGCTGAAATAAATTATATAATGTAATGGGGAGTCGCGCATTTTGAGAACTGTTGAAGGGCTGCCATGACACCTAGGACCCGGTACTGGAGTTTTTCCCGTCGAGGGATCATTTTATCCGGCAATACGGCTTCCCACTTTAGGTCATATTACAGGAACACATCGAGAAGCATAACAAACTTAGCAAGTGTAATTCACATCTAAAGACATGCTCTATTCAATAAATCGAGTCATATTTCTGCACATTAAAGACTGTATTTCTAAATAAATAGGAAAGTTACCGCTTACCAGAATGAAACCCAGTTTTTTAAAGAATTCTACTCAGACACGTAATACACCGATCGCTTAAATACTACTGCCTTTGCTTCTTCTTGACATGGCAAAACTAATTTATGTGTTACCTGGTAGATAGCCCTGCCTTTCTGGAAAAAAAATGTATGAATCGTTTTGCCCGCTAGGATCATTTCGAGCCACCTTCCCCTAAAGTGATAAAGTATGGAAAATAAGGTAGGAAAAAAGACGAAGAAAAAGCTCCTTTCCTTCATTTTCAAAAGTTACACATTTTACCTGTAGCGTAATATGCATACGATCCCCGTACGAAATAATTCGCAGTTAGTAAAATATGCCCCATACACTAATGAGGTGATCGAAAAAATTTGAAATATATTTCCTAAAAAGTTTGAGATACTCGTAGATAAATATATGCTGAATTGTGGCTCTCGAAAGGAAAACAAATCACGTCGGATGATTGCGTTCTAGTGGTCGCACAGATATTCAGAAAGAAAATATTTCTTTGCTCTTTGGAAATAAACGTTTACACTCAAATTTTGTAAAGCCCAAGACCATATTTTATATAAAGTATCTCCGGGACGTTTTATGATCAAAGGCTGAAATTTTGTACCTCACCTCGTTAGTGTATGACGTACATTTTACTAATTGAAATTTTTTCTGTGTGGGAGTCGCATACAAATTTAAGAAGTGTCAATTTTTGAAAATTAACGGGAAGAAGTGTTTATTAATGTTGCCGTTTTCCTGTCTTAATTTAAACATATTTTTCAATTTACATTGACCACTTATCTCGAATGGATAAAGAATTAAAACCTGGGACCACCTTCTTGAAACACCCTGTATAATGTTAACTTTTTTAGTCCAAATGAAGCTTACTGGTATTGCAACTTTTAATAATTATTCTTCAATCAAAATAAATTTAAGGTTTTTTTTTTCTCTTTCCCAGTTGATCTGAATTCAAAATAGGTATATTTTACACCAGATATTTAGAACGGAGAAAAAGAGCACATTTTTTACCAAAAGTAATATGAAGGAAAAGTTTTTCGTCGAGAGCTGCATTGCGCAATGTTTTACAAACGGTAAACTTATGATAAATTTTTCAGATGTTAAAAAACAAAGTTCACGGAATATGCATGTTACGTCTTACATTATCATTATGTTAATATGTATTATGGTGACGAGATTGAGTGCAGAGTTAAATTTAAGATTAAAGGCGTTGTGTGATAATGCAGGTTCGATTACACTTAGTTGCAATAAAAGACATAGAATACTTAAACTATTTTATTTAAAAGATACTATTGAAACATAAACTTATTACAACGGATGGTGGTAGTGGCTCAGGGAATTAAAAATATGTCCTATGTGGACAGTGAAATAAGATGGAATGAATTGAAAATTACGCCAGCATAGAAATACACATTGGCGAGAATAAACAGTTGGCTGAGATAAATAACGCCAATTCCAGAGCAACCCTAATAGTTAATCCAATAAAATTAAAATGACATAATCGAGAGCATATAATTTTAAAGATGAGGCAGGGCAACAGAAAAAACCTACGCCAGCAGGATGCCAAACAGGGGAAGCAAAAAGTTCGTTGCGATTGCAAACGAGCGTAATATAATCTATTTTTAGCACAGAACGACGACACCCGGTCTGATTTAGAGAAATAAACAATTAAGAATAATGTATATGGGAAAAGCGAATATACAGATTTAAAAGGCGAAATGACAGAAAAAAAAGAGAACAGAAAAGATTTAGAATTCTTGATTTTGGATAGATTACATTAAAGAAAGCCAAATTAAATTATTATTAAATTAGTTTTGTGATCTCCATCACATGTATGTCATTGATATGGAATATGTATGTAATCACTTAGTTCTTTCTGTATGTTACAGAACAGATAGTCTGTTCAATCATCCCAAATGGAATTGAACATAAATTCGATTTAGTATAAATAATACCTATCATAATTTGGGATACAAGTTTTTTCTGAAACGTGAGACAGCAAAACCTTTCATGTTCATTTATTTATTTTATTTTTTATTTATTAATTTTGTTTAAACGTAAATAGCTGTCACAGGTTTGTTATTATTAAGAGTAGTCCTAGGCATTTTTACGTTTTTAAGCACCCCTGATGTATTTTTTTAAAATTCTGATCATAAGTCAATATTTTAAAAAAGGAAAAAATATATAAAGCTACTTTTTTAAAAATTACAACCAATGGAAAATTTACAAAATATTTTTTAAAACTCTTATTTTTTCTCCATAAAGCCTAAATTTAAGAGAGACTGCTGACTCATCGGAGGTTTGCTTTATTTTATCATTATAATGAAAGTCCTGTTACTAAATATATATCGTTTATCACTTTTAGAGTTTAAAGAGAAAATATATTTTAAATGATATTTTAAAATTTTATGAATAGTATGTTGTTCATGATTTAGTCCTGAAAAAAAATGATTAGGACAATTTTCTTACAACGAAAAAAGTATTCTTTATTAAATTTAATTTGTTTATTCAACAAAAGCTAGTTAATCATTTTATTAACCGAAGGGATCAACGAAATATTTCTTTGAAAGAATGTTTTCTTCTTCAGCAAAATTATTTGCTAGTAAAATAGCGACAGCAAAAGTTTGTTCATCTAATTATTATTTTTACTTTTATTTTTAATATTGATGGTCACTTGTTCGCCCCAAATAGTCCCAATTTACCAAGATACAATAAGTATAAAATCTTGCGGGCACTTTCTCAGACCAGAAAATTGTCCAAATTAAAAAGGCATCTGAGTTGGGAGGTTTCACTATATTTATAAAATTATTGTTGTCTTGTTTATATTTATTAATTAAGAGATAAACATAATAATTTTTTTATTGTATGCTCCTTTAATTTAGTGACATTATTTTCTTTTACAGGTGAGATGACACTTCTTATTTTAAATTCAAGGTAATATTTTCACATGACTACTCTCACTTTCAAATATGTAAATGATTAATTTTTACCCAAGAGAATTTTAGATTTGAATCCTTGCACTTTTTATGCTAAATTAACATTTTCAACAAGCCTTTTTTCGCTCGCTTTTTAAAAATTATATTTTCATCATTCGTTTTATTAGAAACAGCAACAATTACAGCAGAAAAAAAGAATTAATCACAGAAATTGCCTCTTGGAATGAACCTAAGTGTTAATTAATTTCTTAACAATAACAAAATAGTGCATGGTTAAGATTGCTTTCCTGCAAGTTTCACAAACCTCACAACTTCACAACTAATAAATGCCCATAGTGCAGCATTTGAAGAAACATTCGATCTTTTAAAAGTCATTCAAAAGTTCCATGATTCTTTAAAAGAACGCTCTAAGTAATCTGCTAATGGCATCTACTTCTGTGGCACGTAATTGCTTAAATAATTTAACCCTTTAACGCGCAGTGTTCCCTCTCTGGGAACATAAAACTCTGACGTTTTGACTGTTGCCAGTCACGAAGAGAATAGATTTGATTTCTATAAAAATAACTGCGGGTGACATAGCTCCACGAGAATCCTTTACTTTTTGCACGTCATTTCCCGTAAAAAAATTGCCATGATTATTTTTAACAGCACTGACATCTGCTGAAAAATGGAAGAATGCGAGAACAGCTGGATAGATTGCCCAATGCTGAAAAAAAGGGAAGCCGTTGCCATCGCTCGACTTAACTACCCGCAAGATGGCGGACGATCGAAAAGCTGTGCCGCACAGCCAGCTGCATCAAAAAAAGGGTCTCTAGATCTGTGGCACGCGATGAACGTTTCGATCGTCCGCCATCTTGCTGGTAGTTAAGTCGATCGATGGCAACGGCTGCCCTTTTTTCAGCATTGGGAAAGCGTTGCGCCTCAAAGGGTTAAAACAGAATGTAATGTTTTTATTACTCCCATAACCAAATGAATAACTGTATTAAATGTCCACGCCTAGTTTCTGAAATGACCAACCAACCCTGTGTCATTGAGAGAACAAAAAGGAATTTTCAGACAGAATCAACTGTGATACTCATTACAATATGCCTACACTATTTATTAACGACCGTAATTCTCACCCCAAGAGGCAAAAACTTCAAACAAGTTAAAAAGCAATCTCCTACTGTGCGTAACAATTTTTTACTATCACTATACACTGTTCATTCATATACGAAAAAAATAAATAAAAATCGAAAAAAAAACTGGAGTTTTAACTTTCTTTTCATTCATTAAATGCGTTCGCCTTAAACTGGTTTGAAACGCCCAAAACGCAGAGAGGTAAAATAAAAAAAAGGGAGTTTAGTTGTCGATAAGATGTTGGATATGGCAGGAATTTTTGCGAAGGATGCTTGATAATGGACTCTTAGATAAAGAAAAATAATGGATTTCATAGTCATTTGAATATACGTCTAAGCTGCCAAAGTTTTCTTATCTTTCTCTTTACAGAATTTTCTGTAGCCTTCTTTTTAACATATTATTTGCGAAATAACATTTCGAGGTCAAATGTGTTTTGGATTTATCTTTTCTTATTAAATAAACGCTGAAATTATATTGGAAGGAAAGAAGTGGTGTGAGAGTGTTAGATTCATATATTAAACCAACTGGTTCATTCTAATTACTTGTAATTTCATTACATATATAAAGTTTAAACTTGAATTGAAATACCGTGCATTTTTTTTTTCTATTTCTGACAGTACTGGAGGCATTTTAAAGTGCCACTTTAACCCTTTAAGACTTGATATCCACATACATTTTGAGAAAGTATCACAAATTAAAGACTAAAATGTTAAGTTTAAGACGGTTGTGCACATTTGACGAAACTTTAAAATTCAGGACTTTGTTTTTAATAGTTCGGCACTTGACCATCAGTTATTCGTCACTACCAATACCCAAAGTACCGGTCTCTTTATTATGGAGGCATCTAAAAGGTGGGCCAGTATTGCCTTCTATGAAGGGACGGACGAAAGAACACCTATGAGTATTTCAGGAATCAAACCCGGAACCACGGTGTGGTAGAATAGTTCTCTAGCCACTTCAAAAAACGGTCCTACAATCAGATTATTTTATTTTATCTCTGTTATTCTAAAAATGCAATATATATTTACAAAAATTATTTAAGGGAGCTTGTATCTTTTAAAAATGGGGGAAATAACGGTGCTTTTATGTATAGGATCCTATATTTATAAGAATAATTTATTGACATGCAAGTAATTTTGTATATCAATACAATAACCTTTCCTATTTACATTAATGTCTTCAAAAATTGTTTTAGTTAATTGGGAGTAATTAATTTGTTAACTGATTAAAAGCAAGTATTTTTCGCATTTGCTTCATTGCGCGCAGCCAAACATACATACAAATCATTTTACAGACTCAATATTTTTTATACTATACACTCATTTAATACATCATTGAAATGACCTATTATTACATAACATAGGTGTTACATACCTATCAACAGAAAAATAATAATTAATTATTTTTTTACTAATTGACAAATTAAATCATTTGTTGATAGCATTTCTACTGCTATCTCCAGAGTACCGTACCGGATATATGGAAGACAAGGCTTAAAATATAAAATCCCTTTATTAACAAAAACAATACTTTCGGCTGTGACCTGCATTGAACGTCTTTCAGGTTCAGTTCCAACATACCATAAAGTGTACAATAACTAAACATTAACATATACCAGGCAATCTTCTGCTACTGTAAAATACTTCTACAAGGGTGCATTCATAAAAAACAATACAGATACCCCATACATTCAGTACATGAGCACCCTAAGTCAGTTTGACGCAATCTCAATAGCATTGCTAGTTACGGGAGTGAACCACTTGGCCAATTTATCAACCTTGTAGCTATGTGTCAAGCAGACAAGGGTAATATGCTAAATATGCTCTCTGTTCTATCATTTGTAAATTAAAAAATTAAATAACGTCCGGTATAAAAGTACGTCACTTTAATTATGTATTATTCGTCTGTACGTAGAAAAAATATTGAATCTGCAAAATGATTTTTACGTGTCTTACGTGTAACAGTGAACCACATACGGAAAATAATGTCTTTTAATCAGTTAATTTATTTAAATTTCCTAATAAACTTGGAAAACTTTTGAAGACATTAATGTAAACATAAAAGGCCATTGTAATGACATGCAAAATTTTATAGGATCTTACACTTGAAAATACTTTTTTCGATTTTCATCGCTTTTAAAAGGTACAAGACCCCTTAATAATGTCTGAAAGAGTAATTGGGTGAATATTTTTTAAAGATATGTATGCCGTTGAACTTTCAAAGGGACAATCCTCTCCTCTCGAAAAAAATTATTCATAATTTGGAAAAAAATCAATTGATTATAATGCAATAGATAAAGAATTAAATGGCAAAAGTTTTACAGGAAAGTCATACGCTAAAATTAAAAGCAGAAGTAGATAGATGCAGTGACCAACTCATCGCATATTAATTTTTAGACTATCTTTATTGATTTAGACGGATCACTTTACATTTCCTTTTTATATTTTTAACTCAAGAGCATGTCTGTGAACTCAGCTGTCAGATTGCATGAGGGCTAAAGGAAACAGAGCTTAAGTCTTTACCATCTTTAAGAGGGCCGCGTAACTGAAAAATAGAAGTGATAACATCAGCGTACTTCGCTTGGCTGATTGATCACCTTATAAATTAATTCTGTTCACTGTTAGTTAAATCCATTAAATTTTCGTGCATCAAGTTCAGGACTTCAACAGTCACATTGAATTTTGCATGTTCCCTATTGTTCCGCTTCACTTCTATTAACATAGATTTTCAGCATAGCTGCCAACTTTTAGGCCTTTATTTTTTTTTTAGATTATCCACCATAATTTATTTTCGGCGTTCGAAGTTTAAAATATATTCAAACTTTTAACGTATATTAGAACTGTGCGAAAGTTGTGGTGCATAATCTTCCGAGAAAAGCATAAAAGTTGGCAGCTATATTTTCGGCGAGGGGAAGTTTTGGAGCGGTCCCTGATTTTAGGATTTCTTTTCAATTTGTCCCCAAAATATGAATTTTGGGACAATATTTTATTATGATTATTGATTTCTCTAATTTTTAAAGAAAATCAATCATGTTCCCTTTATTTTATGACTGTTAATAAAGTTTTAGTTGAATAAATAGAATTTTATTTTAGAAAAGCATTGAATTTATTATAAGTCAAATTTTTTCAGAATTGAGGATACCACGATGATCTGTCCACTTCTTTGTTCTAAAATCTGGTCGCTTTAATCTTTTGTAGCCACTAGAAAGTTAAAAACACATCCTTTCTTATTCTTTCCGTTTAATAATAAGTGCAATTCAGGTCATTAAATTTGTGGTTTACATCTTGCAATCTAAATCAACGCCAACTATATTACAGAATACCTACGATCTCTTAGGTTGACGTCATTAGCGTTCCACTGTTTCAAAGAACATCTTAAAAGTAAATTGTTTGTTAACTTTATCATGGCTGGACGTTGACATTAAAGATTTTCAGTAAGTTACGAAAACAGCTCGATTTTATTATTAAAATTTTAAAATAATTGTAAACTGTAAAATCTCGGTATTAAGATTTTCAAGGTAATAAAATCAAATTCGTTGTTCTAAAAACTTAATTAAAGTAAAATTCCCTTATGACTGAGTTTGTATTGTATAATTTTATTTTAATACAAATATTTGATTCGCTTACCTGAAATATTCGTAAAAGTGAAGGTTGTTGTAACGACATTTGTACTATATAAGTAATTAAGTATTTTATAACTAACAGTATAAAGGAAAAGAATTGTAATTATTTTTTTATTATTATCATTATTATTTCCAATGCAGCAGGTACAAAAGCCTTGGCCAAAAACACAAAATACACAAAACAAAACACAGAATTAAATATAAGCAGACATGAGTACTGTATCTTCCGAACATCAGGAAAAAACAGAAGAACAACGAAGCGCCGGACACTTAAGCAGGGGTCAGCAACCATCAGCTGGACGTCACTGCAGAGGGGACACAAGGGCTACTCAAGACAATGATTCTGTGGAAAAGAATTATAATAAACTTAAATTCTGTGTCTTATCAAAATGCGTAAAATTTTTGTAAATTAATCAGAAAATGTACTAAGAATTTATTTTGAAATAATTCTTCGACTAGTACTTGTCAGGTCTGTGTAAAGTACAGTGGCGGCCCGACAAGGTAAACGAGGGAAGCACAGCATCAAGGCGCCATTTCGAACTCAGAAAATACGAACTGAGAAAAACTTGATCAAGAGCATAAAAAGGGGCACCTTTTTTACGTTTGCAGGAGGGCGCCACGTGCCCTAGTTCCGCCCCTGTAACGCATTGAATTTATTATAGCATTTATTTATTTTTGAATTTATTTATATTTATTATATGAATTTATTAAGTATGACGTCACAAAGCTTTGAAGTTGTTTTGCCAGACGAGACGGATTTTCCCCGGTCTCTCGCACATCCCTAAAAAATATATCGATAGCCAAATTACTTTAATATAGCTATCGATAGCATTACTTTAAAAAAGCACCTTATTGATTTATCAACGATATCATTTTATAGATGTGTGTTTTTAACTTTAGAACGTGTTTACCAACTCAGACGTCAGATTATTAGAGGACAAAAGGAAAACGCCGCGTTTAACCTTTTCCATTCTTAAAGGAGCTGTTAACCCAGGAAGAAGTATGATAGCATCGACATATTTCCTTTCATTGATTGATCACCTTACAAATTAATTTAGTTCAATGTTAGTTAAATCCATTATATTTGAGTGCATCAACTTTGATACTGTCACATGCGAAAACAAGTCCGATCTCTTTTTATGTATAATAATTAAGTCGTCTATCTAATTCAACTCAAAAACAAAGTTTAAATATCTACTAGAAATTTTGAAAAGTAGCCTTTCAAACAGGTTTATTTTAAACGCGAGTTCTTGTTGACTAGAGAACTTGGTAAGGGAAATTAACCTAACGTATCGAGAGCCCTGATCAAAAAGTATTACCTGTACGTTACGACCTGTAACGTACGTAATACAGTACGGTACTGTATTTACGTATGTGTAAGTGATGACGGATTGAAAGGGGGGGGAGAGGTGACCCCCCCCCTCCGAGGAAAAAGAATGTAAATAAAAATTGTAAGTGATCGTATTTTACTTCCATAAAATGGACATAAATTTTATCTAGCCGTCCCCGCCCACAAAATTGCATTAATCGGCTTCTGCGTGTATATGTCAAGTCCCCCAAAAAGGACCGATTCACAGAAATGGGGGGCTAAAGTTTCAGTGGGAACCCCCCTCCTCGCTAAAGCTTCTTCATACCCTATGACTAACTTTTATCTCATACCATACAAAAAGAGATGTTATATAGCAGTATAAAAATCATGGTTTAATCAAAGTACAAAATGAAATGAAATAGTTGGACATTAATAATATTACGTCCGATCGTAATATTTTAATTATATTATATATTTAATTTTCAAAGATTATTATTTTCAATATGTCGATCACGGTGCTAATTCAAACGAAAAGTTTTGAGGTGAATTTGGTTACCAACGAAAGGCATAGCTAAAACGTCTGATTGCCGTAGTAGTTAACTGCCATTCCACCAGCCCAGCCAATAGAGAGACGCTATTATTTGATACTGGTAATGGTACAAAACAGGGCTCGAAATAATATTTTGATGCTGAATGAGACCAAACAATTCTGTGAGCTTTAATAACCCATTTATGCCTAGCGTCCCTTTTTTGGGACGGCATTTTCGCTATTAGTCGAAAACGTTATTTATTTTTCCTAGCCTTAATTCATGAGTATTGAGCCTCAACTCTACAAAATATTTTAACATGACCGAATAGGATGTTAATATTTCGATTTTTATGCATAATGATTTTAAAAGAAGTCATCCCTTGTTCAAGATTTTGACATCAGAAATTTATCTATTATTTCTGATATCAGTACAAATCGAAGAAAGTCGCAAAAATATCCAGGCACAAATGGGTTAAGCTGATGGTAAAAACTAGTCATATCACGGCAAAACTTATTCTTTTCATAATAACGAAATAGCAGTCATTGCAGTTGCAGTTTTTTCGCTTAACTTTTAAGAAATTGAATTAATAATGAAATGAAATGGGGGAAAAAAATCAATGTGCTCTACTTGAATTTCATACGAAACCTCAAAATAAATCTGAGATTCAATGAAACCCTTGGATAACACATTGAAATTTTAGATACCTGCAACTAAAATTGCCAGAATTGTCGATTGTCGCGACTATTTAGGCTAACAGCAAAAAATTCGCAGCGGTTGCTGCGAATTATTTCGACATTTGGTACAAGCGCACTCAAGCAAATGGCCTCTAATCTTCATAAACGCTGTTTTAGTCAAGTTGGCGAAGTGCAAGTGGATCACCCTCACGTTTGACTCTTCAAAACTTATTATTCTTAAAATTAAAGTAAGAAATTTCGCTTATATTATGAGAGGGAGTAAATAAAAACACGAAGCAACTCTCCTTTGAGATCGTTTAAATTTGGACTTTGATGTCGTACTAGTCAGAATTCATTTCACGAGACTAGCCGCTCTGCAACTGGTCCTCTGTCTGCATGCCAGCAAGCAGCTTTCGAAATGTATTTCAAAAGAGCTGGAAAATCGAATTAGAAGGTTTAATTAGCCAAGCCAATTCTATCTTTTATAAGCATCCGAAACCTTAAATTTAATTTTTTTTTCTGAATGATGAAAATTGTGTTTTATCCATTGAAATTCATTACGAGAACGCAAAGCTGTCAAGCAGAAGGTGGAGCTGTCGCAGAGAGGCTAGGTTCGTCGAAATGCTATGTGGTGGCTGATCATGCGTAGATTTAGGAATATATTGATGGCGCATTTAATGCTCCTAATCGTCTTCTGTTTCATGCCGAAAAGTCACTCCATTTATGCCACAACCATGGCTGCCGTCAATTAAAAATCCCAGACAGGAGAGCAAATTTGCATCAAACTTGCAGTAAGCTTGATTTATCAAGTCAATAAACTTGAATTAAGCTTGAAAATTT
Source organism: Cheiracanthium punctorium (assembly GCA_038373885.1). Lineage (NCBI taxonomy): Eukaryota > Metazoa > Arthropoda > Arachnida > Araneae > Cheiracanthiidae > Cheiracanthium > Cheiracanthium punctorium. The sequence continues at coordinate 696,769 of JAWZYV010015960.1, read as the reverse complement.
CAAGCGTGTAAGCTTAATGCAAGCTTGAATCAAGTGTTCAAGTTTACACTTGCCCAACTTGCATTAAGCTGGGCATAGCATAATTCAAATCAAAGAGCGATAATTCAGAGAGCGCAGTCATAGCACGCTTAATTCAAACTTACTACACTCTAAAAAATTTTCATTAAAAAAAATTCCTAAATACATGGGGCGCCGGTCGGAGAAATCGCCCCATATATTTCATTTTTCCACGCATTTTCCCCTCTACGTTGAAACCTCAAGTTATATTAATCTGTTTCCGTCTAGCATCCGCGACTGGGATCGATCTCGGAACCTAAGGTGTGGGAAGCCAGCGTTCTAACTACCATGCGAATCTGACTCGAAGTGACATGACTAAAGTTTGAAGTGACTGTTATTGTTGTCACGCCGTTCTTTGGCGAGATTGATCAGTATTGCCCGATGCCGATCTGCATCTTTTATTTTTCCATGGGATGAATCAAAATTAAAATAATGTTATGTGTGATTTATAGGCTCTACTAATAGGGAAATAAGCATAATATAAACTTAAAAGCAGCACACGTTTTAAAACTTTCAATATCGCAACACTCATGTTGGGCAATATTGGCCAAAATCGAGAGAAACGACTGATTTTGAAATCCATTTTGTAGTATATTTGTATTTTATTTTGAAGAACTTCAATATTTGGAAATATAATTTTTTTTTAATTCTATGGTCAAGTACATTTATGACTGATGATAAATTATTTGTTATGTGGATGTGGCTTTACAAATCAAACAGTAATCAAGTTGCATTCCAACTTGACAGTTCGAATGACTTAAATTCGGCGGGAAAATATTTGCTGACTCATTTTTTGCAAGCTTGTATTAATACGTCAAATTCAAAGAAATGTCAAGCTTGATTTAAGCTTATGTGCTGTCTGGGATAGAATTTTACTTTAGGAAAATGTGGAAAATTGGAAAAATAAATAGGTTCGAGGGAAACTATTTCGATACGAGTACTTTTAAAATACAGATTGTTCTAAAATAATTTGAAATGCTATTGTGATTTAAGTTACTGCCATGCTGAGCATGCGCATGCTACTAATATGGCTACCGTTTGGAGGCAACGAGTTTTCTCCCGTTATGTTCAATCAAGAAATTCCTATATATATGTAGCCGAGAGCAGACATACGACCGGAACGATTAAACAGCTTTGGTGGCTGAGAGTAAACATACGACCGCGAAGGTTCAATAATATGATACCTAAGGCCAATATTCTTTGGCCACTACAAAAGGCGTCACCCAGGCATCCGAAAAAGAAAAGAAATACCACGCATCTCAAAAACACTCAAACCGATTCTTTATTCGGAATAAATGATCTGCGATCAATGTATCAATTGTATATAATGAACCTGCAAACAAAATGGCCGCAGCTGATTATAACCCCCTACCTTCCAAAGGACGACATAGACAAGTGTCTGATTTATGAAGCCGACTGTCAATAATATTCAAAAAACAGAAGAGAAAAAGGGCTGAGGAGATAGGGGAGAAAAATAAGAGAAAGTTATCGGTTCAATTTTTTTTTTCTTCAGTAGTCACAGAATGTCTCTCTGCCCAACTCCACCCAGGGTATTCATGGGTTCATGTCACGAGGTTCGTACCCCGCCCTGGCCTTAGGGCGCAGCTGGCACTCCCCCCCCCCCCCTTTTTCTCTTTTCAGCCTCTCTTGCAAGACAAAAAAAAGTACAAAAGACCAATCCTTTATTAAGTGGGTTTTGGAACAAAAGAGATTTAGCAAATGAAAATCCCTAAAATAATTGCCTAGCTATATATCTCTTTGCATGACAGTTATCAGGGTCGAGTTCAAAGAGCAGTATTGGCCGGACAAGAAGTTCGACCGATTGTCTCTCAAACAACTTTCGTTTTGGCTATCAAACCCGCGGATAAAACCTTTACTTTCAAGCAATATCAGTTAGCACATGAGACTGATATCATTTCAAACGATGTGTAACCGGTTGTCATCTTCAGCTACCATAAGCCGATCCGTAGACACATGTACTCTTTTTAAAACAAAATAAGAACAAACGAACAAAAATCTTAGAAGTTGGCACTTGGGCAGTTAGTGCTAAATCAGGAGAAGTGCTATTTTTGAATTCGTGTGTACACGAAATTCGAATACGAAAAAAATTCTAGTTTTAAATATCTTGCCCCTTCCAAACACAAATTTTGTTTTAAGTAATCTGAAGTAAACGAATATAGTTACATGATGCCAAAGAAACAGATAGTTAAACATTACATCGAAATGCTATATCACAGTTGCTAACATGTACGGAATACAACCTCTTTTTGTAAACATTTTTGTAAATATTTCTTAAAATAACAAATAATTAAAAATTTTTGCTATTTTTTAACATTAAAAATAGTCTTTGCAATATGTGGTCGTTAGTTATGTCTATGTCACTACATATTGGAATGCTATATCGACTATAGAGCATTTCGAAGAATTAAAAATAAGTTTAAATTAATTTATACAAATGTAAATTTGAATTATTTTCATTGTTCATACTTTATAATTAAAAAATCATTTAACATTTGAAATTTTTTTATCCTTTGTAATTTTATTGTAAAATTATAAAAGTGTAAGATGCGATATTTTTGGGCCCTAAAACCTGTGGGCCCTGGCCAGTTGCCCCGTTTGCCCTGCCGGTAATATGGCACTGTTTAGTACTGGTTACTTATTTGAGGTCTTGGGTATTATGTAGAACAAATAATCTAGTGATAAATACTATAGATATAACTGATACTTCGCTAGCACGTTCTTGCAATTGGTCGATAATCCCTTGAATCACAAGCGATATCAGTCTGTACATGAAACTGATACTATTTCAACAACCAAAAGTAACAGATCGTTGACTATCGGGATCAGATCCGTCGACAAAAGAACTTTTTTTTTAAACAAAAGCAATAAGAATAAGAACAACAACAAAAATAATAATCTTAGACATTTTCTTGGGGCAGTTCGTGTTAAATCAGGAGAATAAGCTATTTTTAAATTCAGGTTTAATCAAATTCGAATAAAAAAAGGCTAGGCGAAACTTACTTGTGTGTTTGGGTATTATGTAGAACAAATAATGACCTAATGATAAATAATGACCGATAAAATTGATACTTCTCCGGTACATTCTCGCAATTAGCCGATAATCCCTTTAATCACACACGATATCAATAAGCACATAAAACTGATACCATTTCAACAACCAAGTGTAACAGGTCGTCAGTTATCGGAAAGTTATCCGTCGACAAAAATACTCTCTTTAAAATAATGCAATAAAGAGCCAAGAAAAATAATAATATAAATAAGTATAAATATATATCACAATACACAAAACGCACGATTACCACCCCTGCCGGCCTTCCCCGGGGTCAGGGCGGGGAAACACCCCTTTTGTTCTCGCCAGACGACGGATTTCGCAAAAGTGTTTTGACGGAATTCGTTCTTCATTAGAATGGTAATGAGGATTATCGATCTGAGTGATCTGAGATCACTTTCAGGCCCAGCTTTTCGGAGAGGAAATTTTCACGATTGAGGTTGAGCGATTTTTCGTTTTCACGCGTTTTGCAGGCTTGTCATTCAAAGATTGTACTTTTTTTTTTCTCCAGGAAGTGGCAAGCCTGCTTGTTATTACCCATGCTTTTGGGTCAGCCGTGTTAAATTGTTCGTCGTCGTTGTTTGAAGAGCGCTTAACCTTTTGAGGCGCAACCCTTTCCCAATGCTGAAAAAAGGGCAGTCGTTGCCATCGCTCGACTTAACTACCAGCAAGATGGCGGACGATCGAAACGTTCATCGCGTGCCACAGATCCAGAGACCCTTTTTTTGACGCAGCTGGCTGTGCGCGGGCACAGCCAGCACTATTTTTCATTGTGTAAAACCTATGGAACACCTTGCGTATTTGCCATCCATGGCGATTTTTCATAGTTTGGGGACATACTTATACATATAGTTAATAATTATTTCTAAGAAAACAGTACTTCATATGTTTCTTTGATAAAAACTACGAAACAGCTATTATATCTTGCTACTAATGGTGACTTTTAATTATTTTGTGATTTACACATGCTCGCATAACCGATAATCATTGTTCATGTAAGGCTGCCGAGAAAACAGTTATCCATACATTCATATACATAATCCTTTGCAGATTGGTTTATTTAGCACTTTGAAATATATCATCTCTCCGCGCGGGCAAATATCCAAGCTGTACTTGCTATAACGGCATAGTTAACGCCGCCAAATATTTCTACGGGTGGCAAATACCCAAGCTGAATCTAACCGGCAATACTATCCCAGACAGCACAGCAAACTTGCATCAAACTTGATTTATCAAGTCAATAAACTTGAAAATTTCAAGGGTGTAAGCTTAATGCAAGCTTGAATCAAGTGCTCTAGTTTACACTTGCCCAGCTTGCATTAAGCTTGACATAGCAAGCTTAATAAAAATTTCCTAAATACACGGGGCCCCCGCCGGCGAACTCGCCTAACATATTTTATTTTTCCACGCATTTTCGCCTCTACGCTAAAATTTCAAGTTATTTTAATCTGTTACCATCAAGCGTCAGCGGCTGGGATCGAACGCGATAGCTAAGGGTTGGGAAGCCAGCGTCCTAACCACTCGGCCAACCTGAGTTGCTCGGATATGACTAAAGTTTGAAGTGACTGTTATGGTTATCACGCCGTTTTCCGGCGAGATCGATCAGTGGCCGATATGTTGATTTGTTTCTTCTATTTTTCCATGCGATGCATCAAAATTAAAATAATGTTATATGTGATTTAGAGACTCTACTAATAGGGAAATAAGCATAATATAAACTTAAAAGCAGCACACGTTTTAAAACTTTCAATATCGCGACACTTATGTTAGGCAATACTGGCCAAAATCGAGACAAACGACTGATTTTGAAATCAATTTTGCAGTATAATTGTATTTTATTTTGAATAATTTCAATATTTGGAAACATAGAATCTTTTTTTTTTTTTTAATTCTATGGTCAAGTACATTTAAGACTGATGATAAATTATTTGTTATGTGGATGCGGCTTTCCAAATCAAGCAGTCATCAAGTTGTATTCAAGCTTGACACTTCAAATGACTTCTCCAAGCTTGCTGCAAGCTTGAAATGAATTGAACTGTCAAGCTTGTATTAATACGTCAAATTCAAAGAAATGTCAGGCTTGATTTAAGCTTATGTGCTGTCTGGGATAATATCCATTTGAATTGTTTTTCATTTTCAAAATACTGGGTGCTAACATTTTGGAACACACGTAGTGTTTAGATTCACCCTTCTTGAGATAGCGTTTTTCCAGGTCGTACCTGATGCCAAAATGGCGCTTTTTAAATCAGTTACAATTATTATTAGAAAAAGTATTAGGAAAACGAATTGGCGTCAATTTTAAATTCCTGTTATCTAAGAGAACTTTACTATTTTAAAATTGTGTAACACACTTTGACAATGCTTCACCGAATGCACTGTGAAATGACACTAGCAGTGAAGCTGTATGTCTCATACAACTGTCAGAAAAAAATTTATAAACACAAAAATCGCTTTCCAAAATGGGTCGAGGATTCACCCGTTTTTGGAAATTCCGTATGTTTAGCATTTTTTTTTTTTTCGTGGGTATTTCGTAACTCCTATAGGTTCATTTTTTATGTCCGTTCGCAGTACAACTTGTAAAGAGATATTCTAAATTTTTCCGAGTCTCTAGCGCAATTTAATTCTGTAGAAAGCTGTTCAAAAGTTGCAGGATTTTCAAGTTGAACAGCCTTTAAAAAGGTGGCCTTTCTTTTAATCACTCATCCTATTATACAGTTACTCTGATCCCTGATTCTTTAACAATTCCGGGCAAGCACTCCAAGGGGCCGTGGTAGTCCAGTTCGGAGAGGCGTCGGTCTCGCAGCTGGACGGTTGTGAGTTCGATCATGTGACCAATCAAAGGCCGCCTTAAGGCCGACACTCATTCAGCGTGCGTTTCAGTACGCTATAATGGGAAGTCTATGTATTTTTCCGTATCTCTAAGACGGATTGCGGAGAAAAGTTGCCCCATTGTGTGCTTGGGGTGGTTTTGTGGTTTCACGCGCTATCCTTTGGCGGCGAATCCCGACGGGCCATTAAAAGTCAACAAATTCTTCGCCCCTGCACTGTATCCCCCCTTGTACAATGCCTTGAACATTAGAAAAAAAAAAAAAAAAAAGAAAACCCGCTGCGTCCGGAAAGGGATCAGAAAAACGATGCATGTGTGCCGGCCTTAACGATCGGTAGTGCTGCCATCTATCGGCTCCCGAATGAAGTACGAATGAACTGTTCGGGAGTCTGTGGTAGAAATGAACACACTTGGCAGGTACTGCCGCTATCGATCTAATCTGGATTTTGGGGTTGGTACAAAATGCTATAAAGCAGAGGTATTAAAGCCCCCCATAATTCATGAAAGCAAGACAGAACAAGGCAGAAGCACTCAAAGATAAAACTTTTACCACCGTTGCTCCAAAAAGAATAAAAAGAAAAAGTTAAGCAAAAAGAAAAGTTAAGCACAAAAAGCGTAATAACATCTACACCGTTTGTACGATCCGCTTGAAATGTTTCATAATTATGTTTAAAAATATAGAAACAATCTGTACAACTTTAAAAAATCTAAAAATCCACCAGCTAACTCGCTTTTAAGCGATTTTTCGCTATTCTAAGCTCCATTTTATTTCCGAGAAAAAAAAAGAAAGTGAATCATTTGCGTGACAAAATTAGGCTCTGCAAGGGACAATGGCGTCATATTTGAAATCACGGTCATCAGGTTTGAAGGGAAAGTTGCGATTTCAGTTCGTTTTAAACAGTTTTTCCAGATACATAGTTTAATTTTTTTTTCGTTAAAAAGATCGTCTGCTTGAAGCATTGATATAAGAGGGGCTGTGAACACGGAACGAAATCGTTCGAATGCGAACAGTTTCAGCGCGTTTCCAGAAGATCATTAAATTCGATTTGGGTATTTAATAAAAACTGAATATGAAGTTATTTATTTTAGGTTGACGAATATTAGATATATTGAGTGTATACCTATCTTTGTTGAATGTTTTTTCTAGCGACCATTGTAATTGCCTCCACAACGGACTTCTAGTTGTCCATAGATTCAGAACGTGACACAAGTCTGAAGGGATTGGGGGAAATTTGGGCTTTGTACTCCAGAAGCGTCTTTGTTTATTGCGTTCGAAAACCTTAATCTAATGAACCTCGAACATACGAAATCCTTCGGTAAATTGCACGTTTCGGGGCTCGAGAACGAAACCCTAATTGAAACCTTCTGTTGCAGCTAACATCAGATCTCTACCCTGAAACACACATTCGTAGCAACCTCTTCCGATCTATCCGAGCTGTGTTGATAAATCGTTCTGATTTGAAAATTATGAATCCGCCGTGATCGATGATGATGGAACATTCGGAAATTTTCGTCTGCTGTAAGCAGCACTTCGTGTTCGTTCTTTTATTCCCCCCTTTTCTTTTTTTGTTATTTATTAACACTCGATAATCCTCGTCGATTATTTATATTTAATTCTACTGTAACTAGATACTGAAGCAGTAGTTCTAATTCACTATTTGGCAGCGGTAGATAAAAGAACTGGGCGATTTCTTTGTCATGGCTCACTGATATAAGTACAGGCTGTCCGAAAAGCTCCGTTTTTGCGTGCGAGTAATTTTTCGCTTCTTCGCCGATTTGTCGCTGTTACCCCACTGTATCACTGTTGGCAACTCTGTTGGCAACACTGTTGGCAACGCCGGAGAAAATGTGCCTAAAATCAAATTAAAAGTATCCACAAATGGCTAACAATATTTTCAAGCTGAGAAAAAAAATAAAATTTTTTTGGCGTTTACGTGCTTGTGCTGCTGAAATAGGCTTATCTGCTAATGCTCTTTGAGACATTTGGACATTCATTTCCGATTTACAAAATACTTCGGTATTGCCAGTTTGCCAAGATCTTTTTCTCCGGCAAAGTTGGCAACAGTGATACAGTGGGGTAACAGCGACAAATCGGCGAAGAAGCGAAACTTTTCTCGTACGCAAAATCCCATAGGAGAAATTGGTTTTCGGACAGCCTGTACTTATCCCAGTGAGCCATGTCTTTGTCGAGAGGATAATATTATACACGGAGATATACTATAGGAGTGGAAACTCTCCATAGCTGCTTGCTGGGATTTTTGGCACCCAAACTAAGTTTCAATTATGTAAACTTTGGAAATCTAATAACGTGCAGCGATCCTAGCAGTAAAAAAATAAAACATTTCCAACAAACTGCTGATTAGTTTTACATGTTTTTAATTTCCCAACCTAGTTAGTACCTGAACGAGATTATAAACGCGAGCACTGGATTTTAATTATTTTTTTCACTTTTGCTTTCGTGGTTGCCTTAGTAACAAATGAATTTAAAAAAAAAGAAAAATTGTTCTATATTGAGAGATAATTGAAATATTGAGTTTATATTTGTTAACGAGTGCGCGCATATCGTGGATGACTAAAAATAACTTTTCATCTTCTACGGTGTACATTTAAGCCAGAGAATGGCTTCGAGTTCATTACTGGGTTTTTTATGCAACATGAATTTAATATTTTAATACGAGTTTAGCGGGAATTTAACGTTCTGTTAAAATTTATCGCCGCATGAAATAAATGTAAATACTGTTTGTTTAAGTGTGATCGTCATTATAAATAAACACTTTTAAATGTTGTCTTCTCTTCGATTGCTTCGCCAGCAGTTACCCAGTGAGGTGTTGCGCCATCTATATGCAACAACAGCATTATCCCACTTTCTAAGGGAAGTGTCCTCTCTTAAAGATTTAACTTCGTGTATTATACTTGTTGTATAAACATATGATGAAAAATTCCAGAGTGTCATTTTTCAGATTCAAACAGATTTAAAGTAACAAAATTTATGTGTAAAATCAATATTGTAAATATAATACGATTACTCAATTCCTCGACTTATTTCTAAATTGCTGTCGGCAACGTTCGTTGCCGATAGCAATTTAGAAATTATGTATTAGTTTACATAATTCTTCGTTAGGCTTGTAAAGAATTATGTAAACTAATACATAATTCTTTACAAGCCTTATTACTCCCCTAATAGGAATAATGCTTGTAAAGAATTATGTATTAGTTTTTCGATTTTGATGCTAATTTGATTTTGAAGTTTATTTTAGAGATATTCGGCTATTTCAAGCAAAACAAAATTTATATACCTAATTAAGGATTACAAAATAAAGCTCCCATCGAGAATAGTGTCGGTATCCTTTATAATTGTTCTACCGGAGCATCCAAACGAATTCGAATACTTTAATGTCTATAGCAGTTTAGCGACAATAATTCATTTCAAGCACAATTCAATAAGTGCATAAACGATTGTACTCGCTTACTCTTTATAAAAACGATGTAAAAATATTTCAAGCTCTTTTATAGGGTCTGGCATCAGGGGCGTAGCCAGAAATTTTTCATGGAGGGGGTTACGACTACTGCAACTCACATATATGCATATGTGTGTGATAAGGGAGTGAAGAATATACATTTTGTATAGCAAAAATTCCTCATGTGGGGTTTTATGACCCCCCTAACTTCCCCCCTTGGCTACGCCCTTGGGCAAAATTACCCTAGTAGTGACAGTGAAAACACTGTCACTACTAGTGTAATTTGCCATCACTACTAGTGTAATTTTGCCCATTTGGGACATTTCCCAAAATCTTCTTAAATTTGACGATACGCCGCCATATTTGGCACAAAATAGACTACTGTGTTGAAAAGTGTTTTATAATCAATACGTTGAGAATTATTTTTTCTTTCTTGTTTCTTTTTCTTTATTTATTTAACACAGCATTACTTTCCATGAATGCGGTCTAGTTTGAGATCATGCTAGTCAATCGGAATGAAGACACACAAGAGGACATGAACTAAAAAAACAGTACTTTTTTCACAAACTTTGAATTATTTGTAATTCGAAAAAAATTCTTTGAAACATAAATAATAAAGTTCCGTATCAGATAATGTATAAACTTCTGATACAACCACAGGCATTTTACATTATCGGCAAATGCATAACTTTAAACAAACTGAATATATTTTAAATGATAATACCGCGACCATTTTCTTATCGATAATTCCTCCTCCCCCCCAAACTTGTAACAAACTTGAATAAATTACATTACCCAGATTCAATTAGAGCGCGGATACCTTTCATTACAAACACTAATGAATAGATACAAACAGATAATTAATTACATTCCTCAATAAAACTGCTAATGAAAAATCTGAAATGGTTTGTTTTGGAACTTTTATTTATATTATATTGTTTGTTTTTTTATTCGAGAGTCAGAAAAGAAGCGATAAATGTGTCCGATTTTATAAATGATTCAGAAATAACCGCCTACAGCTGTTGAGAACAGAAATAAATAAAACCGAAGTCGGAGTCAGTCATTAACTTACTGTAAATGCCTCCAATTTCAAGTCAGTTTTTTCCCCCCTTTGTGCGCGTTTGTTGTTATACAGCCAATAACTTTTTTTTTGCTGTTTTGTTTTCCAATTCTTTTATCCAACAACTGAAGTAGGCTATTTTCTATCATAAACCAGAGAAATGACATGCTAAAGGTAAAGCCTCTGTGATTAATTATTACTTAATTATTCTTTGTGATTGGGAAAAATGTATTGATCACTTGTGTCGATATTTGTTCGGCTGGGTGTATAAAAAAAACACCAAAGCCTCGAAATTCTATTGTCACAAAGTATGTGTTTTTCTCTATTATTATGTAAATTAGAAAGTAATTGCGATTTTATAGAATGATAATAACGATAATCACATTCGAACAATAAAGTGACCCTCCAGCAGACGACTTTTTATTTTTTTATTTTCTTTAAAAGGATTAGTATTATAAAGGTTTTTGATTGCGAAGTTTTTTGTTGTAATTCCCGTAATTAATATTTTTGCCTAGGCACTTTTAGAATTATCGAGGATTGGTTTTGGATAAGTAAGTCAAAGTAATTACCGTTTGGAATCACTGTGAAGTAAGTACTTAAATGTGCAGAGCCATTTCAGGTTATCCGTGTAGGGAAAAGTTCCCACACTTGATAACTCCTAACTACGCAGTGGTGAAATCCTCAGAAAAATGATGCTTTTTAACATTCAAAAATTTTGGTTTAAAATAATTTATCCTATATTCGCAACTGACTGCATAAATATTGTTACAAAATTGTAATGTTGTTTTCCAGCATTAATGTGTGTTGCAGGGTTGCAGGAAAGAAAGTTGTACAGGCTCAGTGTTGCCAACTCTGCCGGAGAAAAGTAACTAGAATCAAAGCGAAAAGTGACTAGAAATGGCTAAAAATGATTTCGAGCTGAGAGAAAAATAAATTACTCATAAATGATTCCAATAACAAGATAAAATTTTGTTTTTGCCGTGTTTTTGTGCAATGTCTGACCTAAAAAGAATGAATTATCACGTAAAGTGAAATTGTCAACATCCATATAGTCGTAAGCGAAGTTTTATTTCGCTGCCGCATATCTTATACGTTTTTAAAAAAGACAACAATTCTGAAATTTTACACCCTTAAGTTTGAGCATGCGCATTATAAAATAAATTTAAATAACATTTAATAATGCAAATGGGAAAACTAAAGTTACGAGTGATCGGAACGGACAGTATGATCAATGGCGGTTGAAAATGGCTAGAAATGGCCCGAAATTGCTTAAAATAAAAACAATATGGCTAGAAATGTCCAGAAATTGCTTAAAACAGTAAGAATATGGCTAAATTAGCTTTTTCGAAAATTTGTGCTAGTTACGTTCAGAAAGTGGCCAGATCTAGCCACAAAGTGGCTAAGTAGCAAGTGCTAGCCACAAAGTGCTAAGTTGTGGCATTGTTGCAAGTGAAATGAGTATGTGACCCCTTGATTTTGGCTACAAACTTCGCGATCGTTTTGGCGACTTGGGGGACTTCGACTATAAAAAGGAATGCATCGAAAATAGTGGAATTTTAGCTGTATCTAAATTAGGAAAGAAGTTACTGGAAAACTCCAAGAAATATGATGCCACGTTCTCTTTTAAATCTTTAAACAAGGAGTCACTCTGTCGAATTAATTTGTGATAGAATGCAGATATTGAGAGCAAAGCGATACGATTGGCATTGCTATTTGGATAGTGTTATTGCTATGTTAGTTAATAATTTGCCATTGTCTGCGTTACTACATTCTATATTTTTATGAGATATTAGTGCTTTGATCTGTCGAATAAAATGTTGTACTCGCTTTCGTGTTTGTTGGACTGTTTTAACACCCACCCACTACCAGATTTGTGTAAAAATATACTAAGAGTCTCCCTTCAGAATGTACAGTGGGTAGAAAAATTAACTCCGATTAACAATTGAAAATTAACGAATAATATTTAATCACAGTTAACGATCGACGATTGAAGATTTTTTGTCATTAATTACGGTAAAAGATATCGTTATTCGTGATTTGCTGAGTAGGGCTGCCGTTTACGGAAACAGTTTAGAAAATTTTTAACAAATCATTAATTTTATTTTAATTCTGATTGCGTAAAATATTTTTTTCTATAAATTTTTGCATAACTCTTTCTGTAAAAACTACGCATCAATGTAAACTAAAAAGTTAATTTCAAAAATTTCCTTCAGCAGTTTGATATTACTTCTTTAATCCGAAAATTCTATATTACCCCCATGCAATCTGATTTCATCGATGAGGTATTTTTTAAATTCGGAACGTTTTGTCAATTTTAACCAAACTATCCTTGTGAACAACAGAACCAAAATGCTGACATTTTCCAAAAACATTGAGAAGCAATTCGACATTCACTATTTCGCAAGTATACCTTAACTACTATATTAGGAGATTGCACATTTAAAACAATATACACGCTATACCATTACATACCATTAAGAGAGGAAAAATGGTTTGATTTTTCACAGCCCACGCTTTGTTAAAACAAGAATCATATAACACGTTTGTTTGAGAACAAGCATATATCAGAAATGCTTATGGTCGTGCATTACGCATTACTTCAAATTATCACATAAGGGTATTTTTATGTTTCCCAACAATCACCCTTAGAGCGCAAGAACGTATAATAAGATAGGGGTGTATTTTACAGTAAAATTCAAAATATTGCGATAAATATTCCTTGGAAAATTAAATGAGCGAATTTTAACTGTAGGCGAATGTTTTGTTTCATGAGGTTTTGGCGATGGCTGAGTCAACATAATTATTTCCTCTCTTGATTGTGGCATCTGGGAAAGATTTTTTTTACTCAACTTTGTCTCGTCAGCCGCCTAGGTTGTGTATAGTGGCTAGGGAACCACTCTACCACACCATGGATCCAGGTTCGATTCCCGTCATGTCATTTAATCTGCCCCTTCATAGAAATCAACGCTAATCTAACGATCAGGCGCCTCCATACTAAAGCGACCAGTACTTCCGGCCTAGTGCTGACTGCTGCATATAAACGGCTAATGCCCGGATTACGAAAAATAAGCTAGTGGATAACTGTGTTTTCGTCATGTTTTCACTTGCCTTATTATAGTGCATTAATATAGAAAGTTAGTTATTTACTAAAGCGCAATCCAGCTAAATTTTGGTTTATAATGCAGCTCGTGGTGCCTGATGAGAATAATGGTTTAATAATTTCACTTCATACGAAAATATCATTTGATTGGAATTCAATTTAAGACATTTCGCATAATTTTGCTATTTAAATAAGAAAAATATTAACAATCATAATATAATTATATATAATGAAAAATATACCAAAAACCAATATTAAAAGATATATACATTGTGTTTTCCTAGTCATATTACATCGTTATAAGTTTATTTTCTGTACATTATTATAGGTTAGTAGATATAGCCCTTTGTGGAGGTCATTAGAACAGGCGCTTGAAAAATTTATTTAACAAAAAATCACACTATAATGGTCTACACTCAAAGCATTTAATCTTTGACCACTTAAATAATTCTGCTTTCAATATTATTTTAGTCAACAACTTTGGTGCCACCAAACTTGTTAAATTAACTCTAAACTCAAGGCAACATGCAAACGTAAATCTTTGATTTCGAGAAGCGATTTCAAATTCACTGAAATTACAAAAATTGCGAATCAAACTACGTGTTACTTTGAAACTAAGACTATGACGTAGATGTGACAACTTAGAACTTCGATTTAAATAGACGAATTTTCTGGAGTTAAAAAATGGCAAATAACTACTAAAAATGAGGGAATGGAGAGGGAGTTTCGATTTTTAATGTACCACAGATTTTTTTTAATATCATTTTACACAATTATAAAAAAAAAAAAATTCAAGCTGATCGCACAAGCGATGTAGATTTTATTACGTTTATTGAGCTTAACTTTTTTTGAGTAATGGCGGTAAAAGTTGTCTTGGAGCGGTACAAACCTGGAAGTTTTCCAGAGTTGGTGAGTCATTTTGTTTTAGTGATCAGCATAACTATACAAGGATAACAAAACACCCAAAAAGGAACTGTTGAAAAAATAAAACATTGTTATTTTACTAAGTTTTAATTTTTTTTATATATATTAAGATGTTTTGCAAGAGTGCTTCAAGATCCACGCCGGTAATAAAGAAAATGGACACAGAAAATGGAATTGGCACTCTTTGCAGTGATTGTGTCCGGCGGAAAGTGCTTCATAATAAATGCTTTCGACGTGATTTACCTTTCGCGTCCATCTATTAAAAAACAAAAGAAGTAGCACACCATTTCCTTGTTTCCGATAACCAACGTAGGTGTAACATGTTTCAGCCGCGCGAGACATCAGCTGTGCAAAGATTTATTTCAATAAGACACTGGCTGTTTCATTTGTTCTTTTGTATAGGAGAACTATGTAAGAACATCTCAGAACACTCGTTCTAATTTTAAACTTAGCCTGGCAGTATTTAAATCAGACAGGTGTTTATCACGAAATGATTACGTGTGCAGATGTACGCTTGCTTCATAACAAAGTTCTTATTACGCATTTTTGAGGTGACGGAGAACTTTACAAAATCTGTGATTTATTTTCTGTTGAGATACTTTTTAAATCATATAAAATGTTCGTGAATTGTTTTCAGAGTTGCAAAGTTAAATTGAAACGATTATTGATGTGCAATTCAAATGATTTCTATAATCGATTACTATTACTACTATTACAATACAGGCAACAATCGATTAATCGAGTTGTGAATATACGTGATTTTCACTGAATAGTATTCACGATTTTGCTATCACCACTGTTGGAATACAACCAATAATCGAGTAATGAATTTCCGAGATTTTCCCTAGTTTTATAGTATTTGCGATTTTACCATCACTACTGTTGGAATACAACCAATAATCGATTAATCGAATTGAATTTTCGCGATTTTCACTATTTTTATAGTATTCACGATTTCACTACTCACATATTCGAATAGTCATCTCGATTTCACTATTCGGATAGTATTCGAGATTTCCAATTCCGTGTGCTATTCGAATGTCATGGGCTGAACATTCGAATAAATCTTTCAAAATCGACTATCTCTAATGCATTTAACATGAATTAATTCGAAAAGTTTCATTGATTCATGGCCATCACTACTAGTCTTAACCTCTTCCACCTTGAATAAGTCTTTGCTTATGAACACGATTCTTTGGATAGGTACAAAATGTCGACTCTTTTTCAATTGCCAAAAATTTCCACCATTCACTCTGGTACAAGGATTTAAAGCTGAAAATTGAACAACACAGATAAGTTGCCATTCGAAGAAGGAAGAAAAAAAAAGAAACCAATCACAGAATAAAAGGGTGAGAGAGAGGGGGGTACGGAATTAGATAAAACTGAATAGAAAGTCAGAAATAAAATAAAAGCATATTTTACCTTTTAACACCACAGTATTTTGCTGGGCGTTCTTGTTACTTTTAAACTTTTTTGAGAAGTGCTAAACAGGACCACACACAGAAAATTATCTTTATGAAGCATGCTCAGGAAAATTTCTTTCTTCAGAACATTTTTAGGGCGTTAGGTCATAGCTTAAATTAGTTACATTCAAGTTCGAGAGAAAATCAGACTATACGAAGAATACGAAGATCAGACACTATACGTCGGTAGATATCTGATGTTCCACGGACGGGTCTGGAGTTTCGGCCGGTTTTCTCCAGATGCAACCTAAAGATCGTTAGAATTCCTTAAATTGTCTTTCACAAAAGGCATTCATCCTTTTGGAAGATAGTTCTAGTGTAAAATAAATAAAAACTTTCTTTAAAAAAGCACCTCAAATGATACTTATAAGACAAAACGATCGTTCCGATTGAAAATTCATTTCGGTCTTCGTCAGTCTTAACACTTCTTCTCACTAAGCAGTGGGAACTGAAAACAGTGTTGCCAGATCAAAATTTGAGAAAATAGCCAAATGGCTTCTGAAAATTAGCCAAAAATAGCCAAACAGGCGATTACAGCGCCATCTTTTGGATTTTCAATTAAACTTTGCAGAATTTGAAATTGGGGACATGTTTCCTTATACAGGGGCGGATTTTTAAAAACATTTGTTTAAAAAATCAAAGAGAAACTTCTATTTTCGGCTCTTGGATTCCGTACATGTTCAGCCGTCAAAAAAAAAAAAAAAAAAAAAAAAAATCGGTCATAGGGCAAATGAAAAAAAAAAAAAAAAAAAAAAAAAAAAACAGGGTTGCTACCAGTCAGGGTGAACAGGGAAAACCTGGAAAAGTCAGGTATTTTCATTTTGGCAAAAAAAAAGTCTGGGAAAATCGTAAAATTTAACCCGAAACCTGGAAAATTATCAGAAATCTGTGTTTGTAAACAATATCAACGTTTAACCTTACTTTGGGGAAGCTGGAAATATTTGAGAAGGTATCCAAAGTTTACGTCCTAAACGTAAAAAATAGAATGGATTTTTATTGCAAAAAAAGTCTGGAAAACCTAGAAAAGTCTGAGAATTTTCTTTCAGAAATTGAGTAGCAACCCTGAAATATGTTCCTGATAATTTAATGAACAATCCCTGATACTTTACATTAAATACGAATGGACTGGGGAATTTTGTTTATGTTAGTAACATAGACAGGATTTTATTTTGAAGATGGGGATCAGCAGCCCCTCCCTGTGGCGTAGCCAAGGGGATCTGGGGGGAGTCAGCTCCCACCCCACCCGAAACTAGAGAGAACAGGGGTCGATGCAGACAAAAATTGGGTCCGTTTTGCAACCCCAGCATATCGATGAGATAAACACAGACAATCATGTTGCCACTTAGAAAAAAGGAAACGCGAGAAACCACGGAGATTAAAGGGAGGGGGTTAAAAAGAAAGTAGAAAAGAATAAAATAGGGACAAACAAAATTACATAAAAAATAAATAAAAATAAGCATACTAGAACACACAAACATACACACACACAAATACAGAACAAATAAAAGAAACAAAGAAAAATAACATAGAAACACAGTTCTTTGTATAGTTCTAGTGTGCTTTACCTTAACAAAACTATAAATGGAGAGAAAATCCTGTGAGTGCCCTGCATTCTATTGCTAAAAAATACTAACAGTACTTTCCACAACAACCTTATTTACAAGAAGAAAAAATACTTCGAAATTTTTTTTCCATCTTAATAGTCTATAAGCACATGCCTGAAGACAATACATCTATTATATAAATAATAACACTGGCTGAATTAATGCACAGCAATTTCCTTGCACTTTCCGAAACGTTCTTGAACCTCTCACAATACCCCCTTTATAATACAGCCACATACACCATTAATATTTAAAGCGATCTAATAAAACGGCGCATTTTATTGCAAAATAAAACTCTCTCAGCGGTAACCTAGAAAAAACTGACATTAAGCCAGCAGCAACACTCAATTAATGCTATTATTTAAACCATGCCTGTTCTCACACAAAACTGACACTCTCACTTCAACACAATATGTCATCAAAGGCATTATTGAGCATGGGAAGTCTTTTTAGCGAGAGCAAATTAATGGGCCCCATTCCGATCGCGGGGAAGGTCGAGTTGAGTTGAGTTGATCGATCTGATCGGTGAATAATTGAAGCGCGCGGGATTACTTATTCTCGTATTAACCCTGTTTTAAATTCGATTTCTGAATTAAAAGTTGTTCTTGCTGTGTAAGTAGGGTAGTTTCTCTTATTATTGTTTTGCTTCTTCTTTACTTTTTTTGCTTCTTTTTAGATGGCTGCTCGAGATAGGATTTAATGCATTTGAGATCGTGATTTAATTCTGCAATCCCGAGGATAATCTTGATTTATCGAGATCGTTTTTTGTTTTATTTTTTAATTTTATTTTTTCGTTTTGTTGTGTTATTTTGCATTGTTCTGCTGCAAATGCGTTTATTTTGAGAACTATTTTCTTTAGAAAGTTATATTGGAGCATGGACAAAATTACAAGGATAGTCATCATATTAGCAAAAAATATGGTCTCAATCCGACATCAGAAGTCCTTATTTTGCTAGGGCCTTTTACGATCAGACCGTGTAAAAGCAATCCCTCTCAGTAAAATGATCTGAATTAATGAAAATTATTCTCAGCAGGTTTATCAACGCCCACTTAAAATAAATAGATAATTCAATATTCTTTTTTTAATATCACAGGTACTGTAGTAACAAAATTCATTGTTGTCACTTGTTGCTAAATTCAACAGTCAAACAAAAACTGATGTCATTTTTATAATTATTAGATTCGGAAAATGAAAACACACAAATATGAATCAAATCAAACATTAACTTGTTATCACTTTAAATATACGTGGACTCTTAATTCTATTTCATTCACTTAACAGCTATTTCATTACCATGTGTGATAACAATAACAGATCTTTCTAATGATCCGGAGCAGCATATGCAATTGTCCTCTAGCAGCAGCAGCATCATCTAGTATTTTTTCAAAAATCCAAACAATTTTGAGAAAACTCTTGGATAGGACTTGAAGCTAGAATCGCAATCGACAAGATTTTTTTTTATCAAAGCCGTTTAAGTTTTGCATTTGGAAGTGAAATCAAAACCAAGCAGTCTTCAAATAATACAGAAGATGGAATTGGAAATGATATTTTTTTTAAGGCAAAGACATACAGGGTGGTTACAAATTCCTTTTCTGATAACAAAAGTTATTACTTTAAAATTATTGGCATATTGTTATTCAGAAGCGCAGAGAGCCAAGTCGGGGCCCCGGGAATAAAATCTTTGGGGTCCCTTTGCTATCCAGATATCCTTTATGTCGTATTAGATCAATCATTTATTCCTTATTAAAATTATTAATCATTTAAAGAAACTTTAAATTAATAGTAATTGGAAAATAATTAATAGAATTAAAAGTATTAATTTAAAAGAGTATTATACTTTAATAAACATCTAAGCTCTAAAAAATACGAACATTTTGTTTTGAAGGTTTCGTCACCTCCATAGAGAAACTGTATTTGAAACTTTAACATTTTTGCATGGCATGTTTCCACAGTATTGAAAAATTTAATATTTTTATTCATACTTCCATGCAAACAGGCAGCCAAAAAAAATTGCAGAAGGCCAAAAAAGTGGAAATTTCAAAATTTCTCATTGAAAGTCTTGATCGTTAACATTTTGTTAAGGAAAATTCAAAATTTCGGAGGTTGGGTGGGTCCATAGTCTCTCCTCTGGCTATACCCTTTCTTCCACTATTTAACAATGTGTCTCGGAAAAAAAATGTTTTCTTGTTAAATAAATCTTTTCTACTTTTAGTCATGGCAAACCGTTGAATAACACCGTCAATGTCTACTTTTCTTGCAAAAGAAGATCCAATCACTAACACTCCTCGTTTTTGTCAAGTTGGCGGTTTATGCTCTAGCTGGCTTTTTGTAATTTCATTCAAAAATTAATTTGAAACATCAGGGGACATAATCTGAATTCGGAATTTTTTTTTTTTGTACAAAATTGACAACACACAATTAAGTATCATATAAACAGCAAAAGCGGGACCCCTTCACAAGCTGAGGCCCTGGGGATTTTTTGCCTGCTCCCCTCCCTCTCTGCGCCACTGTTGTTATTTATATCAGACATTTATGGCGTGTTTAATAAAATCATTTAACATTTAAAGAAAACCACCAAGCATTTCACTTTGAGTCCCCTTACTTAGTTCGTTTAAAAATGTCGAAGCAGTATTCCAGTCTTAGCCAATTACTGTCCAACATTTTTCTTTTGGGGTTAGATTAAGGACGGAATATTTGGAGATATTAATACACTCAGAATTGTTGAACAATACGTAGAGTATCGGAATGCCGCCTTGACATTCTTAAGCTATCAAGTGTGATCAGAGACTGCTACGAAATTATATATGTTGTTCCTGTGTACTATTCCAACTCTATTGAAAATGGTGTATATGTAGCATTTATAGTTCTTGTACAGGAGAACTCAAAAGATTTCCAATACATTACGCTCTATGGGCAATCATTCTTTAAGCGTATTTTAGGAATGTTCGGGTATTTGAAATGAACGGAGAAATTTTTAAGGGTTCTAACTAGGCTTGCCAATTTTTATTCATGGATTTGCAGGACTTTCAAGGTTAAAACTCGGGACGTGACTAAAAAAAGCTGGATTTGCGGACTAATTACAGGAAGGCGAGAAAAACAATTAAAACCGGACTTAAATTTTACATTTTCAGTAGTTTTATTGAATATTTTGTTTTACTTTAGAATAATTATCCATGCAACAGAATTAACAAAAGTTGAAACAATCAGGCAAACTAATGAGAATTTAATATTAACTACTATGGAGTCTACCATTCTATAATCAGAACAAATAATACTATCATTTGCAATTGAATTAAATAAACTTTTTAATTTCTTTCACAGACAAAAGCAAAACCTTTTTACTTTAGCATTCAAGAAACAATTAAAACAACCTATAAATAAGTATCAATAATGTAAGATAAACTTCTTAATCTTAAATCACATTTTCTACTTAGATTGCGATGGTTGTTTAATTGGAAAAACAGCATAAGATATATTAAACCACTTTCACTGAAATCATAGTATTATTCCTTTAGAGAAGAAAATGTTTAAAATTTCTTCTGAGATTATTATAATTTACCAAATTATTGAATCACATATTCTCTTCAAAAAACGGGACATTAAGCGTCCCGCACACACCTTTCGCGGTACGTGTCCTCTAAAGCCCTAGAAACGGGACGTTCCAGCCCTCTTTCGAGACGGTTGGCAACCCTAGTTCAAAAGCATTAACCCATTTACTTGCAACAAAATTGCAAACTTTGATTTTTCAGCGCGTGGAACATTAATTTTAGCCTGCTAACCCTTAAAAGAATAAATTTATCGCTCTCCGTATTGGTGCGATACCGTTATGTTGTATAAGAGGAATATTTAAATTTAAAATTCCCAGCAAGGGTTAGAAGTGCTTATGATTTCGGTTTGTCTGTCCGTTCTTCTGTGCACAATACAGTAAGTATAAAAATGTTTACAATAGTTTAATCTTCAGTTAAATATGAAGGAAAACACTTTAAAAGTTCTTTTATAGGGTCTCACAAAATTACACTTATAGTCCTAATACAACATTTTCTAAAGATTATCCCAAAAATTTCGCCAGATTTAAGAGCAATACAGCGTAAAATTTGGCGCAAAAATATTGTTGTGTTGGAAAGTGTTTTATAATCGATGCGTTTGACGTGATTTATATTTCTTGTTTACACATAGTTTTATCTACTGCAACGCAATTCAATTCTGCTATCATTTGTTTGACGTGCAGAGCATTCCAAAATTTCGAGCTAAAAGTTATGAGCTCTTATTTTTTGTAAATTAATAACCGATGAGGATTTTTTAATAGATTTTCTAAGTATGACTACTAACTACTGCATAACAATTAAATGCAATCGTCTGTCTTAACTTGTGGAACATTCCTTTTTCGTAATTCCAGTTCTGTCGTTTGTCTTTCCCGAGTCCATTAAACAGAGCTTTTATCCGACTGGAAAATCGTCTGAGGATCGTGATCTGCTTTATGTTCTTATCTCCAAAGTACCTAAATTTTGATTAAAAAGGTTAAAAGATTTGTACTTATCTGGGCTATTTTACGAATATTGCTCAACGTATGCACAAAATGACTTTTTCACCTTGAGAACTAGTTCGGTTTTTTCGCTATTATCTTGAAGACATTTATTCGCATTATGTTTTCCTGCGTAAGAAGAAGAAATAAAGAAGTAAAAAAAGAAAAAGAAAAATCATGTCATGTTCAAGTACAGGTGATATTTTTACGCGTCTGTGTTTGTTCTGAGTTACGAGTTTTGTTGACATTACCTTATTCACTTTCTGGCCAAGTTAAAGCTGAAGGAAGTTTAGGCGATTTTTAAGAACTTCTGAACAATACACGGACGGAATGATGAAGAGATAGTGATACAATCTTTTGCTTTGTGGAGGCAATAAAACCATTTGGTTCAGAGTGACTATGATAACTAAAAGAAAAGGTTTTTCCTAAAGCTTCAGAAATTATTGTGTGCTAAGTATAATATTGCAGAGCATTTAACTTTTAAACAATATTATTGCTATCAAAAACAAAATCAAGTTTTATCGATACATTTGTAGACATTAGATAAATTATATGTGTCCAAATAAACAAAACAACGGAAAAAACACTCAAAATGCTGCTGTTAAACGATAAATTAAATAAAAAACTTTGTGAAAAAACACACATAAGATGTTACTTGTAACTCTTATGTGTGTTTCACTTGTAATAAAAACGCGGATTTTGTTCATCGACATTTTGCAAGAGGAAATTATGTAAAGAACATTTAACAAGCTAGTCTTAAATAAATACGCAATTCGTAATTTCCAAGTATAAGGTGACCAAAAAGTCCACAAAAAATTTAAAATTTCATTAAAAAGAACAAATATAATGATAGAAAATTGTGGTTTGCGCAAATAGGTTTAGAGAAGGATGGGAATTTTTTTAATGAGCAGAAAGTTTGTAGTTATAAATGTTACCGATAGGTGGCCCTGACATGCACAGTGGGAACCAAGTTTCCAATTAAAAAAAAGCCGAAATCTCTGTAATCTTTTCTATGCAAACTGCAATTTTGTATCATGATTTGTTCTTTTTTAATGAATTTTTGAAGTTTTCACGAGCTTTTGATGCATTTCCTGGGTGCATTTTTGAAGTGCATTAATGAAAAGTTTAAAAATTCATTAGAAAGGAACAAATGCCGATACAAAATTGCGGTTTGCATAGATTGGATTAGCGACATTTCGGATTTCATAATATTGGATGGTACCCATTCTGTATGCCAGCGCCACCTATCGGTAACGTTTGGAACTGCAAACTTTCTTGTCAGTAAAAAAATTTCATCATCCTCTAAACCTATTTCTGCAAATCGCAAATTTCTATCATTATTTGCTCTTTTTTAATGAATTTTTAAAGTTTTTACAGACTTTTTAGTCACCCGGTATAAATTTCTCAAGCATTTAAAGCTTCTCGGTTTTCGAACCTCACAATTGAAATCATCTAATGGGAATATCACTCACTCATCGATTGCTCAAGAACATCGCAGGCATCATGTAGCATGTCAGCTGCCACGATGCCGGATATCGTTCTGTTTACGCGGCAAGAATGCAAGTCCTTATAACTTGAACTTCATCGTTTCTAACTTTAAAAAAAAATGAATAAAAAAAAATAATTCAGCACGATTCAAGCGATTGCTTTCCGTTCATGTCGTGATTGTGGAGTTTAGGAGAGTTGCGGAATGTCTTCCTCCCCATTTCTCTATCACGCGGAAATACTGTCGTGGCTTATTACTGATGTGTTTTAAGAGACTAGTCAAAATTTTTAAAATTAAACGTCATTGCATAAGTATAAGGTTTAAAAGAAATATTATTTAAAAAGATGTTACAGAAGAAAGCTTTTAATTAATTAATTAATTAATTGTAGGTGTTAAACCTTTTCAGACTAGGCGTCCACAATTGAGGACAGGAATTTTTAAAGAATATAACAAAATAAATTCTAATAACTTTAAGCTGTAAAAGGAAATTATTATTATTACTTTTTTCCCAAAGAAGTAAAAAGAGAAAGTGTTGAGATATTTTTGTAGATGATTAAACCTTTCAAACCAGTCGTCCCCAAATGAGGACTCAAATTCTGAAAGAATGTAACAAAATAAATTCTAACCATTTTAAGTTGCAAAAGAAAAATTATTTGATGAAAAGTAGTCCACAATTGAGGACACAACTTTTGAAATAATATTTAAAAAAAATTCTAATAATTTTAAGTTACAAAAGGGAATTATTTTTAAAAAATTAAAAGGAAAAAGTTTTGGATTTATTTTGAAAAAAAAGTATAACAAAATAAAATCTAACAATCTTAAGTTTAAATTTTTGTGTTGGTTTTACGAAACTTTAATAACCAGGATATTTTATCTTATTTATTTTATTACAAATGTAATCCCTAATACTATAAAAATGTATAAGAGATAAATTATTTAATGGATCAAAGATAATAAATAAAACGCATATTTATAAATTTGTAGTTGAATCATTTTGGAAAGGGGAATATTTAGAAAATTTTCAAATATCTCAAAGATAATAAAACACTTATTTATAAAATTGCTGTTGAATCATCCAACAAAATAATTTTGTTTCATTTTAATGTTATCACCAAAGAAAAAGTTATGCTGTGATTTTGCTTATTCATTTGACTTTACAATTTAATTTCAGGTTTTATTTTGAGAATCATATATAGATCCTTCATTTCTAATCAGTCAACATTTAATCGTATATTGCGTTAAATCAAATCTACGCAAGGGTTTATCTACCTAGGAGGACTTTTTAAAGGATTCTATCACGTATTCACGTTACATCTGGAGAAAACAGCCAAAATTCCAGACCGATATATCGACAACTACGCGGTAGGCCAGAACCTTGAACTTTCAGTCATCAATCATGTTCAGTGTCTTATCCCCTCGGCCATGGCCAAATGTTAAGTGGGTACATTGAAGCAATGTTAATACCAAATAGACTTTGATTGCAGCTCAGATGAACTTTTCCAGTGCATCTAATGACATCATATAATATGTGATCGTAATTATAGGTGACTTTCCCACATTAAGTAAATCAAATAAAGTTAATTAGTAATTTGAAATTTTTTTTTTCGTAAAAGAAGTGGTAGAAGAAAAAAATTTTTCTCTACACATGCCTTAACAATGAAGTAAAAGCTTTTTCTTTTTGAAAAAGGGATGATAAATGTAAAAGTTTGATCCTTAACAATTCAATAATAGCTTTTGGCTTCGTTTACTCCTAAAAATAATAGTTGGCGAAAAGTTTTGGCGTCACTTTCATTATTGATAAAATTGAAATTAAAGTAATTTCCCCCTGAAATAAAGGGGTAGTAGACGAAAACGTTTCAAAGTGTATAGTTTAAAAATCGAAAATTATAGCTCTTCCCCTAAACGGTCATTTTATGACGGCCGCACGATTTATCTTCAAAGCTCAGTCACACGAAAAAATATAGGTCACCTAAACGTGACGAGCTCATAACTTTCGACAAACAACCGTATACGGCAAACAAAAATCCAACGATAATACAATTTTCCTCAGACGACAACGAAAAAAGAACAAAAATCCAAAAATTTTCAACCTGATCTTTATTTGTTTTCCTGTTCTCAGAGACCTTGATTTAAGTGTCTCACACAAGTCTCATCTCAAG
This sequence comes from Cheiracanthium punctorium, assembly GCA_038373885.1. Classification (NCBI taxonomy): domain Eukaryota; kingdom Metazoa; phylum Arthropoda; class Arachnida; order Araneae; family Cheiracanthiidae; genus Cheiracanthium; species Cheiracanthium punctorium. The sequence goes on along the minus strand of JAWZYV010015960.1, from coordinate 671,038 downwards.
ATAGTGATAATAATAATAATAAAAAAAATTAACGAAACAAAAGCTGTCTCACTCAAGAGATAAGGGCTCCGGCTGTCCACTTCCAAGTGACCGCTATCTGCCGCATATTCTTCCCTCTTCTCCTCGATCCTTGTTGTGACCCATTTTGACTGGGATTTTGAGACACTTTTCGTGACGTTTCTTTTCTCTCTAAACGTCCCGGTGCATTCGAGACAGCCCTGATAAAGACTTGGTGAAGAGAAGTGATACGCATACGGAAAAAAATGAAACAAAAAACAACAGCGACCTCTGTTGTTATAAGTGAAGAAAATAAAGAAAATGTTAATGGAACTGAACAAATCAATTGCAGACCGTGTGATAAGGGAAGAAATTTATGGTTACGTTTAAAGCATGGAAACACTTAGAGAGAAACATTTTCGTCAAGATACTTCAAAGCTCTCTCTCTTTTCGGCTGCTGCGGTCAAAAGTGTTAAAGACTGTTGTATTTTTGTTTGTTCTTATTTGTTTGTTGAGACGAGAGAGAGCAAAAAACTTTTATCATTTTCTTTTTGTGCGTGGTTGTTCTTATAATAAATCAAAATGGTTCAATTTCTTTTTATCTTGTGTTTGTTACACCGTTTTGATAACTGTCAGAAATTTATTTATTTCGTCTTGTAGTTGTTTATTTGTTTGTCTCTATTTTTTTTTTACTTTTTCTTCAAAACTTATACTGCATACCTCAAAGAAAAATTTTACTGATGCATTTTTGTTCGCTGAAGAAATATGTAGTGCAGATTATCATTCCAGAAAATATGAGTCATTTGTTCTAGAAATCGATATTTTTTATGTTTACTGGATGACTGGGATAAGTCTTTATTAATCCATTTTGTTATGTTGTAATTATTTGCATTCATATGCGCACCCACAGAGGGGGCTACTGTTGCTAAAGCCCCCCTCTAAGGGTGGAGTTAGAAGCGAAAAGCTTTCAGAATTGAAAATCGCCACTTAATTAAAATATTTTATTTTTAAAAATCGTCTTCAAGTTATTTCTAAAATATTTTTTACCAAAAAAGATATTAATTTTTAAATAAATGCTTACAGTTAGTGTGTGAAATACACAGTTAAATTCAGTTACAACACCATTGATAAGTTCCGATAATTATTTAAGACTTTATAACGAGTTACATTGATAATGGGCTTGTGTTCTATGAGCAAGTCAAGTGGTACCGAATATTTCGACGTTATAAGACAGTCGTAACTATAATCGGTGTCGCTACAACCGAGTTCAGCAGTATTTGTATCCAAGCCTCCCCCCCCCCTTAACTAAAATCTTGGGTGTACCATTGTTTGCATTAGTGTTATTTAACCCTTTAAATATAATATAAAAGAAAACAAAGGGGATGAGTAATATAAAAGAAAGTAAGTAAAGCTAGATTAACTTTACTTACTTTCTACTTTCCCTGATTTGGCCTCATAAACTGATTTATGATTATTTAATTTTAATATTGACTTTTTTTGAAAAGAGAAGCATATAGGAATGGTCATAAGAGTGTAAATGTTAACCCTCCTCGCTCGCCAAATGTAAATGTAGCAACAGAAATCCGAGTCACAACACATGTCCTGCCTTTCTCACAGAAAATAATAACAAAATTAAAAACATCTCCCGAGATACCCCTTCCCCCAAAAAACCGCACGTTTACACTCCAAGGATGAACCAAAAGTCATATTTAGAACTTTGTGCAGGATTTCACACACAAAAAACAAGCAGAAAACCCTAGCAACGATGTGTTTATTCATGACAAATTACACCTCCATGTGTACAGTTTTTGCTTACACCTGGCACACGATTCCAAGATCTGTCGCACCGATCCCCCCGGAACAAAAAATCTAGGCCACACCCTTTGTAAAAACTACAGGACAATTAGAAGAATAAAAAAAGGGGTGTTCTAAAAAAAAATCCTTAATGAATGTGAAGTAAACAGAAGCTGAAGCAACATGAAGAGCAGCTTTCAAACCCCACAAAACTGACCCTATTTAGCAACGAAAAAAAAAAAAAAATTACATATTCCCCAAATGGACTTGCGAACTTAGGCACGGCACATGTGTTCTTAGAACAAAAACGGAGTCATGTAAAATAATCACCCAGTTTTTAACGTTTCCGGTCGCAGTGAACTTGCTACTTTAAATAAGCGGGCGAAAGGCTACTTGGTATGTGTTGCCGCTTATTTTAGACTATTATTAAATCTCAGAGGGCAACGCCGTTCACTGGTGCGATAAAAATAGGTTTTTATTTTATTTTTTTGAAGAGTAGGGGGAAATTGTTCAGATTTCAGCTTCCTAAAAAATTGGGTTATGTAAACATGGATTCCCTCTTCCACCTGGGTATAATAATTCAAATAGCTGTTTGAAATATCTGACCGCAACATCAAATATATATATATATATATATATATGTTACACTACTTTTGTAATTAGACATAAAAGAAGACCTGCATAGAGTTGACTTTAGCAATTCTGGATTAAAACATATTTTAATTTTTAAAAAAGTTCTTAATATTATGTAGCTTCATATTTTTAGATTACACCATTATACAGGGTGTCCCAAAAAGCTGGTAACGGGCTTTAATTCTTTATTTCTTAATGGGCAATGTAAATTGAAAAATAATGTTCAAAATAAGGCCGGAAATATGTGTTAAAAAATTCTTTAATTTTCAAAAAGTCGAAGTTTCTTTGGTCGAATTTTCATTTATTTCAGCCACTCCAGTGTAAATTTTAAATAAATGGAGTAGCGTAACGATATTTTTAACCAAAATTTCATCTTATAATTTCCAATTCGCCATTCTTTTCCTGTTCGCAACTGTTCCGGATTGTTTCATCAATTTCCTTTAATTATCCGTCGATACAAAAATTCGATAACTCCGCGGATAAAGACATACATAATTAATCTTGTTGTGTTGCTCATGATTGAGGAGTTATCTGAGGCTGATTAAATGATTAATGACTAATTTATCATGATTAACTCCTCAGATGAAAGGAGAAAAGAAATATTCAGTTGTTTGCTAGAAATCAGCAGGATGAAAAAAATACAACAAGATTTAAATTAGATTTCTTTTGATATCGCTACCGCATTGTTATAACTTTTGAAGTAAAGCGACTGTCACACCCTTGCGGCTAGTATGCAGTGCTATTATATATTTAGCCTTATTTATGATGAAGGTTGAACCTTTTCGATTGGGAAAATGAGATAAAGCAATTTAAAAGAAAATATTTGTCTCACTGGATATTTGAAATTGTGTGCAGGTGACCACCGGCAGCTAAAAAGAAGGCTTTCGCTACTAAATTAAAGATGAGACAACTTGGGATACTAAAGAGATAGTATTTTAATACTATTTTTAAAAAATTCGGCGACTTTTCCTTTACTTCACGCAACTAATTTGGCGGTCGTAAAAAGGAAAAGTTTTGTTCTTTATTTCTCTTTATTTTGAGAGCTTTATCCATTGTCAGAGTGACTCGTTGAAGCTTCCATGGAACTGTTTTTTTTTTTTTTTTTTTTTTTTTTTTTAATGTCACTGCTGTGCTAGAAGACCAAACAGTAATTAGAAATCAGAATACATTTTCGTTTTCATTGAAAGTATTATACTGGGTGACCAAAAAGTCTGTAAAACTCTTAAAAATTCATTACAAAAGAACAAATAATGATAGAAGCGGTTTGCACAAAATAGGTTTAGAAGGTGATCGGATTTTTTTTAATGAGAAGAAAGTTTGTAGTTCAAAATTCTGCCGATATCTGGCGCTGATATGCACAATAGAAAGCAAGTTTCCAATTTAAAAAAAATATCTGAAATCTCTCTAATCTTATATATGCAAACGGCAATTTTGTATCGTTATTTGCTCCTTTTTAATGAATTTTTAAACTTTGATGCACCCAGGATGACTCAAAAGCTCGTGAAAACTTCAAAAACTCATTAAAAAAGAACAAATAACGAAAGGAAACTGCGGTTGGCGTGGATAAGATTAGAGAGATTTCAGATTTTTATTTTATTTTATTGTAAACTTGCTTTCGATTGTGCATCTATTTGCCATCTATTTGCATTGTGCCAGCTATCAGCAACATTTGAAACTACAAACTTTCTCCTCTTAAAAAAAAAAAAATCCGATCGCCTTCTAAACCTGTTTGTGCGAACCGCAATTTTCTATCATTATTTGTTCTCTTTTTTTAATGAATTTTTAAGGTTTTTACTGAATTTTTGGTCACCCGGTACATGTGAAGCGAGAAAACATAATACAAACGAGATTTTTATTAAAAATCTGATTGTTTTATTTATTTATTTATTTTAGTTAATATCACGAGCAAATTTATGGGGTGACTTGTATTCAACCAGTTTATGATATATGAGACGGGTGATTGAATAAATAAGAGATAATGAACAAATTAAAAAAAATTGATTTATTGTTTCATCTTGCGTATATTTTTTTTAATGTTACAGTGTCAATAATGTATTTTTCAAAAGCTTTACAGAAAATGCTACTATTATCTCTACTAAAATTAAGAAAAGGTACACTATTTTGACAGTTTAAAGTTTGTCTTTGTCTCCTGATAAAGGTAGACACCTGTCTGTGCATTACAGAAAGGGGGGGGGGGACACTGCAAGTTAAAAACAGAAATTTTCAAGTTTATAATCTATTTTTATAAAAAAGCAATCTTCAAAGATGTATTTATTCTCTAGATTGAAAAAAATTTTGTACCGGTTTAAGCGAGGATTTTCTCAAATTGATCCTGGTTTACAAATTCAAGCCAAAATAAAACAGCTGACTACATTATGTGACGTAGTTTAAGAGGTGTAATAATAAAACTTAACCCCTTAAAAGCGTTTCCTCAGCTGAACTCGGGCAGGCGAAATGTACCATCCTGGCTCATCCCGAGTGTAGCTCGGGCACTATGAATTGATTTTTGTACATTAATTTTTAGAAAATTCTGTATGCGAATGGTGCTGTTATGTTTCAAAAGATATGCATGTATAAAAATAAGCATAATAAAATTGACATTTTATATCCATAATTCCGAAACAAGATGAGGCTGGAAGGGGTTAAACATGAAAGAAAACTGCTATTCTGTAAAAATAAGGCGTTTTGAATATTGTTCTATAAAAGCAGATATTGCAAATTCTTTCATACATTCTTTTTATATTTCTATATTTCCGTTTCAAAAGTAACTTTACAGTTGTAAATTATGTTTCAAAAATAAAGCCTATTACTTTTGAAAGTTATGTTTGTGTATTTTAAAAATAAAGCTTATGCTTCAACTGTAAATCCTTTTTTGAAGGACCATTATCGCTTTAATAGCATTTACACAAAATTACCTTGAACGCTACTACAGCAAATAAATATGCAAATGCAACATTGTTCTTATTTTTATACTTACCCATGATAAAACTGGTAGACGTTTAATATACCATTACGATTTATCAAGGAGCTCATTTCTCAAAAGCTAGGCTATAATAAATATTGGCCTCTTTTTTTATAAATATAAGTATCACCTGCACGTTCCTTTATTTCCATCATTACGACCAATTTAATGTCCGAATTTTTGTTGCCTTTCAGAAATTAGCATAATAAGTTTGATCGTCCAATGTCGGACCATTGTACTCGAGATAGCAGCTGTTTGTTGGCGAACTATCTTTAGCCAAATTTGGGATGTTTTTCTTTTCATCATGGTCCACAGTGGTGTTACTTATAAAGTGGAAATGTTCTGAAAAGTCAGAAATGCTTAGTCCACGGACGCAGTTATGAACCTTCGTAGATTCGTGGATATGCGGTTATAAAACGGATAATTTTTGTTGATCCGTTGATAGGAATATAAAACGATTATTTATTTGAAGATCCGAGAATATGAATATAAAACTGTTGTTGTTATATTTATCTTTATTATTTTGTAATTCGGTGAATACGAATACAAAACACTTATTTTTATTTATTTATTTATTTACTTATTTGGAAGATCCTAGGATACGAATATAAAACCATTATTCATTTATTCATCTGTTTTGTAGATCCGATGGCACTAATAAAAAAACGGCCATTTATTTTAATTTATTTATTTTAATTTATTTATTTTGATTCGTCGGTATGAAAATAAAACAGTTATTATTATTATTCGTAGATCCGAGAATACGAATATAAAACTGTTGTTATTATTATCATTATTATTTTGTAATCCTGTGGATAGGAACACAAAACGCTTATTTTTATTAATTTATTTACTTATTTGGAAGATCAGAGTATACCAATACAAAACTTTTAAATATTTATTTATTTTTTAGATCCGGTAATACGTAAATGAAATGAACAATTTCTTTTTCCACACTCAAATTCATGAATATAGATATTAAATTAACAATTTTTCATAAATATGCGGATATGGATATAAAATGTATAACTTTTTGTTCACGCTTAAAAATACCGAGTTAAATTAGATCCAAAGTTTAAATAAGTAAGGAAATGAAATATGTTTATGCCTCATCTCATGTAAATAAATACATAGATAGGTAAAAATGTCTGAAACACAAATGTAACATGAATAAAATAGAAATCTCAAGACATAATATAAATTCATCAATGGTGTGACCTCTTTTAACAGGTATGATGTACAATATTTTGTAAATGAATTATTTTATAATAGCCTATCGGCATTGACTAAATCGAAGCCGATGTGTAACATTTTTAACAAATTAAAAGTGGTTGTACAATAGAAAGTTGCTGTACAAATTGTATTATTAATTGAAGGGGAAGAAAACATTTATTAAAAGAAATGTAAGCGACAAAGGGTAAAATGAAGTACAATAAAATAGTTAAAATGCAATGCGAAAGCTTATTTTCAAAGAGACGTAAACGCATATCTCGAAATAAAATCAACGATAACATTTATCTTTAAAAGAAACTGTTTAATTTTTTAAAAATCTCATTTCTCTGAAATACATTACAAACCTGAATGTTATTAAAGATTCTTATCGCAGTTTTATTCCTTCGCACTTTAAAAAAGATTTTTAAATCAGTTTTTGATATACTTCCTACCAGAAGGCACACTTAAAACTTGTTTCTCCATCTTTTTCCTTTTTCTTTTTTGACAATAGTACACGGAGGGCTATCATAAAAGTGCAAAAGTTTGAATAAATATCAATATTACAACTGCTTAAAGTAACATGCTGTCGTAAATAGCTATAAACTAAATTTGTATCTGTTATCCATTTTGGAATAAAACGTAATTGTTTATTTTTATTTAACTAAATAGAGTAAGGGAAATTCTATTGCTTTAAATAACTTTTTTAAGGATTAAAATGAAGTAGAAGAAATGCAATCAAAAAGTGGCATGCTCCACAATGAAGTTATTCACGTTCACTAATTGTTTGAGTAAAAGAAAGTTAAACTCTTGTAATTTGTTCATATTTGCTTTGTGGGGCCAATAAAATAAGCTACTGAATGTTTAATTAATATTTCAGAATAATTATTATCGTTCATGATGTTTTTTTACACCGACTGGTATAACAAATATTTAGACCTTGTTAAAATTCTATTTTTTCTTATCTGTGATTTTCTCTTTTGGGGGCCGGGGGGGATTACTTAAGATTGTTTGTAGTAATAAATTTTAAATTAAAACTCGTAGAGTAATATTTTTGAAATACATTGCTTTAAAGGAGTTTTAAATTTTTCAAAAACACAATTCTTTTTCTTTCCATCTGCTAACTGTCCTGACACATAAAAATTTTTGATTAAATAAATGAATAAATAAATAAAAAGTAAAGACTAAAATGCTCATGATGCACAAATTCCAATACATTTTATTTAGGTTTTTTAAATATATCATATGGAAATTGATTAGTACTTTTTATCTAATAAATAGTTTTAGCTGCAAATAAGCACCTGTCAGTAAAGATAAATAAATAAATAAAATAAATTAATAAATAAATAAAATACAGGGACTACCAAATATAACTGCTTAATGTTTCGTGTAAACAGACAAAAAGAAAAATAACTCAAGTCTGTTTACGTTTATATAGATAATTTCTGAAGTACTTTAAAATGTATTACACAATGTTAAGCGAATATTTAAATTTAGAAGCGATACAAATACAGCACAGGTTGAAAGATTTTGGAATAATGTTTGTAAGTATTGCTTTTCTTTCTTTTAATGCTCATAAATCTATCACTTCTGCAAGCAATGTTAAAATTTTAAAAATATCTATCAAAATGAACAGTTTTTTCTTAAACACAAAATAAAATTTTAGAACACCTTCTACATTCAAAAATAAAACTTTATGTATCTTTAGAGCATTTTGAACATACTAAACAGAGACTAGACTTTTTAAATAAAATTTCGTTTTCACAAAATCAGATATTTTTGGAACACTTTATTTAAACTCCTCAGAATATGCTGATTATATTTCAATAAATTCCGCTTAAAAAGTTTTCCTTGTCTAAAAAGCTGTATTTCCTTGTTTTAAATCAATAAATTTTACATAAAAATAAGTTTGTTTTCATTTTCTAACCCTTAATTAATCTATAATTACTTTGAAATCCTTAATACTATAAATCAATTTAGTATTGCTTGAAACAGATGAATGTCTCTTAGATACGATTTACGTAATGGCTGGTCTTAGAGGGGGAATGTAGGTAATTATTTTGAGTACTGCTGTAAAAGAACTGTAAATGCTACATGCAGAATTTTCAATGTACAGTACAAAGGATTAACTTATACAGGGTGTCTCATAAATACTGCTGTAAACTTCTGTAGGAGGTAGAGCACACCATAAGGATTAAGAATTGCATAGCAATGTGGAGTCGGAAACGTCGTCTTCAAGTAGCTTGTAATAATCACTTTGGAAACAGTGCTAAAATAATAGTGAACATTCCGACTATTGTTCGTCAAAGGCTATTGTATTACTTGCAGTAAACACCTGTTTAAAACTGCCGTATTAGTCCCAATATAACGTGGCACCAAATATAACGCTACCTCGAAATTTTGCATAGTTCGAAAAATACTATACTTAGATTTCGAGTGTAGAAGGAGTCAGGTTTTTAACGGAAAATGATCAGCCAAAAAATGTCGCATTATATTCGAGCTAATACTGTAATAGTTTCAAAATTCCATTTCACTTCATTGGTGAAATTTATGAAACTTGGTTAAGAAATTAGACAAACACTTTTACTCTTTTCCCAAAGTGATTTCAATCGAACCTGTCTATCTCGAATTTCATGGAAAAAAAAAAAAAACGAGATGAAGACGTTTCGTGTTATGGAGGTTTTAAATGCTGTCAGTTAAAAATGTTTTATTTGTTTTTGCTGTAGAAAAATATAGCGCGGTATGATTACAAATTTATTTTACATATATCCATAACAATTTTTAAAAAACAGATATCAACCTTTAACAATAAAAATAGTTTTTCAATGACTTTTGATGTCTAACTTCTCCTTAACTTGATGTTTCTGCTAGCTTTCTATGGTTGCCAAGAGCTGCAAATCCTTTATAGCAAAATTTATCTGAGACTTAGAAAAGTTCAGATTTATACAGCCTTCTTTGCTTCTTTTTTTTATCTCTTTAAACGCATCGGTATGCAACTTTTGTTGAAGAAAGTTGCTCTTTAAGCACAGATTTTTGTAAGTTTTGTATATAAGTTTGATTGTTTACACTTACTAAAATTCGAGATATAAAGGGTTTGAAGAAATTTTTTTCCAGATAAACATTGAAAATACATTTAATTTTGATTTTAAATGTAGGGAATTTTAGAAATTTCGAGATACAGAGGTTTTCGAGATATACAGTTTCGAAATAAACAAGTTTGACTTTATTAACAGGTTACGGAAAACTTCATTTTTGACCCCAAATTCCTATGTAATTCTCATTTCTTATCATGCTCCCTACCTCCCTAAAAGTTTGTCCCTATCACTATGGTAGACCCTGTACACATTTCATAGTAATCGATGCATATTTAAGACGGGGCACGGATGAACAGACAGAGGTACAGTTCGAAATTACAATTACATAAACACAATTTTATTGGGAAGTGTTAAAAACGCAACATGTGTTATTCGTTTTCTTTTCCTAAATCGGAAATAACCTTATTTAGTCTTTTACCAAGAGATTGTTAAGTGAAGTAGAGAAATGTTGTTTTCAAAATATCACAGAGATATCAGAACTGAAACACTTATAAAACACAGACAAATCCCGGGAAAAAGTTCGCTGTATGGAAAATTCGTTAAACAGAGATTTAAATTTTGAATGCTTTAAACACCATACAACTGATTTTAAATTTATAGACACTAAACATTATTGAAAAAAGTAGTTATTCACACTTTCTAAAAATAGATGATAACAATTCGCGGTTTTTTTATTTATCAAAACGAAATCTGCAAGGAGAAACAAAAAAGGTAAGAAAAAATTCTGAAATTACACCGCATTTTTGGTTTTAAGTAAATCATTTTACGATAAAATTAATGAATTTAAACGTAATTATCGTATTCATTATAATAAGTAAATTAAGAATAGTTTACCTTCATGTGGTACTGTCGGACGTAATTAAATATAAACACTCTTGATCCTTAACTGAAGAAACAGTGTGTTAATTTTGTCTGATTTTTAACAGCGATTTTACTACTCTCAGTGAGTTAAGAAACCTGGTGAAACCGTTTCAAGGTCACAGATAAAAATCAAATCTAGTAAAAGAACAAAATAAGTTTATAATGTTCAGGAATATTTAGAGAAACAGCGGGGGAAAAAAAAAAGAAGAAAACTTCGTTAAACTGAGAATGAATTTCGCTATTTAGAGGGTTTTTTAGGTTAAAAAATTCGCAAAATGTTCTTGGTTCCCAAGAAAAATTCGCAAAATAGAGGTTCGTTAAACAGAAGTCCGACTGTAATTCTAAATACCTAAACATGAATAAAGAACGTGAGGGCGCGCTTAACTCTATTTCTGCAGGAAGCCGTTCAGTTTGCTTCCCTGCTTGGGGAGTGTTGGTGCCAAGAAGATACATTGCCGGTAAAAAAACGTGATGAAATGATCTCAAAGTTTGCTTTTTAACCCTTTAACGCGCAGTGTTCCATCTCTGGGAACACCAAACTCTGACGTTTTGACTGTTGCCAGTCACGAAGAATAGATTGGATTTCTATAAAAATAGTTGCGGGTGACATAGCTCCACGAGAATCCTTTACTTTTTAGCACGTTATTTCCCGTAAAAAAATTGTCATGATTCTTTTTAACAGCATTGACATCTGCTGAAAAATGGAAGAATGCGAGAACAGCTGAACAGATTGCCCAATGCTGAAAAAAGGGCAGCCGTTGCCATCGCTGGACTTAACGACCAGCAAGATGGCGGACGATCGAAAAGTTCATCGCGTGCCACAGATCGAGAGACCCTTTTTGACGACAGCTGGCTGTGCCGGCACAGCCAGCACAGTGACTTCGATTTTCGTTTGTCGTCACAGACACAGACTCGAAAATAAATAAATAAATAAATATTAGTGAAATTTCCTATGTTGAATTTGTGAGTAATTTTTGTTTTTTCTGAAAATCCTCTTTGCTTAACAAGTACTTGTAGAAGATCATTTATCTTAATAAGTTCCTTCATAATCTTTGTTTAGGGCTGGTATCAGTTCTTTACTACTGAAACAGAGATTTGAAATCCAGCTTTAATTCGGAAAGCTATTTAAAAAATCCTACTTATAAGTTGCCTTTTTAAGTGTAGTAGGCTTAAAAGAAGCATAAGATATTTTTTAAATGTGAGAAATGAGATTATGTCGGGTCGGGAGAGGTTAAAAACAAACCAATCATGTTAAATTCTCTAGAAAATTGATACTCTTTCCACATTATGCAATATATGTTACAAAAGTATGAAAAACTTTCAAAATATATCAGTGATTTAATTAATAAAAAATTACAAATTTCCTTCAAATAATAAATAAAGGAATAGTCTAACCAGCAAAAAGCTGATAAATACTCTTACCAACAAAACACTAATAAATGCTCTAATCATTACATGATTTTTATATCTAATATATTGTAGTTTCCTAAGCTTTACTAAAGTGTGATAAAAAAAATTGAAAGTTCATTGTTTCTTCGCTGGAAGTATCCATAATTCAGATCCGCAGTCAAGGAAAGTAAAGCAGACCAGAAAATCATTCCACGAAGAAGTTCAAAATCCTTCTTTCATGCCAAGCATTTTGCGTGGCAGCTAAAAAGGAAAATGTACAGCAGTTGTTTTGAGAGTTTTCATTTTCACCTCCCAGAGTACCTGATAAATGCTCTAACAACGAAAAAATTCAGTGTTCTAATAAAAAAAGGGATAAACTGTCTAACCATCAAAAGAATAATATATGTTCTAACCAACAAACAAATAATATATGCTCTAACCAACACAAGAACATTCTTTTAATCTCTAATATTGAAAATTGCCATGCTTTTTCTAACGTGTGATAAGAAACTCAAAGTTCATTTGCGATTATTCAGATTTCATTTCCGCAGTCAGGGAAGTAAAGCAAAATAAAAAATAAAAAACACCCCTCGAACAAATTCGAAATCTCTGTTTTATTCCAGGCATTTCGCAGGACAGCTGAACCTGTAAATGTACAGCAATTCTTTTGAGAATTATCACTGTCACTTTTCAAAGTAGCCGATAACCAATAAAACACTGATAAACGCTCTAACCAACACAAGAATCTGATTATTAGTTCTGATATCGAAGTTTCCTGAGCTCCACTGTAGTCTGAGACTCAAATTTCACTGGTTCTTCACTCGAATCGTTCAGGTTTCATTTCTGCTGTCATGGAAGTAAAGCAGATGAAAAACCCTGCGAACAAGTTCGAAATCCCTCTCCCACTCCAGGGGTTTCATGCGATAGCTATACCAGCAAAATATGCGGCAATTGTTATGAGAGTTTTCACTTTCACTTTTCAGAGTTACTGATACATGCTCTAACCACCACCACCAACAACAACAACAACAACGACAACAGAAAAATATTTTAATGAACAAAAAACTGATACCAACTTTAAAGTATAAAACACGGATACATTCTCTAACCAACACAAGAATCTGATTATTAGCTCTTTTATTAAAGTTTTCCAAGCTCCACTATAGTGTGATAAAAAACTCAAAGCTCATTACTTCTTCACTCGGATTGTTCAGATTTCATTTTTGCTATCAGGAGAACCAAAGCAGACGAGAAAGCCATCACGCGAATAAGTTCGGAATCCTCTCTAAAATTCTAGGCATTTCACGAAATAGCTAAACACGAAAATGTACAGATGTACGGCAGTTGTTTTGAGAGTTTTCACTTTCACCTCCTAAAGTAAGTGATAAATGCTCTGACCAACGAAAAAAGAAAAAAAAGAATTTGTTCTTGCCAACAAAAAAATGATAACTACACTGACCAATAAAACACTGATAAATGTTCTAACCAACACAAGAATCTGATCATTATCTCTAATATTGAAGTTTCCCAAGATCTGCCGTATTGTGCCAAATATATCTGCCAAATTTTCTAACCAAATTTTCTAACTCCCTCCCCCCCGAAAAAAAAAAATCAACAACAATAAAATTGACACCAACTATGACCAAACTATGGCCAATAAAACACTGATAAATACTCTAGCCAAACAAGACTCTGATTATTAGCTCTGATATTTAAGTATCTCAAGTTGCATCGTTGTGTAATAAGAACTCTAAACTCATTGCTTCTTCATTCGAATTGTTCAGATTTCATTTTCGCAGACAAGGGAAGTAAAGCAGGCGAGAGTAAACCATCCCGCGAACAAGTTCGAAATCTTACTTTAATTCCAGGCATTTCTCACGATAACTAAACCTGTAAATGTACGGCTATTTTTTTTTTTTTTTTTGAGTTTTCACTTTCACTTTTCAAAGCAACTGATAAATGCTCTAACCAACGAAAAAAACAAATACATTGTTTTAACCAACAGAACCTGATAACCAACTCTGGCCAATAAAACACTGATAAATTCTCTAAACAACACAAGAATCTGATCATTATCTCTAATATTGAAGTTTCCCAAGATCTGCCGTAATGTACAGCAGTTCTTTTGAGAATTTTCACTCTCGCTTTTCAAACAAGCCGATAACCAATAAAACACTGATAAATGCTCCAACACAAGAATCTGATCATTATCTCTAATATTGAAGTTTCCCGAGATCTGCCGTAATGTGATAAGAAACCCAAAGTTCATTGCTTCTTCACCCGGAGTGTTCAGATTTCATTTCCGCAGTCAGGGGAAGTAAAGCAGACGAAGAGAAAACCATCCCGCGAACAAGTTCGAAATCCCTCTTCCATTCCAGGCATTTCACGCGATAGCTAAACCCGCAAAATGTGCGGCAATTGTTTTGAGAGTTTTCACTTTCACCTCCCAAAGTAACTGATAAATGCCCCTAACCAACAAGTCCTCTAGCTCCTCAAAAAAAAAAACACAAATGCCATTGACGCCGTTAACAAATCGCCTTGTTAGAAAATTCACTTATCTGATTCCGATACCTCACCGAGATAGGCGAACCGTTTCAGCTGCTTACGGGAGTCGTCGATGAAAGAGTCCCTTTGTTGGTCACGTGATCTATCTCTCCAGCATCTTCCTCCTCCCACAGGATGTTGCTAGAGAGCGTTTTACCCCGAACGTCGAGGTAAAGGGTTAAGGTTTCGCCTGTGTTTTTGCAGCGCGCAGTGTTTCCTCTGTAGGGTGCTATTTTTGAGCGATGCGTGAATGATTTTATTGTGTAATTTGGTACGTGAATCGTAAAAGAGAACGTAAATGTTTTGAGGTTTTGCTTTGGTTTCTCGCTGAAATAAATGTAACAGTCCCAGCAGTTCACGGAGATGTAGATTTTTTTTTAAACCTTTTCTAAAAGAAGACGAAAAGGTAATTGGTTTGGCAACTAAGTTCCCACAATTTTCTTTAACTCCGCATTTCATTTAACCCTTTAACGCGCAGTGTTCCCGCTCTGGGAACACCAAACGGGCGTTTTGACTGTTGCCAATCGCGAAGAATAGATTTGATTTCTATAAAAATAGTTGCGGGTGACATAGCTCTGGGAGAATCCTTTAATTTTTAGCACGTCATTTCCCATAAAAAGATGGTCACGATTATTTTTAACAGCACTGACATCTGCCGAAAAATGGAAGAATGCGAGAACAGCTGGATAGATTGCCCAATGCTGAAAAAAGGGCAGTCGTTGCCATCGCTCGACTAAACTACCAGCAAGATGTCGGACGATCCAAACGTTCATCGCGTGCCACAGATCGTCCGCCATCTTGCTGGTGGTTAAGTCGAGCGATGGCAACGGCTGCCCTTTTTTCAGCATTGGGAAAGGGTTGCGCCTCAAAGGGTCAAGGGGAGAAGGAACGCTAAATTTTCAATTTTTACTTGTAATCATATGTAAAGTTGTTTAACCTGAAAGTTTTCATCGATATTGAAACTAAAAAATAAAAAATAAATAATTTTTAAAGAAAAAAAATATTTGAAAAAAAAAGTACACTTTTTATTTTTTTTTAAATTTAAAATGTCCCATGTGCATTCCAAACTAATAAAAAGCTGTAATTTTAGAGCTATGCTCTTGCATATATGAACATACCTGTGCATTCATTTTTACGTGTGACAAGGGTGAGCTTTATAGATAAAATAAATGCATGTGAGATGCAGTTTTTTTCCCTTGAAATTTTTATCCTATTGATACATTTATATTCCTATATCTCTGTTATAAAACTTTTTTTTGAAAATTCAATGCACAATTATGTTCATACATGTATTATAAGTGTACACTGAAAAAATTACAGCTTTTTATTTATTTGGAATGCGCATGGGATATTTTGAAAAAAATACTGAATGCGCACTTTTTTCTCAAAAATATGAATATATTTTTAAAAAATTGATTTTGTATTTTCGAAATTGTTTTGTATGATTGTTTATGTAAATTATTGTAAATTATTTTATAAAATGTTCCGTAAAATTGTTTCGTTTGATTTTGTATTTTTAGAATTCATGTAAATGTAAACTTTTGTGTTAAACAAATTTACGTAGGATTTAAAAGTAAAAATTAAGAATTGACAGTTTTCAATTTTAAAGTCTCTTGTCTCCTTAATGTTTTTGGCACAATGTTTTAGATCATTCGAAAGAGGATGTTTTGTTCTAGTGTTCTATCGTTGTACTGGAATCAGGGTAGCCACCTTTTGGGGGAGGGAATCGGTACTTCCCCAGCAAACACACGCAGGTTCTCTCAACGTCTATTAACGTTCAGAAGACGTTTTCTGAACGTTAATAGACGTTCAGAGAACCTGTGTGTGTTTTCTGGGTCAATATTGAAGGGAAATCTGATTGAAAATAAAAATAAAAATACTTTAAGGTTTAGTTGTGTTTAATTCTAGTATTTATTTTTCTAAACTTGTCGAGTTTATTTTTCCAAGCTGTAAAAATATTGTTGAATCAACGAAACATTTTTCGTCCGTGCAGATCTTTAAAAAATCTGTCTGTCTGTCCGTGCTCTAGCCCACGGAGTCATACATTATAGTGAAATTTAAATATTTGCTCAAGTCCTCAATTAATGTTCCACTGCGACCTAGCGTTATTTTAACACAAGAACTTCGAGAGTATCTGGCTTCCAGTCGCTTTTCACTGATAAGAATAGATAGGAATCCAATGTCAAATGGTAGTTTATTAATACCGATAGATTTTTAGGTTTAAAAAGGATCAATTGCTTCTTCCCCGATAAATGTGCCCCCTTTTTTAATCATTATTAGAAGCACCTGTATTATCCTCATATAGAAATCAATTTGTTAACGACCATGTGCATTCAAGTGGCACACTAATGACACGACATAAAAAAATTTAAATGATTTTGAATGGAGATTAATGTAACGCTAGGACTTTTATGATGAAAGCAGGTGGTATTTGTGTTTTTTGAAATGTGTCACCTGCCATTTCCATTATTATAAAAACCCTATAATGAGACCATTTGATTTGAATAGTTATAGTCTTCGAAAGCGTTTTCCTTCAGTCCAGACTATCTGTGGACCATGCGTGGAATTTTCTCCAGTGATAATGATAGGTATTTGAAGTTCATCTTCAGATTTTAATAGTCTCTTTCTGCATTAATTTACTTCAAATACTCGAAGTTTAACTTTTTCTTGTTTTAGTTGTAAGGCGGCCATTCATAAAGATGAAAACAAAAACCGCTTTTGATTTAACACACACGAAATATTTATTAACATGGTATATTTTGCTTTAATCCATATAATCATAACAAATCTTTTAATTAATTATAATTTATTAAAAAGCGGAATCACTGAAAAACAAATCTTCTAATAAGCTGTTTCTATTTTTAAAATCTAAAGTTGGTATTAAATAACCTAAAAAAGTTAAAAGATCATGCTCAAAAATAAAACAATTCATGCGGAATCTGAAGTTCTTTTAAAAATTCCATAGTTTAGCAGAAGACAATTTTGCTTCCTTTTTTTTTATATTTCATTTTTGTAAACCATATCAAAATGTGTAATCTCGAGGTACTTTTTAGAATGGCTCAAGTTACAAATTTACTTTAGTCTGACGTAAATTTTGAGGCGGAGTTTATCAATCACGCAGTTTATAATTTATGAAGTTACGTTTTTGATTGCCGTAAAATAAAAGAAAAAAAATCTAGTTAGTTAAGTTTTGTATTTACTGATGCTAGTTTTACTTTTGTAACAAGGTAATATTACAACTCATAGTGACGTAGGAAGGGCGGGGGAGGAAAGAAATTATTTTCATCGAGCCGTTATGAAGGTACGTAAAATCTTACGTTAAGACAAGTTTTACCTTTTTCAAATAATTTCTTTACGTAAGAAGAAAGTAATAAATACGTGCCCTTAAAAGCGTCTACTGAAGTGACATCAATATTTCATTGGTCGGAGTCCTGGAAAAAAAAGTTACATTCAAGCACCAACGGCTAATTACGGGGAAGAACTGATCCTGTAATTACTTTGTCATTTTTGCGTGTTTCAAATATAACTCAAACAGTCTCCATTGAAACAATTTGCTCGTCCACTGGTTCTACGCACTTGTACAAACACTGGCGTCCATGAATTAAACAAGCCCGATCCCTTGTACCCTCCCTGAAGAAAAATCTTTTCTTTCTTCCTTTTTTGTTTTTTCCCTTCCTACCTCCAGTTATTTTTCCTACACACCACGCCCTGCGCAGGGCTCGCACACACGTGTTATTACACTGTCTACCCGAAATTAATGAGCCGGTGAATCCAAAACAATGAGGTAGATTAATAACAATAAAAAATGATATTTTTAGATTAATCGTAATCGGCCAGCGAAATTGGCGCTTGAAAACCTCGTTATTTGAAATAGGGAATTTTCGGAATTAATATGCCATATTAGGCCTGTCGATTATAGCTTCGATGGTCAGTTTATTGTTGGTCAAAGAACTCGGAGATCTAGATATCTGGGCAATTACTACTCGTCCCGATTGAGAGTTTTGTGGACTGAATTGATGAATTGAAACCTGAAAGTTCTAGCTTTTAAGCTTATTTTTTTTTCCAAAATGGCATCGAATTGTGTTAAAAAAGTTGAATATTATTTTCTTTTACACGTTTATTTCTCATTTCTGAAAGAATGTGTCTGTTATTTGAATGCGGTTTTAGAGCTGTGAATCTAAAACAATGAGGTAGATTATTAACAACAAAAAATGATATTTCTAGATTAATCGTAATCGGCCAGTGATATTGGTTCTTGAAAACCTTCGAAATTAATATGTGTTATTGGGCCTGTCGATTATAGCCCGGTGGTCAGTTTATTCTTAGAACTCGGAGCTCTAGATATCTGGGAAATTACAACGCCTTCCCATTGAAAGTTTTATGGACTGAATTGATGAACAGAAAGCTGAAAAAAAGTCCCAGACTTTTTCATGTTCTTTTAAAATGGTATCGAATCGTGTTAAAAAAGTAGAGTATTATTTTGTTTCTCACGCTTACTTATCATTTTTGGAAAAAAAAAATGTGCCTTTTAAAACTGTGAATTAAAAAAAAGTATATAGATAACAATAAAGAGTGATATTTTTAAATTAATCGTAATCAGCCAGTTAAATTGGCGCTTGAAACCTCGTTATTTGAAATAGAGAATTTTCGGATGTAATATGCGATATTAGGTCTGTCGATTATAGTTTCGATGGTCAGTTGGTCAAAGAACTCGAGGATCTCTGGATGTCTGGGCAATATACTTGTCTAGATTGAGAGTTTTGTGGACTGAGTTGATTTTTGGAAGCTTCAAGAAAGAATATCCGGCTTTTTAAAATGTTCTTTTAATATTCTATCAAATCGTATTCAAAAAATTAGAATGCTATTTTCTTTTTCAAGATTATTTTTTTTTTTTAAATGTGTTTTTTATTTGAATTTAGTTTTAGTGCTGTGATTCCAAAAAATGAGTTAAATTAGTAACAATAAAAAATGATATTTTTAGTTGAATCGTAATCGGACAGAGAAATTGTCGTTTGAAAACCTCGTTATTTGAAATAGGCCGCACAGCCAGCAGTGTCAGAAAACTTCTTTAGCTCAGGTGCGCGAAATGGACGATTCGATCGACCGCCATACTGCTGGGAATTAAATGGATAAATGAGACCGTGGTAGTCCAGTGGCTAAGGCGTTGGATTTGTAACCGGAAGGTTTCTGGTTCGATACCAACGTACCACTAAGTCCACCGTGTACATGTGCTGCCCATGCACGTTAGATCTGCGATTTCGAAAGTCCTCTCGGTGATCGCTGGCAGTTTCCTAGGGATGCCAATATTCATAAGTCCCCCCACCTTCTGATGAGGATCCAGATTGCGGTGGGAAACTCCGGGAAGAACGTATGTAGCTCTAAACGACACATTCAGTGACGTGAGCTATCCTCTCCTGGCAAACAGAGAAACAAACAAATATATCGATGGCAACGGCTGCACATTTTCAGCATTGGGCAGTCTATCCAGTTCGTCTTCAATATTGATGTGAAAATACTTGGGGGTTAAGGAGTTTTGATCTTATCTTCCACCAATACTTGTTTCATCTATTATTTACGATCGCCTCAATCTCAGTCTGGATTTCTTATATTTACTGACGTTAGTTGCTGTAAGCAGGTTTCAAAATTAGCTTTTGACAGGCCGCATGATTTATTCATGGACATGCTATATCAGTTTTCCATTCTTTTAATGATCAAACAAGTTCAATGAAGTTGAATGATAATGTAGTGATTAGAAATTTAGAGGGTAACCTATCAATCTAATTTTTACAACAGCGTTATTCTCTCAATATTTCATTTTAACTATCTGAATACATTTTAAAGAATGTCATTTTAAGCTATCTGAATACATTTTAAAGAATGTCATTTTAGCTATCTGAATACATTTTAAAGAATGTCATTTTAGCTATCTGAATACATTTTAAAGAATGTCATTTTAACTATCTGAATACATTTTAAAGAATGTTCTTTTGCGATATCACTTTACTTCTGAACAGCTTTTAACCCTTTAACGCGCAGTGTTCCCGCTCTGGGAACACCAAACTCTGACGTTTTGACTGTTGCCAGTCACGAAGAATAGATTTGATTTCTATAAAAATAGGTGACATAGCTCCACGAGAATTATTTACTTGTCATTTCCCGTAAAAAAATTGTCATGCTCATTTTTAACAGCACTGACATCTGTTGAAAAATGGAAAAATGAGAGAACAGTTGGATAGATTACCCAATGCTGAAAAAAAAAGGCAGCCGTTGCCATCACTCGACTTAACGACCAGTAAGATGGCGGACGATCGAAACGTTCATCGCGTGCCACAGATCTAGAGACTCTTTCTTGACGACAGCTGACTGTGTTGCACAGCCAGCTGTCGTCAAGAAAGAGTCTAGATCTATGGCACATGATGAACGTTTCAATCGTCCGCCAAATTGCTGGTAGTTAAGTTGAGCGATGGCAATGGCTGCCCTTTTTTCAGCATTGGGAAAGGGTTGCGCCTCAAAGGGTTAA
This sequence comes from Cheiracanthium punctorium, assembly GCA_038373885.1. Classification (NCBI taxonomy): domain Eukaryota; kingdom Metazoa; phylum Arthropoda; class Arachnida; order Araneae; family Cheiracanthiidae; genus Cheiracanthium; species Cheiracanthium punctorium. Next base: position 650,034 of record JAWZYV010015960.1, on the reverse strand, counting down.
TTGAGCCTTTCTTCAGCTGCAAATGCTCTACCATCTACCATCCCCACGAGCACTTCTCACTTTTCAGCTGATTAAGTACCTTAACTATCTGCTGACGGTACTTAGAAGTACTTTAAAAGTAAAATTATTTAGAAAGAAGCTTCATTAATTCATTGCAACCATTTCTTTAAAAAATCACTACGAAATACCTTATTTAATCAGATTAGTTCATCACTGCATGTTCTATTAAAGTACACGCTTAAACCAAATGAGCGAAATTTCTATCAGTCGGAACGATTTTTGGCCCAGTTTTCAAAAGTGTGCTTCTGCTTTAGGAGCGTTTTTCGATCACAGGAGCGGAGCGAAATATAACAATAAGCGAGTAGGGGAATTCTCAGAATAAAGACGAAGCGAGGAGGGGAATTCTCAGAAAAAAGAGCGCTTTTGCGGAAATACCGGTAGGTTTCCATGGAAACGGATCGCTACGCAATGTATCGTTTTTTTTCGCTCTTTGCGTTTAAGCGTGTAAGATTTTTTTAAATGGGTATCTTTCTGCTTAATTTATAATCATATACAGAGGAAACGAAAAGAAAGTTATACGTGTGTAGATATACAGGGTGATTCGAAATTAGTTTTACGAACATTTAGGAGGAATAGGATACACCAAGACAGTTCAGAATCACGTGGGTCGGAAACTTCGTCTTCATGTACCTGTTAGTAATCACTTTGGAAGAAGTGTTGAAGTGTGCGTCTAATTTCTTAACCAAGTTTCATAAACAAATGGGCTTTGCTCTGACAATTTCATCAATGTAACGGAAGAAACAATTCTGAATTAACAATTTTTATCAAGTGCAATCGCTGAAAGAGGGATTAGTTTTTGAAAAACATGGTCGGAAAGTTTACTATGACTTCTTCAAAAATGATTATTAACAAGTACATGAAGACGACGTTTCCGACCTATGTAAGACCTAACCCTTCTAAAAGTTTGCAAAACTAGTTTCGAATCCTCCTACATACACACACACACACACACATTATATATATATATATATATACATATATATAAAACAGCAAAACTTCGTAGTATGGATAGCCTTATAATCCTTCAATCAAATGATAGCACATAACAAAAAAAGCATTAAAAAAAGAGCCAGAACCAAGAATAAAAATGGAAACATAGGCCACATATATTGCCAGAAAACAGAGCTATCAACGCTAAAAAAGGTATGATCTATATACCAAGAGAGATCTCGTGGGACTAAGACTAACTACAAGAACCCAAACAAATCGAAGATGTGGAAATTGGAATGGAAAATTGAAATAGAACACTCCAAGTGTCACGGAATTCATATTTCAATTTAAAGTATATGTATATATATATATATATTGTAAATTTCGCATTTGTTAATTTTCCGACGATTGTTTTCTGATTAGAGGATTGGTTTCCTCAAAATGTGTCACTCAAAGTATTGACTTCATCAGTTTAGTTCGCGCTATACTGTTTTGTAGAAGACTCATTATTTTCTTATGAAACAGTCATCAGATGCATTACTAGTGTTATTTTTCTCTCAATTCTCTTTTATAGTACGTTAATAAGTATTGATCATTCATTGTCTAACTAAAACAAGACAAAAGAAAGTGGTTCAAGTTGATATTCTTGGCAAATCCTAATTCGGTGCGTAAAGGGTTAAACAGGGATAATTTCTGATTCTCTAAACCCCTAGCCCCTTTATTACCAAATGGGCCAAACGAACACTTGATTGAAATGATGAAAAATTGCGACTCTATTTAAACACGGGTTTCTGATTGAACTGAGCGATTCTGAATCATTAGAATATTCTTTACTACATTTTTTTTATATTATTATTTAATTGACTATTGGCAAAACTATTTCTCATAACCATGTACATTGTTTGACAAGTGTTCAGAAATAGATTTTTAAAAGACTATTTTCATAAAATATGTTAAACTGGTGATTTTTAAATTGTTTTTTCAGTTGAAAAATTCTCTCTCATATATATTGATTAGTAAAATATAAGCTATTAGCTTAGACAACATTTTCATTGAATTATTGTTATAATGAAGTAACAATATCAGCTTGGGTTTTTTCCCCTCGAATGATTCCTTCTACAGCAATGAATTTTCAAACTAAATAAATCATGGGAACCTTTTTTCAATTGCTGAAGAACGTTTCGTTGAAATGTTTACTGTAGTTAAATCACTGAATCATGACTTGTAGCTCACTTCTTGTTTACCTGAAAGATGTACTCCAATTGTAAAGGCCATTATCATACCAAGCCACTGACATGTTCCTTTCTAGCATAATTTTTTATAATTAAAAGACTGTCGAAGATAAATTATGCACTGAAAAGTTAACGTGGTTTTTTTCTCATACAACTTTATCCGCTGGACGAATTATTTTGGCCGTATCGAAATATTGATATATTGTTAAATATCCAACAATTATGCATTAAAGATCACTAACCTTTCCTGACTCGGAGAGCTACACTTTACGTGACCTGTGTCCACAAGTCCTCAGACAACGCATTCAAAATCATTAATAACCGCGCCACAGTTTGACGCAAATTCGTTAATTTCCGATGGCACACATTCCATTTTGGCCACGGATTTGTTCCTATGCAAAGGATACATCAAGATGGATAAAGATTACGATTATTATCATATCAACAACGCGTAATTATTACAATAATTTAGCTGCCGCGGCTGCCTTCCGTTTTTGTTCTTGCTCAACACGACAAAAGCCTCCCCGAGATAATTATCTTTTAAGGAAGGCTTTCAATGCGAAAATACAATGATGAACTTAGAAATATAATTTAACGCAAGAATGCTGTTAAGGCTCAAACTCGCTTCTTTTTTTAATAATCGCCGCATTAAAAAGAAGAAGAAGAAGGCTTCTATCTGGAAAACAAAACCAAAACAAACTGCTATCAAGAGATGAAATCGAAAAAAGAAAAGCTATCTATTATGTCGCGCGCTCTGGAATCTACTTGAAGAGTCGGTCTCGGCCAGCCTTCCTGAACTTGGAGGGAAAGCGGGGGGAAGGGGGCAGAATCGACGGTCCCTGCAGGCACCAGACGAAATTATTAATGACCGCATCATTGGTCAAGAATGCCCGCTAATAAAAGCCGAGGTGGCGAAAAAACAAAAAACAAAAAAGACGACGCAAGAATCACAGTCATATTTTAGGCAAGTGTTTGTTGATTAATGGCGACCGGGTAAATTAAATTTGGACGATAAAGCCGATTGGGTGGTTTTCTGAGCAAAATCTGATTAAGAGGACATGCGTGAAGATTACAGTGTGCTTCTGATGTCTGTTTTAATTTAGAGTTAATTTTTAATTTGGGGAATCGGCGGGACCCTTAATCAGATCTTATCCACTCTGGATATCTGGAAAAGTGAATTAGCAGCAGGCAGAGATGTCTTTTTCTTCACTGTATGGTGTTGCTTCAGCTGGAACATTGGATGCTCAACGCAGTTTCTGAGAAAGCTAGTCGATTTTGGTTATAGCACTCTGTAGCTGATGTGGTGTTCTGTTTTACTAAGTTCAAATCTACGTGCATCAAAATATTTCCAATGCGATTGGTTTCAATAACATTTTCAATTTTGGCTGTTGAGTTATCAGGTAGAGAAGCTGATTTGGAGCCCTGTTTTTATATTTCTTCCAAGCCCTTCTCATCTCTAATAAAAAACCGTATGTTTCCGAAAGATTCTATGATAAGTACATAAATAGTGTTTACACGAATTTACTTTTCTTATATCCAAGTATAATATTGTTTTTTAAAGCTAAATTTAGAGTTTTGCCCCTCCCCCTAAAAAAAAAAAAAAATTAGTCTCATTGGACTTTTGCTCATACGACATCAGGAAAGAAGACTACGAATAAATAAATAAAGAAGGAAATACTTTCTTTAAATCATCCTGGGACTGAACATTTCATGTGCTGCCGGGGTTGCCAAATCGTGGCGCATACGCCAAACTTAGCGCATTGGATGATTTCAAGTGGCGCATTGGATCCTTGTGCCCACTTTTTGTTGTGAGACAGATTGAAGATCTTTAAAGCGATTTCTTGTCCGGATATATTTTATGTCTTATAATTTATATAATTTATGATGCTACGTCAACTACGCAAGAAGGAAACATTTGAACACTCCAAGATACATTGTCATCAAAATCCGAACGATCTCTGATCCCTTACCAAATATTCGAAAAATTAATTCTGGAATCGCCTTCCTCAGAACTTTAATTTCAATTGTGTTTTCACACTTATTATAGCGAGTATTGTTTTCACTTTTTCTGCACTAAACTAAAGCCTACCCGTGTTCATATTTTCCGCCCGGGTACATAAAGAAGCGTAATAGGTGCTTGAGTTGTATAGCGCATCTGAAGTTCTCTGTGAAAAGAATTGGCGCATGATATGGAAAAGGCTGGCAACCCTTGACCAGTGACGGACCCAGGATTTTATTTTAGGGGGCTGGGCTGCAAATACTGCTGTCTTATAGTGATCTCGATTAGTTACAACTCTCTTATAACGTCAAAATATTTGATACCACTTGACTGTCCCATTGAACACAATCACAGACAATATAACTCGTTATAGAGTCGTATTATCTGATCCTTTCAGCGACGTTCTAACCGAGTTTAACTGTGTTTCATAAACTAACTGCAAGCTTATTTAAAAACTTTTTTAACCCTTTAACGCACAGTGTTCCCCCTCTGGGAACACTAAACTCTGACGTTTTGACTGTTGCCAGTCACGAAGAGTAGATTTGATTTCTATAAAAATAGTTGCGGATGACATAGCTCTACGAGAATCCTTTACTTTTTAGCACGTCATTTCCCGTAAAAAAAATAGTCACGATTATTTTTAACAGCACTGACATCTGCTGAAAAATGGAAGAATGCGGGAACAGCTGGATAGATTGCCCAATGTTGAAAAAGACGCACAGCCGGCTGCGTCACAAAAAGGGTCTCTAGATCTGTGGCACGCGATGAACGTTTCGATCGTCCGCCATCTTGCTGGTAGTTAAGTCGAGTGATGGCAACGGCTGCCCTTTTTTCAACATTGGGAAAGAGTTGCGCCTCAAAGGGTTAACCAACATTTTCGCTTTTCCAATACCCTGGCAAACCATTTATGTTGTAAACAAAAATATTAGCGAAGCAAAATGAATAGGTTTATTTTTATAACATTTAAAAATTAATTAACCTAAATGCATGCTAATATCATGGTTCATCAGTACAATAAGTAATAACTGAAATTAGTATAAATTATCTTTTAAACTTGCTGTTTAGTTTTAATTAGAAGCGATGAAAATCAAGGCTAATAATTGCTTTAATCAATAGAAATTTCCAATTATAGGCGAAGGAATGAGTCGCTGGAAAATTAACATAAGTAATGTACTGTATTAAAGAAGTTTTTATCTGTATTTCCTGAAATGCAATCAGATTTATCGAAGACAATGGTTTATCGGTCAAATCGGTGGAAAAGGAATAAAAGCATACAATTTGCCTTTCATTTATAGATTTGGAGTTTAAATAGCCACCAGTGTTGATAAAGATGATTTCAGGAGGTGCAACGGAGCTCTCTTCGTGTAAAATGGTTAAATGGATTTTTTTTAGCACCTTTAATTTACACAGTTTGACATTTTCACAAGATTAAAATAAATAAATCATTTTCTTACGAACCACGTAGAATTTAAGCATCCAAATTGAGTTCACATTGGCAAGGTGCTACACGCTATAAACAATTGCAAAAGTATCATGCCTTTATGCCATCATTGTTTTTTAGTAATTTTTGGACAATCCCTGAAACGCAATCTTCTGCTGTGATTTTTTCTCTTTGAGAGAAAATGGAAAGTGGTTTAAGTCAACATATAGTTATTTTCATTTCTAAGCCTTTTAGGGACAAAAAACGGAAATTTTGCACATCGCCTAATTAACATTAGGAGCACATTTTACTAATTGGGATTTTTTGCTATTGTTTTGTACCGAGACCGTATAAAAATGCAAATTTGTATTTTTTAGATGTAATCTCCTTAAAATTAATGGCGTTGATCGCCCGCTGGCTAGTCAATCGTTCGTGATACAGTTCATGTGAAAGTTTTCTGTGCAAAAATGGTGCATTCTATGGAACAACGCGTATTCCTTGTGCTAGAGTTTCACCGACTGAATCATAGTGTTATGGAAACCAGACGAAGTTTTCAACTGAAACTCAGTGTGACTGTTGGACCGACAAAGAACACAATAAAACGTTTGTTTGTCAAACATGAACGGACTGGAAGCATGAACGACGAACGTGCAGGAGACGTAGGGCCACCGCATGCAGCCGTCCTCGGCGAAAATGTCCAGGCTTCAATCCAAACGAGGCCTGAGTCGTCTGCCAGGAAAGTTGCAGCTGATTGTGGACTTCTAAAATCTTCGACGCATAAAACCATGAAAGGAATTTTACACCAGTTTCCATACAAGATCCAGGCTCGCCAACCTCTCAATGCCTGCGCCGCCAATCAAAGAGAGATCTCCGTGAACGACTTGCTTCAAAGGATCGATGGTTGCGAGTAGGGAATGCAATCCCGATCACGCGGGAACGGGATCCTGTGAGATCCCGCATAAATGTTTGCGGAACTAGTCCCGCGGGATTAGGATCGTAATCTCGCGGGATTGACACTGAGAAAAAAATTATTTTTTATTACAATTTCACGTTGCTTTCCCAATCAATAGACCGAAAAATTTTGCATATTTATGTCTCTCATCTAACAATAAACGAATCAATATTTACAAATTTTAATTTAAAGTTTTTTTTTAAAATTATCTTCCAATGAGAGTCTGCATCGAACATCTAAATCTAAGCATTGTAATATAAATTTTTCGTAACGTTCCCAATCTCCAAATGAACTGAAATATTTCATACTATTTATCTCTTTGCAAACAGTCACGAATTAATTATAAAAACTTTTCATTTTAGTTTTTAATTTTTTTATATAATTCCCACTTTTAATTATTTTACTAAAATTAAATCTAGACTAGGAAATGATTCATTGTATTTGTTCGATTTTGTACGTTCTTTTTTCTGCAACTAAGAAAATAGGAATATATAATTTATAGTATGTTAACATATCTATAAATTGTATATTCCTCATTTTTAGCAACTAACATAAGACAATTCTGAATATCATGATTATAATTTTCATATTTCTAAGTTATTGTATTAATTACCTCATAAGATGAATTATTATTATTAGACTTCATAGACATAAGTTTAGACATAGACATAAGTTAGACTTCATAGTGCTTAAAATCTTACTTTTTTCTACTTTTCTCTGTTGAAATGAAATCCTAGCTAAATGAAATGTCAATCCCGCCGGATCAATGAATCTCAATCCCGAAATCCCGCACCCGCAGGACGAAAAACAGTGCGGGATTGCATTCCTTAGTTGCGAGATGGTTGTGGGATCCATTTGGTTTACCGGCGAAACTCATTTTTACCTCAACGGCTTTGTAAAGAAGCAAAATGTGGGATTTTGGGGAAAGGAAAATCCCCATATTTCTGTCCAACCATCATCGCCAAAAATCATGGTATGGGCCACAATGTCCCCAAAAGCAATCATAGGGTCATTTTTTCTACGCCAGTTAGTAACTGCAGCACGATATCTTGACATTCTGCATGACTTTGTGGCCATATACTATACCTTAGTGGATTCACATGGTTCATCATGGTTAATGCAAGTTTGCTTGTGGATTACGGTCCATTGACTTAACTTGGGTCCTAGGCCTTATAGGGGTAATGTTCTCCGTCGGTAGGGGTAATGTTCCTTTCTAAAAGCCTTATTACAGGAGGGAATTTTCGTGCAATTTGGTTGCTGCAACCAGTTGCAGAAACCTCTTTCCTGGAAATTACCCTCGGTTACCTAGGGAACAGTCAACTCCAACTTTTTCGTTCAGAGGCGAAAATATTGTAGGTTGCTGAAATTCCAGCCATTCGTAGTGCTTCCTATTTCTACGTCACAACACAAGATAGCAGAAGAGTCAGCGTCAGACATACCTCTCGTAGTGAAAGGGGTGAGCGTGTGAGAAAATAAAATGTCCGTGAAATGAAATATTGACATGAAAATTGATTTGAATGAAGAAAATAAAAATAAATAACAATCCAATCCGAAGATAGACACGCGGTATAAAGAACAAACGATATACTATCTATAATTACATGCTCTAGCTACCGCCAATTCGGCGAATCTCTGGCCTTTGTGAACAAACACTGCAGAGTTTGTTTACTATCGCAACCCTGCGTTCTCATCTGGGCTCACTGACTTGCGGGAATGAATTGCAGCAACTGGTTGCTGCAACCAAAATTGCTCTAAATTTTGTCCGTGTAATAAGGCCTTAAGGGATCCTAGCCCGTATTTACCTGAGGTTTCGGAGAAAACCGCGGAAAACGTCGAATTGCTAGGTCGACGGGAGCGACCTTGGTTTGAATCTGGCACCTCCCGCCTTCCAATTTCGACAGCAGAACCTCTCACCCACTGGTGGGGCTTGGTTTATGCAGATGGTGAGAGACCACAATGTACGCCCGCAATAATTGAATTCTTTCAGGAACATTTTGATGATCGTGTCTTTGCTCTAGACTTCATGAACCACACAGACTGTCCCCACCCCCCTATTTTGAGCCAGTGTGATTTCTTTCTGTGGGGACACTTGAAAGAGCAGGTGTACCATCAAAATCGACAAACTCTTGCAGACGTGGAACATAACGTCTGTAATGCATATGAGGCTATTTCGACTGAGATATTTTCACACGTATGAGAAAATTTTGTTTTTTTTTTTGCGAAAAATTGCGAATATTGTTTTTTGTTTTTTCAGCTGTCAGCACCATCTAGTGGTGATATTTGGAACGGTTTGGACAAAATGTATTTTTCGAAATTTATTGGTTTTCTAATAAAAATGTATTTTGCAAACGGCGCATTTTTATCTCAGTGTTGTTCTTATTTACGTTCAAAATGGGTCACTCCTTTAACGGACACCCTGTATATATATATATATATATATCATAATAACCGATGCACAGTTTCGGTAGTTACAGAATGAACAGACACATCGAAATTATAAGTACTTTCTAACTTTAATGAAAAACCACACACACACACAAAAGAAACTGGTGTTAAAAGACTATATAAATAGAACTTTGTAAATTAACAGGCATAACAAGGTACTTATCTTAGTCAGTACAACCGTTTCGACCGAAAAAATCTTCAATCTTCCTCAGCTGACATCAAACTCTCACAGAATAGTGGGGACTTTGTCAACTGGGGAAGACCGAAGAGTTTTTCATTCGAAACGATTGTACTGAAGATAAGTACCTTGTTATGCTTGTTAATTTACAAAGTTTTATTTATATCACTTTCTAACTAACAATACTGTCGTATAGCCAAAAATTAACTTATCGAAACAGCTGAAACATAGTGTAGCCAAAAAGCACGCCTGAGCAATTACTAAAGATTACTAAAAACATAAACATAACGGGGCACTTAGCAAGGACTATCAGGAAGTGTTGGCAGCTAGGAAAAAAACAATTATGTCATTTCGAAGCCCAGGCAGGGATCAACCTCGTTTTGACCTTCCCGGAGCCGTTAACTACTGCTTAATACCAACAATAGTCTAGAAGATCGTGCCTATTTGGAACTGCCCTTTCACACGTACGCTGTTATTTATTCATCAACAATGGCCGGGCAATTAGCAGCGGCGAGGGATCACGGTATTGTGTAGAAGAGGGTCCGCCCTATCACGTACTGCTTACGCCAGACTCATTATCTAAACGGGCCCCTAATGACCAGTAGCCTCTTTTGTTAATTGAGTGGAGTTTTAGAAGCGATTAACTCTCGGAAAGGGAGTATTGGAGTTTGCGTTCGCTCTTTGATCTGTTCAAAATCGAAAAAAATCCTATTTCTCAAATTAAAGAAAAGTGTGATAATTTTTTTAAAAATCTGATGTGGACACTACATGACTTCCCTGCGCGTCTAATAAATCATAAATAGTTTCTGTGCACTTCATCGAAACTTATTTTATTTCAAAGACATACAATATTGCAATAACGCCAAGTTTTGTCAATTTTTAGCCAGTTCCTAGACAGCACAGCAAACTTGCAGCAAGCTTGATTTATGAAGTAAATAAACTTGAATTAAGCTTGAAAATTTCAAGCGTGTAAGCTTAATGCAAGCTTGAATCAAGTGTTCAAGTTTACACTTGCCCAGCTTGCATTAAGCTTGACATAGCAAGCTTAATTTCAAGCTTAAAAAATTCTCCCCCCCCCCAAATTTTTTTTAAATACACGGGGGCGTCCGTCGGCGAACTCGCCCCACATATTTTATTTTTCCACGCATTTTCCCCTCTATGCTGAAATTTCAAGTTAATTTAATCTGTTCCATCAAGCGTCCGCAATCGAACTCGTGACCTAAGGGTTGGGAAGCCAGCGTGTTAACCATTCCGCCAATCTGCCTGTCGCTGGCATGACTAAAGTTTGAAGTGACTGTTATGGTTGTCACGTCTTTTTTCGGCGAGATCGATCAGTGCCCGATGCCGATCTGTTTCTTTTATTTTTCCATGGGATGAATCAAAGTTAAAATAATGTTATGTGTGATTTAGAGACTCTACTAATAGGGAAATAAACATAATATATACTTAAAAGCAGCACACGTTTTAAAACTTTCAATATCGCGACACTCATGTTGGGCAATACTGGCAAGACACAAATCGAGACAAACGACTGATTTTGAAATCAATTTCGTAGTATAATTGTATTTTATTTTGAAGAATTTCCATATTTGGAAATATAGATTTTTTTTTTTTTAATTCTATTCTCAAGTACATTTATGACTGATGATAAATTATTTGTTATGTGGATGTAGCTTTCCAAATCAAGCAGTCATCAAGTTGTATTCAAGCTTGACAGTTCAAATGACTTCTCCAAGCTTGCCTCAAGCTTAAAATGAATTGAACTGTCAAGCTTGTATTAATACATCAAATTTAAAGAAATGTCAAGCTTGATTTAAGCTTATGTGCTGTGTGGGTTATTTGAAATATTGCCAAGCTGGGTTCAGTTTGAAGGATTTATTTTTGCCACTTCGCCAAAAGTCGGCAGGCTTGCAATAATTTGCGAGATTTTGCTCATAGCCGAAATAGTGATTGACTACAGACCTTTAATGAACGGAAGGTATCCATAGGCCTTAATCTATTAAAAGTCTTTTGGGTGACCCTGTAATTAAATTACCCTGTCGATCGCACTAAAAATGAAAAATGCACTATTATATTTTACAATAGTTTTAAATACAAAATCTCAGCATTTTAGAGTTGTGTCGAAGACATAATTATTTTTGTCGCCAAATTTGGCGCAATTTCAGAAAAACTCGCCAAATTCGATGACTGTTGTTGATATTTTGGGCATGACCTAAACAATGACTGACTATAGACCTAATATATTAAAGATATCCATAGACCTTAATATATTGAATTTCTTTTGGGTGTCTCTGTAATATAACTGAACCAAAAAGGGAGACGCATAACTAGATGTTACAACAATCCTAAATATGAAATTTTAACATTCTGCGGTTAATAGTTTTTCAGATATGCGAATTTTTTATATATGTACATACGTACAGGACGTCGTGACGTCAGGACAAGACGTCAGGAAAAAAAATTGTCCAAATGGACTTGCGATTTGTTAAAGTTGCGTTTGGTCTGTAAGACGACCATTTATTTATACGAACACACATGCATGCGTACGTTGAGACGTCTGGCGAAAACTCTTCTAATTAAATTTAGAGATTTTCAACATCGATTTTTTCATAAAAATCTGCATTGCGAACTTTTCGCCATACTTCTTTTTACATTGTACGAGGAAGTAAAAAACTCATTTCGCTTAGAAACGGCAAGTGAAGGGCGTATTTTTAAATTATTCTTCGAATAAAAGCTCATTTCCTAAATTCCGTTTCAGTAGTGAAGAACTGATGTCACCCATAAACAAAAATTACGAATAAACTTTTAAACATAAACGAAACAGCTCTAGCTGTATTAAAAGGAATGAAATTTCACATTTAAAAAAAAAAAAAATATTTGATCAGAGATCTGTTCTAAACAGTGCTTTTATTTTTTGAAGGTGAAAAATAATCTATAAGATGTGATTATTTTAGTAAACAAAAAGAGCGAAAAAAACGATACATCGCGGAGCGATCAATTTCCATGGAAACCGACCGGTTTTTCCGCGAAAGTGCTCTTTAAGTAGTCTTTTTTCTGAGAACTTCTTTCTTCCCTTCCTGTTTTTTACGAGAAATTCCGTCCTCGCTTATTGTTATATTCCACTCCGCTCTTGTGATCGAAAAACGCTCCTAAAGGAGAAGCTCACTTTTCGCTCCGACTGATCGAATTTTCGTTCGTTTGGTTTAAGCGTGATATTCCAGAAAAACTAGAATTCCAATAATGTCAATTTATAAGTTGTTAATAGTTTATTAAACTTAAACAGTAGGTGCATTGTGGCAAAAACCGAAACTCAGAAAATGAAGTCTTATATTTGTGATAATTTTTAGTTAACACAAATACAAAAGTGTATTCCAACAACAAAAGCCTGCAACTTAGTACAAGAAATTTTCTAATAAGTGATTCTTTTAGTTAACAAAAATTCGTAGGTGTATTGCAAAAAAAAACTGGAACTCAGCGAGGGAATTGTATGTGTGAATTGCTGGGTAATCAGAAACACCGGGTATATTGGAAAAATGACTGAAACTCAGGAAACAGATTTTTATGATACGCAAATAATCTAACAAAAATTCTTGCGTTTATTGCAACAAAAACTGGAACTCAGCGAAGGAATTGTATGTGTGAATTGCTGGGTAATCGAAAACAGCGAGTGTATTGGAACAATAACTGAAACTCAGAAAACAGATTTTAATGATACGTAAATAATCTAAGAAAAATTCTTACGTGTATTGCAACAAAAACTGGAAGTTAGCGAAGGAAATGTATGTGTGAAGTGCTGGGTAACTGAAAGCAGTGAGCGTATTGGAACAATAACTTAAACTCAGCAAATAGATTTTTATGATCGCAAATAATCTAACAAAAATTTTTACGTGTATTGCAACAAAAACTGGACTGAATACATGGAATTTTACATGAGTGGTTTAGAAGGTATATTGAAAGTGACCAGACGTCCTGCTTTTGACGGGACAGTCCCGTTTTTTACCTATATGCCCTGTTGTCCCCACAGAACCCTAAAATGTCCCGCTTTTGCATTCCTGTCCTACTTTATGAAAAATAAATAAATAAATAAATAAGTGTAAAATAAATTGGGAATAAGTTAACATGAAAATGATTGTGTTATTAAAAGTTTTTTGTTACTTTTTTATGGATGAAAATGATTGTTTTATAATGTATATTAATATATACCTATAATAATCAATGGATGGGGATTCTATAGTTAATGTTAGAAAACAAGCTATTTTGGAAAGTTCTCCAAAAATTAACTATAAAATTATTTAAAACTAAGTTTACATAACAGGTCCATTTTATTTGTATATTTGTTCCATTTTTTTCAAGCCATTTTTCTCATAAAAGTAGAAAAGCAAAGTATGTGAAGAAATAAAATCTTGGGGAGAGGGGTGGAGAGTGGGGAATGATTTTTACACCTCCGGACTCTATGGTTTAGAAATGTCCTGATTATCGGTTCAGAAAAAATGCTCACTTTAAGTATATCAAATTTATTTTGAGAAAGAGTGAACTTTCCTCAAACTAATTTAAGTCGAGGCTCGTTTTTACAAACACTTATAATTTTACGAACTATTTGAGTGGTCCCTACGGGTTCGCAAAAACGAGATCTACTGTAATACAAAAATACAAAGAAACAACATGATTTTCGCCATTTTGCATGCACTAACAACAATTAATCAAACATTAACTGACAGGTCATATCCCTTTTTAAAAAAAAAATCGTGCACCTTCATACCACCCGGAAATTTCGAACATCTCTATCACCCCCTTAACAGGCCGTTTTCGAACGTGCGAGTTGTAATATCGTCTGCCACCCTGCGAAAACGTACACCGCTCTGCCTTGATAAATTGCTCTTAATTGTTTACTTACATTGTCTTGTTTTTATTGTTGAGTTCATGTTTTTATTTCTTCTTTTTCTGTTCCACCGGTAGCTCATTACATTGTTTTTGTTTTCATAGGTAAGTAGGCTTTTTCGCACGCTTTCTCTTGCGAAAAGGAAGAGGGCATGTTCTGGATTATACATCACCCCCCCCCCCCTCCTTCATCTAATAAGAGGGGGGTGGCTGCTGGATTTGCTAACATTCTCTCAGCGCCAGGAGTATACCGTTCAGGCCCCCCCCTCCCCTTCAATCTCGATGAGTGTACTTTTTTAAATGAACAATGGGGTAAGTCTGATCTGACCTTTTAGTTTTTTTATTATTATTATTGTTCGTGCGTGCAAATTATTATAATATGGCCGTCGGTATTTAGCCAAGGAAATAGATGCTCTCAGCTCGTTGCGTGGAAAAGATAATTATAATGGCTTCCAGGAGCCTATTGTTTGGCTAATTAAAAAGATAAAGTACGGTAGTTTAGTAGTAACACCCTAGAAAGCGGAGTTTTGGAGTTAATAAAGTAAAGGATTATTATTCAAGTGGTTTAGCTGGATTCATGAGGGAGCAGAGATTATTATTTCAACCAGTGTGCAGGTTTTCTTTTTCTTTTCTTTTTTTAACCCTTTGAGGCGCAACCCTTTCCCAATGCTGAAAAAAGGGCAGCCGTTGCCATCGCTCGACTTAACTACCAGCAATATGGCGGACGATCGAAACGGTTATCGCGGGCCACAGATCTAGAGACACTTTTTTGACGACAGCTGGCTGTGCCGGCACAGCCAGCTGTCGTCAAAAAAGGGTCTCTAGATTAGAGATGAGACAAGTCGTCAAAAAGTGTCTCTAGATTAGAGATGTGGCACCCGATGAACGGTTCGATCGTCCGCCATCTTGCTGGTAGTTAAGTCGAGCGATGGCAACGGCTGCCCTTTTTTCAGCATTGGGCAATCTATCCAGTTGTTCTCTCATTCTTCCATTTTCAGCAGATGTCGGTGCTGTTTAAAAAGAATCGTGACTATTTTTTTTACGGGAAATGACATGCTTAAAAAGTAAAGGATTCTCGTAGAGCTATGTCACCCGCAACTATTTTTATAGAAATCAAATCTATTTTTCGTGACTGGCAACAGTCAAAACGTCAGAGTTGGGTGTTCCCAGAGCGGGTACACTGCGCGTTAAAGGGTTAATGCATGCTCATGTGTTTTTCTCTGCTATGTACGTGACCAAATTTCAATATAACGACACTTTCCACATATTTTTTTAAGTTAAATACACCCTCTTAAAAAATTTTTCGAACGTAAGTCAAATTTCCTATCCCAGTTTCAAATTTAAAATATTGTTCTCCGTAAAAATGAATCATGTCATGCAGAACAATAAATTTTTATATTTCCTTCTAATTTTATGTTTTTCGAAAAACTAATTAGTTATTCACTAAACTAAAATAAGAAATTTTCCTAGTACTCGAATACCTTTTTGAGTGGGTGTGCGGTTCTAAAAATTGTGAGAAAAATATATTTCAATAAGAATTTTACGTTACATTACTCAATGCAACGTAAAATCACTTTCTAGTTTAAGTTTAACATAATTTTAAATATATATATGCAGAAATTTTATGAAAATCAAAATTTAGGAATTAATAATTTGTAACATAAATAGTATTTGCTAGTACATTTTAAAACTATTTATATGAATCGCTTGTGCTAGAAATATGATACCTGCTACACATTTTTTTTCTTCCTTTGATTTTTTTTCCGCATGAATACTCTTTAATTGAATGAATAATTTAAAAATATCAAAAGCATGGAACAAAAATGTAATAAATACTGAGCAAGCGCTTGCAAAACCAGTGTAGATAAGTAACACGAATACAGCATTATAAATCATTAATCGACAGAGTAAAATTTAATATCCAAAGAAAAGAAAGTATTCTTTAAAAAATTCTGCGTTAATTAAAAATATATAGAATTATTATTTATGCAATATTCATAGATTTAATTTTCTAGAACATAAGAAAAAACTATTTATTTATTGTTCATTTAGTTCACATAGTATCCGGCCTATTTTAGCATTCCCACCGCCTATAATGAAATCATATATTAGTCAATTTTCGAATTTTCCTTTTACTATTAATATATTTGATTTTTGCGTAATACTAAGAAGTGGCAAATGATACTAGAATCCTTTATTATTTTCTTTATGAATATGGAGATGGATTATGGAAGCAGTAGAAATATGACAAGCAATTGAAAATAGAACACAAGCACTGATTTATATAAGCAATACATAATTTATTTGAAAATTTGTACAGCATTCAATGACATACTTAATAAATTAAACTATGGTTAGAAAAGCATATGTGAATCTTATCTATCCCAAAATAAAGTACGATTGTCGATTTGGCGATTATTTTGGTGCCACGTTTAGTGCATGATGCCAAATTATGTCATCGACATAATTAATTCTTAATGTTATTACCAAGAACAATGTTTTTACTATTACTGTTAAAAGTGATCTTATTAATATTACTTTAAAGGAGCAACTTTATTTTGTTTGGTAGCCATCTTGGCGCTTTATTGCTCTTTTATTTGGCGGTCGTACTGTTATGTGTAGTCTTATGTGTAGTCTTTAGTAATTCAGCTATGCAAACGTGATGAGATGAGTTGTTTGCTCTTCGAAAATACACATCAGTTGCACTATCTCACACGTGCATTTAACGTTAGTCTCTCAAGAATTTATGTTGATACAATCGTTTGAAGACCTACTGTACAAAAATCATCAAATGAAAATAATGTTTAATTTCCATAAATCTACTGAACTCTTATAAATGAAATTTTTTATAACATTTACTAAACTCTTATATATGAAGTTTTTGCGTGGAAAAATTTCCAAGACAATTGAATCCAAATGTCCCGTTGATTGAAGTTTAGCGGTATTTCATCGATTCAAAAACTTAGGGGTTTTCAAGGTTTTTGAAAGTAATGCTAACGTGATGAGTTGGTTCACCATCTGGCTGAAATACACTTACATCAGAAAAGCTAAGTTAATAAATATGGACTCTTGCCACGAGACATATCCTGGAAGAAAAAAGAAAAATACTGTCAGATAATAAAAAAAATATTTTCATTAATAATAAATTACATAAAAAGGCTGTGGTCAAAGTATCAGTTTTTAAAAGTCGATATCATTTTAGAGCAATATATGATAGAATATGATGCAGAAGTAGAAAATATTTCAAACTCCTGGTAATTTCTCTGGTTTACACCTCAACTTCTAACTTTGTTTTAAATATCATAACACCAATAAAAAAATATTTGGAGACTTGAAAAATATAATATAATTATTTTTTTGAAAAATTCAAACGGTGTGATGAAATAAATATGCTTACCTGTACAAGTGTTTTGCTGTTTGAAAGGTGATCTAGATTATTTTTCAGAACTTTTTTTAAAATGGCTATCATTCTTTTTTCAATAGCGTTATGTTTTCACAACATAATAAAACATTTTTAAGAATTCTAAACTAAATTTAAAAATGTCTAATATATTTGTCTAATATATCGTTCTAAACAATTTTATAGGCTTATTTTTTTTTTTTTCATCTTTATATTTTACAGTATTTGCATTATTAGTGCATTTGTATATATACATGAAATCTTTGTAAACCGAAAAGTAAAAATTAAAGGAAGACTATGCTTTTAAACTAATTCATTTAAATTACAGCTTAGCTAAAATAAACATTTTCACTAATTATATAGATCATGACATCAAATATTCGACACCAGAAAAAAGTGTCACTTTTTTCACTTATGTAGTTGATCTGGTATGTTTACATACTTCAAAAAATACAAAATTTTCAGATTTTTATAAAGTTAAAAATACCCATTCTATACCATTTTGCGTATTTTTTTAAATTTTCAGACAGATCTGTCTAACTGTCTGGATTTGTGTATGACATTGATAAACAACTGATAAACACACACAAAAAGATTTACATTTTTATTTGTAAGATGTGAAAGGCTGAACTTTACAAACGTTAATAAGGGTATTCAGAGCAGGGCCAGAATTGTTTTGTGGGTGCTTACAACGTATTATTTCTGCGATCATGCTAGTCCATGTTCATTTTTTCACAAATAGTGCATTGGTGCAATAATGGAAAACTACAAAACAATTCTCATCAGTTTCTAAAATTTGATAACTCCATTTCTTTATAGTCCTTTAATTCTTTAAAATTTCACTATTTTTAACCTTTTAAGCTTACCTTTTAGCTTGCTTTTAACCTTTTAGAATTTAGCTTCCTAAATCATTAACGTCAATTTTGTGCAATGACGCAATAATAACGTAATTAATACTCCGCTTTTAACATTGGAATACGTTTCTCTAGAACAATCCCATACAAAGAAGAAAAAAATTGTTTTCAACGCCGTAGTAAGTTTCAATATTACTCCATTAGAAAACTGAGCTGGTTGCACTTACTATAGAGGAACAAAGTGCACCAACTGCGATTCTTTTAAGGCAGTCAAAAATGTGACGTCATAATTTGCGTGATATTTATAAACTCTGCCACAAATTTTACGTCATGTTCGCAAATTGCACGATTCTAAATAGCCCCTTTCGCAATTTTTAAATGACATCAAAATAAATAAACTATTTTCTTCTGCTGAACCACGGACGATTTAAATATCTAAATTGAGTATTCCGTATGCATTGATTTTATTTTTTTATTATTTTTTTTTACATATCATATTTTAGTTGTTTTAGTTGTGATCGTGTTAATAAATATTTCGTATACAGTGAAACCTGTTTTTAAAGACCACCACTGGGACCAAGAAAATGTGGTCTTTAAGAGGGGTCGGTCTTTGAATTCAGGTAATACGATACATTTTGACAAAATTTTAAGCGTACTTAATTTTATCAATAGAATGGGAATTTATTTGGATTATATAGATATAATTAATATATAGATATAATATTTATATAGATATAATTAATATAGATTATATTATATAGATATAATTAATAAAAAGCATCTATGTATTTACTTTTTTATAAAATGTAGAGAAAGACAGTGAGATGTTTTATATATTTTAATATATGAAATTTGAATATGTTTAAATTTTTAAAAATTGAAAAATATAATAAAATTTTGCTTTACATGGTAGGTACTTTATTATATTTTAAAATATGATCTAATAACAGATTGTTTACTCGCTTCTGTACACATATCAGATGCTTAAATAGTTCATCATTCCCCCACCTGTACGGAATAATTAAGCAAAGTGTTAAAGCCTTCTTTTGCTTCATTGAAAGTGATTGCAGTTTTTTGTGATATGTCTTCATCAGAAGGTGATATATTTTTCCTGCAAACAGTTTGTTCATTCTTATTTTCAGATTCCGTCACTGATGTACTAAATTGTTCATGAGTAGTGTATTCTTTAGTGACACTACAGAAAAAGTTGTAATCACAACCAAATAATTCATGGGCTAAATTATCATAATTATGGACATTATTTTCTAGATGGAATTATTGAAATCATTATCCCTCTCATCTTCAGGGCACACAGTGGACGATTCACTGTAATGTCTTAATGCATAAAATTCTATTTTCAATAAATATCCTCCAAGAAGCAGTAACACAAGTAAATGTGTGCATCCCACTATTGCGTACAGTGACTCCAAGGATTATTTAGTGACTGGAAGCTGTGTTACAACTCAACTATATACAAATGTCAACTTTCGTTTTTATCGTACCCGTGATTGCTGATCATCCGAACAACGAACTTACTCAAATAGAGGAAAAAAGAATTTTTTAAAGAATTTGCGGTCGTTAAAATAGAATTTTAAATAAATTTGTTTCTTATACATAGCGGTCGTTGGTCGCGTCAGGCAGGTGGTCGTTCAATTAGGAAAATAAAACATTATTTATAATTATATGGTACTCGGGACCGCTAAGACATGGTCGTCAAGACCAGGTGGTCGTTAAATACGGGGGTCGTTCAACACAGGTTTTACTGTATATTAAAAGAAAAGTACCTGTTACAATCATCATTTTTCAACAACTAAGTAAACGATAAGCAATCCTACGTTTCTACATCTCACGTTAGGTTCAAAAAAGAAGACTACTTGAATGTTTGTTTTTATTTCGTTTTTTCTCCTTCTCACAAAACACAATAAGTTATTACAGTCCCCAATTCTTGATTATTTATTTAGGCCGCTATCCGATTATATCAATATTTTTAAAAAACGGAAAAAACCGTTTTTTCAGATACTGCTAATAACTTGGGCTTTATTTTTATTTATATACAACCCAATGGGGAGTCTCAGTTTCGGAACTTTTGGCAGGAAATGCTGTTTGTTGTTTTTGTTTTTTGAGATTATCAGTCCCCCTTTAGCAGATGATTAGTCATCGTCAAACCCACCTTTTTGAAGGGAGTTAAGAGAGAGCAGACGATTTTTTTTTTCCCTCCACGTACCTTGAGTGCATGTATAAAAACAGGTAGCGACATAAGCGTATTAAAGGAAAAGACCAGGGGAAAAATGAAGAATATTTCAACCTGCCCATCCCCTTAATGAAACGATGCTGGTCCACCCCCTTTTCTTCAGATACTCATAAAACATTTATTTATTTATTTACTTATGTTATGAAAATCGCTTTGTTTGATGAAGATGGAGCAGCATCGTCGGAATTTAATCCAGTTTCGAAAAAAAAAAAAAAAAAAAAAACGGATAATGAATTTCGAATAACTGGTTTGAAGGTTATTTATTGTTTTGAAGGCAAATACATAAAAGATAAATTACGTAATGCATTAATTAGTAAAAAAAAACTATTCTAAAGTAAATGGACCAGCTCTTAGATCTAAGTAAGTAAATTTACTGGGAATTTACATTGATGCAGTTATCTGTTTAACAAAATCACTGTACACCAGAGTAAATGGTAGTAAAATTAAAAGTTCGTTTTATAAATCCCACATATCAATTTTCTTCCATTTAGGAAAAAAAAAAAAACTTTGGGAGAAAAACCCAAATCCCTACCTATTTTCTGTCAATGTTTTTATTCTGATGTAGAAGGGAATGTATTTTTCTTGTTTTGTAACATATAAACATGTGCAATTACCAGGGCCTGATTACCGCACAAGCAAATTAGGCTTTGCCCTAATTTGCCCAAATTTTAGCACCTAAAATGGACAAAATAGTCAAAATTGTGTTCTTAAAATTTTTAGCGTAAAAAAAACAGTAATGACAATAAATAAAAAGATACACTTTTACAACAAATACTGTCGTGCTAAAACATTCGTTTACAGAATATATAGCGATCAAACAAACTTTATGTTGCAATCAAAAGCATCGGTTCTCAATCGGTGGTTCACCAATCCCTAGGGGTTCGTATGGTGTACAAGTGGTTCGCGAGAATAATAAACTAGTATACCAAGATTACACAAGGGGTTGCATATTTTTTCGGATTTTAAAAGGGATTCGGAGGGTGATAATGCTTAGGAACCACTAGTATAAATCATTCCATCTATAAGCAATCGTTGATGGGACGTCATTGGAAGCACAACTTCCAAATTAAAAAGTTTAAAAATGTGGACTTTAAATTGAAAATTTTTGGACAGAGGAGGGTGTGAGAAATATTTGTACCCTGTTATTATAAGTGTCAACAAGGCTGACACTTATAATAGTATAGTATAGTAAGGTGACCAGACTTTTTAGCATAAAATTGGGGACATGTCCCCAATTCTGTAACAAAATTTAGAACATTTTATAATCAATGAAATAATTTACAGTAATTTAATTAAAAACTATACGTAGCAATTAAAAATTGTCCCAAATTGCTTTTTTACATTTTGGGGACAAATTGAAAAAAAAATGTAGAAATTGGGGACTGTCCCTAAAATCGGGGACGTTTGGTCACCTCACAGAACAGCAGGGGCCCTCAAGAAGCATTATGCCTACGGCCTCCGAATGTTTTAGTCCTGCCCCTCACAATCGCACTGTACAAACACATCAGTGACAAACACTTGCACGCCTTTAATAATCAGCTGTTTGAACTAAGCAAAAACCATTAGAACGAAAAACAGTCTGCCGATTTCGAAAATTTACCATAAAAAACCAATTAACTACAGAATAATAATAAATAATCGGAAAAAATAATTAAGGGTTAGTTTTAAGTTGTATCAATCTCCTACCAATTAGAAAATTTTCGGAGGGAGCCCTGTCTCTTCTCCACGCCACGGGGAATGTATAAAACAGAATAAATAGTCCCCCCCCCTTCAAATTCGGGCATGCGCACTCGACGTCAGCAAAGCTCCATTTCCTCAAAAACTCCTAATGAATCCCTAAACAATAAGAAAACAAAGAAACACATATAAATTAAACCATCACACAGCTACCCTAGAAAATTCCAAATTGTTTCTAACTTGCATTTCTTGATCGTTATCATATATTGAACGCACTCAATTCCGAATTCCCCACCGATGTTAGGCAACTCTCCCCCCCCCCCCTAACAAGGAGGGGGGGGGGTGCCAGGTATCTGAAATAATAAACTATGTCCCAAGGTCGGGAAGAGGTCGGAATTTTTTTCCCGCTGCTGCCGACCGCGCACAATTATCATTTCTTTTCTCTGTTCTGTTTCTTTTTTTTTATTATTCGTTCGTTCATTCTCCTGCGCTTCTTCACATTGTTTTATAAGTCGTTGTCACGTAATTCGAAAGTAATACTGTGCCCTTGCGCAGGTGCTTGCTTCATTTCGTGGATCTGACTGAACGCCGGCCGGCACGCAAGTTGCACATTGTGTAAAGGCAAGGCGCAGGTGCGGCCATTTTTGTCTTTCCTTTTTTAATTGCCGGACACTGGATTGGGAGGGGGGGGGGAAGTAAAACGTTGAACTTAAATTAGCAAATTCGGAAACTCGGAGAGAGCAGCGGGTACGCAGAAACGCAGTGGGGTATTATTCAAAGACACATGTTTGCCTAAGTGTTAACAATGAAATCTTTTACGTTTAACTTAACCTTTTTTGCCTGTACGTGTCAGAAGGGTTAAGGAGGGGGAAACTGAACTAAAATATGCTTGCTACAATAATAATTAATGATAATATCTAAAATGAGATACACAAAAAACAATTCTTAAGACCTAGATATTCAACCTATAACAAAGTGGGGCCCGAACAGTAGCCGAGCGCATAGCGCATTCAACTGGGAGGCGGAAAGTGCCTGGTTCAAACCCAGGTCGCGTCTGTCGGCCTAGCAGTTCTGAGTTTTGGTTGTTTTTCTCTGAGAATTCAAGTAAATACGGGTTAGGCTCCTTTACAAAGACCCCCCTACAGAGGGCGGCCTGTAGATAGTGGTAGTCCCGTGATCCCGTGTAGATAGTCGGCGGTATTCCCAAAATCAAATCAAACAAACTGGGTCGATTAGGCCCATACAGGTAAAATGTGTATTACCAAAAACGGACACGAAAGTCAAATTAGTAAATTCAGAAACGTGGAGGTAATTAATAGATAATGAGTTAAATCAATTAAAAACTTAAATAAAGCAAGTAAAAAATATATCAAAACGATTGTTTCGTACAAAAGATCCGCCTTTCTTCAGTTGCAAAATAATTCCACCATCCACATAGTTAGAAAGGTCAATTTCTAAGCTTGAGTTCCAAGCATGTAGCCAGAAAAATAATTTCGGGGATTTGGTCAAAACATTTTATTTCAGATCAATAATCTATGTACCGCCCAAGTGGTGTAGTGGCTTAAGAACTATCACTCCTTGGGTGAGGGTTCCAATCCCGGCTTGGGCATGGATGTTAACTTGTTCTTCCCTTCATAAGGGAAACGCTGGCCGCCCAAGAGTGAACCTTTGATGCAACTACGGTAAAGAAAAAGACCCACTTGTCCTTTTTTCTGCCGTTGCTCGTCTGGACAAAGGTTTGCAGATGTTTTACTAAACGAGAAAGGCTTATTTTTCATCTCGTTCCATCTCTACTGTTGAAAGTCATTTGTGTATAACAGAACATTAAAGTTCTAATCAAAGCATTTAAAAGCCGCAAAAGATGCAGAAAATTCTTGTATGTAGGCTCAACTTCAGATGGCCGTCCCTAACATTGATGCCGATGTGAAATTTTCAAAAGAGGGACACGCACACAAAAATCATATCCAGCTTTCCCCCAATGCATTTCAATGAGTGGCTGGAAATGAAAAGTGTATGCGCGAAAACAGGGAATACTGAGGTATTTACGCAGATTACTGCGGAAATGGGGTGGAGCCCAATCGTGCTGAAACCACATGGTACTTTTCGTTTCCGACCCCTCATTTCTCTACAAAAAAATGTTTCTTTGTATGTATTTTAAATACCCTGAAAGTTGGGCCATGAGATTCGGAGACAATTTGTATAGAGCCCTACGAAACCTAATTAGATTTAATTCTCCTAACTGATACGTCGACAAAATAAAGCATTATGACTTAATCAGAAACAAATTTATTCCTTTCATGGTTATACTTAACGAAACGCTACGAAATTTAGTGTACAAGCACCTGCTCTATAACTAAACCATCGTTCCAAATTACATAGGTAACATCGAAATTGACAATAATTTACTTCCAGCCTCTGGATTTCACACACACACACACACACATAAAGAAAAATAGAAAATTGTCCGAGACAAAAACAATTTCAGTCTTTGGATACAGGGAGAAGTTAATTTTTATAATCTTGATTAAATTGATAATATTGTTTTGTTTTTTAACAAACAAAAAAAAATTGCACAGGTGAAAAATAAATAAATAAAAGGAAGAACAGAAGAATCAGAATTTACAGCGAAACCACCTGTCTCAGCGACTCGAGATAAATTAGCTTTGTCAGTCGAATAAATATTCGATTTAATAAATTGTTTTTGTGTTGCCATAATTAACAAAGCAATTTCGAAATGAAGAGGACGTGAATGCAATACAAAAGCTGTTGGACACTGGCATGGAAATTGGCAGCATCTGCATTTAAATGGAGCCTGATAGCTGAGCTACAAATCTTTGGGTAACTAAAGCTGTGATTTAGAACTATCAATTAAATGCTGGAGAATTCTCGTGATGTGTAAACTAGGGCCTAAATTTCTCTCAGGCCAGTTAAGCGAAGGCCTAGTGTCGCCCTATTTTAGAGGCTCCAAATAATTAAACCTTTAAGACCTGGCAAACATATCAGCACACGAAAATAAGAAACAATTCCCCAAAACTTTAAAAATCAGGATTTTTTGTTTCAATTTTTAAATTACAAATTTAATCTTAACTATTATAAAAAAATATTTAATTTTAAAGAGAAATTATTTAATGAAGTCTGAAAGGGGTAAAAACCCTTAGAGAGCAAAACGACAAAATTTTTTTAACTAATACTAACCATCAAGTTAATAAAAGAAAAAGAAAATAGTAAGTTGATAGCAATCAATAAAATGAAAGACACAGCTTGTGGAAAGTATCATAGAAAAAATATTTAAAGAGAAATTACTTAATGAGGTTTGAGAAGGTTAAAAAAATCTTAACGACAAAACGAGTTCTAAACGACAAATTTTTTTTAACTAATACAAACCATTAAGTTAAAAAATAAATAAATAATAACATTGATGACAATCAATAAAATGAAAGATAAAGCATGTGGAACGCATAGATTTCAGAACACTTTCAACGCAATCTTATTGCCTCAAGTACTATTTCATAACAAATAGTTAATATGTTTGCTCAAAACTTTGCAAAGACGTAAGAGAAACTAAGAAGCTATTCTTCTTTCATCCCCATCGTTCTTTCCTTGTAAGGGTCGTGCAAACATTTATGCCAAAGCAGAGCATTCAAACATCCATGCCGGCAGATATGACTGATCGAATTTCTTTGGGTTCAGGCTCATATAGAAACGCTAATTCATGCAATAATTTAGAGACTCGAGCACATGCGGAAATCTCATTCATGGAACATTCTGGTTCACAACATTTAAAAAAAAAATTCGATCATGGGATCATGTGAAAACTCTTATCCATTAGCATTCTGGTGAGAACAATTTTTTAAAATTGTTTTCGGGTGTGGGTTCATGCAGAAATTCTAATTCGTCGTGCTTGCGCACATGAGGAAACTCCCGCTTATTGAACATTCTGGTGAAAAAATTTTTGAAAATATTTTCGGGCTTGGGCTTAAGGGGAAATTATCACTTAATGAATATTCTGATGAGCATTTTTAAACAGTCGTTTTCAGGTTGGGGCTCATGAGGAAAATCTCACTCGTTGAACATTCTGGTGAACAAATTTAAAAAAAAATATTTTCGGACTTGGGTTCAAGCAGAAATTCTCAATGAACATTCTGATGAGTATTTTTTAGTGATGTGTATGAGTATTTTTTAGTTGACTATTTTGAAGCGAGGAACACAAGCCATCTTACAAGTTAAACACACACACACACACACGTACATATGCTTTCTTTAACTTTGAAGTAATATAATACTAACTATCCAAATAAATTATTTGTGACAGCGTGATTCGTATTTACTTCCCCTCACAGATCGTTAGCATGTGTTAAGTACGATTTGTTTTTCTTATTTAACTTTACAGAAAGTTAATTTCTCTTTAACGCATTAACTTGTAACCAACAATGGCTGATAAGCCTCTCATATTAAGGATTTCATTTCGAGATAGCTATAATATACAATTCCTGAATTACGGCAGCAGGACATTAAATAAGTAACAGAGGAATCTTTTAAGAGCTGGGTAAATTGAGTGTTTATTTTTTTCCGCGCTGATCGTAAAGTTAGGAATTATCATACGTATTTAAAGGGAAAAAAACATGTATTTCCATATTTATTTGTTCATTTATTTTTGGAGAAGTAATCACAAACTGCAATAGTAAAAGATATGTGCAGAGCCTGACTATGCGAGCATGAGGGCCCGGGCAGACATCTTTCTTGAGGCCTCCTTAATACCGATGTATACATCTATATCCGCAAATACTGCATATCATTCCGCATGCTTTAATTCGGCCCACTTAACATTTTTTTTTTTTTTTATAATGGAATCTAGCTGACAAAAGCTATTTGAATTCTTACCCACTATTAGGGGGTATTCCCAGCCAATCGGAATAAGAAATACGGATAGCTTACATAATTTTGATTAAAATTGCTGCCAGTTTTAAATTGTATGGAGTTTCTGATCCATTTTTAAACTCCTGTCATCCAAATGACGTCGATTCCTTTTATGATTTGAAACCGGTGTGCTTGGATTATGTATCCCTGTGTGTTTTATTAATTAAAGTCATAAAATCTAGCAAAAATAGGCGACATGTAATTCTAGTAAAATTTGGAAGATATCGCCAAGCTTAGTTCAGTCTTGAAGATTTAATTTTTGGCACCAAACTTTGCTATCAATTATTAAAAGTTGCAAACCTTGTGCGACTTTCAACATTTTACCCCCACCCCCTCGCGTTATATGGGAAACAAATTTGAAAAGGGCTTACCGTGACAAATCGCATGGACAGCTTACGTCGACGCTAAAAAAAAACTGATTTAGCAAAAAATGATTAAAAAAAAGATAATTTCTTAGCGGATCACAGCAGCTAATTTAGAGAATTGTTGGAAGCTTTAGAATAGGTAAATTTCTTAGAAAAGGTTCACACGTTTCTGCAATAGACTAAAAAGTGCTGTAATTTGAATTGGGGCACCCTTTATAAATAGGGACCGGGGGGTGATCCTGCCTTAATCTGGCAATGTATATATATATGAGGGCCGATTAATAATTTTATCGAAGTAAACTCATGGACAGTGAACATTTTTTACTGCCTAATTTCATAAAGAAATTGTTGTTGGAGGATTCCGTATAGGGGAATAATAGATATGGCTTTCACAGGGATCCAGAATAAAATTTGCTTGAATGCTGATGAAAATGTTTAATCACAGCTTGTTAACTTGACATCTCTAAAGCGATATTTAAAACTGCGACGAAAGACGCATTAAACTGTTCGGGATTACTAAACGGTCCTATAGAATAAATTACTACGCCAAAAGTGTTCACCGCTTTCTCATAAAGCTCAAAATGTTCATGTGAACCAATGTTTTCCACACTCCAACTACGGTAATTATGTTTGGATTGTCATAAAATTCATAAATGCTTGCTACAGCTTGTTGCCCAGTAAAAATCAAACGTATGGCGTATATTGTTCTACAAAATGTAGAAAGAAATACAAAAGAAAGAAATACAAGTACTGTGTAACATTCAGTGGTGAAGTTGATGTGCTTATTATGGTAGTTTTTGCCTACTCTCAACTGAAATTTCATGACTGTAAATCCTAGATAAATGCATTTAACAAGGGATTCTAAAAACGTTTACCAAGCATTTGCAGTAATTGTTTGAAATGTTTTTGTAATTGTTTTACTTTATTATTAGGTTGTAACGAAAGTTTCCCGCCACCGCAAACATCGTCAGCACACAGTTCGCGTTGGCGTATTTGCTCAAATTTTGTCAAACAATTTTTGGCATTTGAAAGAAAGAGGCTTACTTTATAACACTGTGTTGTGAAATCTGTAAAAAATATAGTTATCATTAAGTATAAGGTGTCCCAAATGGAACTATCACTCTAGAGGATTAGAACCATCATTTACTTCCATTTGTGTTGCAAAAAGTCAGCTACATAATATCAACAAATTATGAGTACAGCTTTAAGTACTATTGTTGTATCATGTGACACTGTGCAGGTTTGGTACCGAAAGTTCAAAATCAGTTATCTAAGGAGTTAGAAGTTAGTTTTTCAGGCAGATATGGCGGAAAACTTTCGTTACAACCTGATAATTTGTTGTGGTCTAGTCTGTGCTGTTGCACTTGCGAAGACTGCAAAACGCTTTTCTTCTGAGAGCTGTCAGGATCCCACAGACTTGGAAGCTCAGATTGTCTATAAAGTTCTAGGAATTAGCCGAATTGCTTATTTGACGAGCAATCTTCATAGCAATTTACAAACAGTATTTCACGATATAGCTTCACACAAAAGCGACAAAAGCATTGCACGAACAACTTTCATATTTTCCCTTTTACCAAAAATTTCTAACCTTTCTAGTAATTCAGTGGCATGCTATTTCTTTACGGAAAAGCAAACAATGCAAGCGCCATACGCTAAATGTCACAAAGCTTGGGCTCTTTCTGCATTTCGCTAAAAAACACCAAATTTGGAGTCAAAAGTGTATAGAAATCTGAACCCAGACTGGAAGTATCACCAATACTTGGCGAGAATTGCCGAATCCTAATATTATCCAACTGAATTTCACGTATGATTACAAGATGCTTCAATTACCTAATTTACATGCAACAGAATGACCAGTTTAATTATCTGACACGTAGAAAATGCATTTTAGACCGAAATAAAACTTAAAAGAGCAGATCATCTCTGAAATTTGCAACAATACACAAGTATAGCAGCACAATTAGGATGGCAAGCATTCCGTTATTACTGTGACTGGCACGATTCAATTAATTGATAATTTAGTAACACAGGCAACGGCAAAAAACATTAACTAACACAACAATACCATTAATCAAATCGCAATGACAATCGTTTCGCTCTGCTCTGAAATATCCGCAGTCTGTCACACTGAACTCGACAGTGAGACTGACTCTTTATTTATCCATTTCCAAGCTGGACGTGATGTCATATTCCGTGACCGTGGCTAACGAGAAAGACAGGCTGTGATGCTGACATTTTGGTCACATGCTTTTGCCCTCGAAGAGGCATGTGACCTAAGGGGTGTGGCCATTCTAGTCCGAGATAGCCACAGTAAGATGGCCAGACCCCCTAGGTCACATCACTCTGCGTGGGCGAAAGGGTGTGACCAAAATGTCAGTACCGCAGCCTGCCTTTCTCGTCAGCCACGGGACGTGACATCATATTTCTAGATTTTTCTCGAAACTTCTTTCCTAATTGAGATATAGCCAAAATTCCATTAGTTTCGAGAACTTTCTTTTAGTCGCCAAAGTTACCGCCAAGGTCAAGGCGCTACATTGTCATTTCCCTTGCAATAGTGCCTGTACAACTCTCTTTCCCGCAATGTATATTAATGCGAGAAAACATCGTTATTTTGTAACACTATTAACTTGTGACCAACAATGGAGACTGCGGTCGACTTGACTCCCATCTCGAGATCGGGTCTAAAGTAATAATAAACAACAATCCCTGAATTACGGGAGTAGGAACCCGATTAATATAAGAGGGGGTTGGGGGGGTCATTAAATAAGAAACAGAAATAAACTTTTAAGAGCTGGTCAAACGGCGTGTTTATTTTTTCGCCCGGGTCGTAAAAGTAAGGAATTATCATACGAATCAAAAACTAAAAAGGAGTTTTTATTTTCTAATCACCCGTAAGTGTTCGGCAGTGAAAGAAACATAAATAACAAAATAAGCGAGGGGGAATTCATTATTTTATCAGAAGTGAGCTTATGCACGATGCAAACTTTTTGTTTTTGTACAGTGTTATTAGAAAACAGTACAATTATTGCTGGTTTTCCCAACGACGCAGATTTAATTCTTTTGATAGCAGATTAAAGCCTTTAATCCGAAGCTTGTTAACTCAATATCTTAACTCTTTGAGGCGCAACCCTTTCCCAATGCTGAAAAAAGGGCAGCCGTTGCCATCGCTCGACTTAACTACCAGGTCACTGCAGCTGGCTGGTGACGCAGCTGGGGGTCTCTAGGTCTGTGGCACGCGATGAACGTTTCGATCGTCCGCCATCTTGCTAGTAGTTAAGTCGAGCGATGGCAACGGCTGCCCTTTTTTCAGCATTGGGCAATCTATCCAGCCGTTCTCGCATTCTTCCATTTTTCAGCAGATGTCAGTGCTGTTAAAAATGATCGTGGCCATTTTTTTACGGGAAATGGCGTGCTAAAAAGTAAAGGATTCTCGTGGAGCTATGTCACCCGCAACTATTTTTATAGAAATCAAATCTATTCTTCGTGACTGGCAACAGTCAAAACGTCAGAGGTTGGTGTTCCCAGAGCGGGAGCTGGGAACACTGCGCGTTAAAGGGTTTAAGGGAGTTTTAAACACGCGACAAAAAAATTTGTATCTCTTCCTAACATTATCGTATAAATTTATTTCACTTGCCATTTTAAGGCTGCAGCTAGAAAACATTTTAAGGTTTTAACATAAATAGAAATAAACCAGTAATGTAAGGCCTTTAAAATTTTTAGAATGTCTCTGACAAGCTGTACTATGCACTGTAATGAACCTTAACCGTACAAGGCACCTAATACCATCTGTGGAACAGCCATTTTAATTATTCCATCATCTATAAAATACCAGTATAGACATCTGTCGGTTTTTAAGAGTATTTATACAGAGATAGCAACGATACAATTCAGGGTGTTGCTTGTAGATGTTACTACTGTTCACATTATTGGCAAAACTTATTGAAATTTAAACAGTAATCTTTTTATTTTAGAAAGTTAACGAAAAATAGTTAGCAAAGAGTTTTGATTCGGAAAAAATGACTGTGTGTTGGAGTTCGTCCTATCAAGGAATGATTTGAATTCTAAAATTTCAAAATAAATACCAAAAAAGTATAGATAAGGCCCGGTGTACCGCATACAAAACTGAAATAAAAAAGTGACTTTCTAGTAAAATATTAGGTTATTATTTTTAAACTATTTCCCCCCAAATAATAATCACTAACATATCGCACATATTTATTTCAAACAGAAAAAAAGTTAGCCTTGTAGGATTAAATTTGTATCAATTACGAAACTTTTAGGAAAATTCTTAAGAATAAAAACTTTTGCTCTTCTAATATTTTTCCTGGAAATTTCATAAAAGGTGGAATTTTTCAATAATTTCAGTACAATTTAATTAATTTCATTTATTCCAGTATTTCAAGAGAAAGTACAGGAGCCAAAGGTTAACCCTTCGCAGGCCACAGTTTGTGCGCCTTTACATTATACAATACATTAGAGGCCACCTAGGAGCTCGAACCAAGGGCATTTACAACGCTGTGCAACCCTTTTTGTTATTTTTTTTACTGTACTGTGTTGCACATTTTTATGTTTGTCTGATTATGTTTAACAATGTTCAAAAAATTTATAAAATCTGTATAATGAAACGTCAAGGTTTAATACCACAACTTACCACAGTGACTTAATTCACTTTCTATTTAGCTTCTTGTCGGTAAATTTGCTCGATATACTTAGGTTACATCTGTAACCAACTGAGCCTAATGAGAAATGCAAATCACCTACCTAGCTTATGCAGAAATGGCGTTTTTACGACTGAGTGAAAGAGACTTTTAGAACTTTATATGTCCCTGGCAAAAACGAACGTTGCAAGATGCGTGTTTACTCAACACAAGGTGCATTATTCTTTTTTTATAATTATTGTTGATGACGTGAAAGGAAGTATTGTGGTCGTAGAAGTGGCATTAACACCGATATGGGGTCGAATATTGGGGCAGTAATTTATTTATTTTTTGAAAGGATTTCTTGATTTTTTATTCGTATTGATTCTTTTTATTTATTTCTGTTATTTTATTTATTTATTTGTCAGAATAGAAGTGGCGTGGAATTGGTGATTTTGGTGTTTGGTATTTCGATCTTTAAAGATCTAAATGAATGCATTTGATTGCTTAAAGAAAAACCTCATTTTGAAGTAGGTGTGCATAAGTTAGGATCACGGAGATATACTACAGGAGTGGACACTCTCCATAGCTGCTTGCTGGGATTTGTGGTACCCTAACCTAAGTTTCAAATACGTGAACATTGGAAATCGAGTAACGTGCAGCGATCCTAGCGATTAAAGAATAAAACATTTCCCGCACTGACTGCTATCAAGTTTTACATGTTTTTAATTTCCCAACCTAGCTTGTGAACGAGATTAAGAATGCGAGCACTAAATTTAAATTTTTTTTTTCACTTTTGCTTACGTGGTTGCCTTAGTAACAAATAAATAAGTGACAAAAATTATTCAGTGTGTGTGCGCTTCAAAAAGTTGTGCATATACCGTCTTTACTCGCGTAATAGTCGCACCATTTTTTGCCAATTTTTCATTGTGCAAGTCTAGGTGCGACTAATGCGAAGAAAGCTGCAACATAGCATAGTACATTCTAATTATAAAGGATTACTGATGTTATAATAAAATTACTAACTTACCAAATGTTTCCATATTATCTGCCATATATTAAATAATCTTTTCGTTAGTTGCACACAAAAAAGAAGCTTTTTCTTTATATAATGATATTTTTATAGATATAAATGAAGGTCAAATACTCGACGTCGACTTTTATGGGGAGAAAATATTTAGATGATTTTTCCTGCTTCAAAGCGGAGGTGCAACTATTATGCGTTTTGCGACTATTACGCGAGGAAACACGGCATACCCTATTTCACATCGAGAAATTTTCACTTACGTAGAGGACTTGGAACACATTCCTCGCGTATGCCAAGACTCCACTGTATATGTAAAAGAGAAAAAGTAGTAAAATACCATTAAAAGGACATTTTAAAACACTGGTGAAATTAGTGGTAAATAAGCTTACCACGTCCTTAGAATGGGCCAATGGGGATTAATTACTGAAAGCGTCTACTCTTTTGCGTTTATCATTGGATTACTAATCATCCTTTAACCCTTTGAGGCGCAACCCTTTCCCAATGCTGAAAACAGGGCAGCCGTTGCCATCGCTCGACTTAACTACCAGCTAGATGGCGGACGATTGAAACGTTCATCGCGTGCCACAGATCTAGAGACCCTTTTTTGACGCAGCTGGCTGTGCGCGGTCTCTAAATCTGTGGCACGCGATGAACGTTTCGATCGTCCGCCATCTTGCTGGTAGTTAAGTCGAACGATGGCAACGGCTGGCCTTTTTTCAGCATTGGGCAATCTATCCAGCTGTTCTCGCATTCTTCCATTTTTCAGCAGATGTCAGTGCTGTTAAAAATAATCGTGGCCATTTTTTTACGGGAAATGACGTGCTAAAAAGTAAAGGATTCTCGTGGAGCTATGTCACCCGAAACTATTTTTATAGAAATCAAATCTATTCTTCGTGACTGACAACAGTCAAAACGTCAGAGTTGGGTGTTCCCAGAGAGGGGACACTGCGCGTTAAAGGGTTAAGTACCGAGAGGAGATACATTCATTGATTCATTAACATTCCCGTACAGACACAGCAACGGCATCCCCCCCCCTCAAAAAAAGAATTATTTTTCCATCAAAGAAAAGAAAAACCGATAGAGATGAGAAATAAAAATTGCCGATTGTTAGCGATCATAATAACAATTCTACCTTCAGGTGGTGTTATTCGGAAAGGAAAAAATTAAAAAAAAAATCATTTGTCCAAACAATAGGCCGCAGATTTTCACACTACCGTCATCTCCCTTACGTCATTGAACTGTGCAATATAAAGAAAAGGGGAACGCAAAGAAGCAATTAGAAGCTCTATTGCAGGACCGGCGAGCATCCCCAGGCAGTACAAGACTTGCACGTGTGGGCTCCAGTAATGGTGGCTCTTAATTTCTGTAATATCGGACCGTAGGGCTAGAGCTTCCAAATCTCTTTCTTAGAACACATTAAAAAAATAAAATAAAAGAAACAGGTATTGCTTTCTTTAAATGATATATTTTGTATAGACCGTGCAAAAAGAAGATGCTCAGCACCCTGGGGGCTTGAAGTGCCTCCTTCCGACTGACTCCTCAAGTTTATACTTTATAATTCTCAATCTTGTTCTTCAGTTCACACATAATGGAGGGCCATTAAAATCCGATTCAAAGTCGGAAGGCTTCTGTACGACTGTGTGTGTTTGTTGAATTTAATTTCAGGTTTTGTGTTGGAGTTTTACCCCTTGCAGGGGAAAAAACTCTTTTCCTGGTTGATGTTTTTTATTTTTTATTTCCCCCCCCCCCTGTTTGTTCAACAGAATAACTGATATCATTGTCGCAGCTGTGGCTCATTTGGACAATTTAAAATGCGACATGGTGGGAAGGGCAATGCGTGGACTTCGGCGTATTCCTGCCAGTTCGCAGAACTTATCAATCATGTGTCGGCGATCAATCAGGTATTGTCCGGATAAAATACCCCCTTGTGGTCGATACGGACTTGTATTTTAATGCGCAATTTGAATACATTTTGGTGTAAGTTAATGTGTTTGTCGGAATCGCATCGAGGATAGATTTTGAAAATAACTCCGGATTCGTTCACCTTCTGAATTACCATACGAAAGGTGACGGTGTACCGTGTGAATGTGTCCTTTTGAAAAATAATTTTATTTTTATTTTATTTATTTACATTTCTTTTTTTCTATCGTATAAATCTTTTTCTGAGAAACAGTCTGCGTTTCAACCAATCAATTCGAATCGCTGTTCAGATTAGGGATGCAATGGATATCCTGCATACATACTGCATCCGGCCTATCCGGCCAATATGCCAGATAATTGACAGTAGCTGGATATTGCAAATATCCGGCAGTACATCCGGCCTAAAAATATATACAGAGAAATAACATAAATAAGCATAATAAATGAATAAATTCTAAAAACTGCAATTATAAAAAATGCGAATAATACAAAGTTTTGTGAATATATTTTGTTTTCAAAACTTTTCAAAATGTATTTTTATCATGTATAGAAAATTTGGAAAAAAATTAAGTACTTCTATCTTTTATTAATATTGGAGTAAATTATTACTGGAAGAAATTGTTGTACAAAAATACTGTTTTTCAATCTTTGTACGAAGTTTTAAACTATTGAGAAAATTTAAAGAAAAAAGTAATAGCTCAATGATCTAAGAAAACTAGTGAAAATAAAACAAAAAAAGAAGAAAGCATACTGTTTCCGGATATTCGGTATCGGGCCAAATTGATATCGGTTTCATCACTAGTTCAGACCTCTACAAGAAAGAGCACCGAGGTTATAACTTTAATCCTTTTATGCCCAGTGTCCTATATGAATCAATCGATTTTAAGGTGTCAGAATACCTTTAAAATGCAATGTTCGAACAAATATACCATTTTCTATTTTTGGTTTCTTATTAAAGTTTGATTTTTTAGCTTTCTAAAACAGTTTGAATCTTGTTGCTATCTTGGTTTGAATTTGAGTTGCACGAATTAAGTACTTCTATCTTTTATTAATATTGGAGATAACATATAGAATAATATAAGTCATTCGTCTTTTATAACATATAGAATATAAGTCATTCGTGAGATTTCGAAACTGGATTTAATTATATTTTCTGCTTTTTCTCAAAATGAGATTTTTATAATTTTGCTTTACCGAAAAACTCTAACTCAAATTTATAAGTGTAACGTTATGGAACCTTGGCAAAACACTCTAAAGGGGGTTGATTTCGGGAATGAACCTCGGCGATGAATGTAGCTAAACTATTTTTTATTTGATACAGTTTTGGAATTGTCATATATTTTCATGATTTTTCTGCTAGTAAAAACGTTAGCTTCTCTAACTTTTCAAATAACATATAGTTATGAGAGTGGTTCATTCCCTCAAGGAACTTTCAATAATCAAAATTAAATTTGCAGAATAAAAAGTCTTTCATTAAATTTGAATTTTGATATTTTGCAAATTTGATAGTTTATAGCAAATTTTATGCATATTTGGACCTAAGTTTCAAAATATTTAAAAATGTACATGTTTTCGCATGTTATTCACAGTTTTTAGCTATAATGTAATGCACATAAATAGGCAATTTTTCAAGTATAAAAAAAAATCCCCTCCGAAGGTAGGCAGGCAAAAGAGTCTTTTAAAATTTTTGAAAAGACACTGCAACATGGTAGACGGTTGAATTCTGAAGGTTCCGGGTTTGGGCCACTGTCGATCTGACGGTTTGAAGTTTTTGGTCTGTTTTTGCCAAATGTAAGGTGAATAAGCGTTAGAACCCCTTTTCGTGCTACTGTATTCAGATGGTTCACAGAATTTTGTAGAGGCCGTAGTTCTCCCCAGAATGAAAAACACACAATAAGAGTCTTGCCAGCTGTAACCCCCAGAGAATGTGTTGGCTATACGAAAAATGTTAATCGATGAAATCGCGGCAGTTACCAAATGATACAGAAGGATCTTAACATTGGATACATAAAGTTAATCATGAAGAACTGCGGATGGAAAGATTAGTTTGTTGTTGGGCCCCCATAAATTATCAGAACCCAAAAAAAGCGGAGCGTGTCAGAATATCCAAAGAAACCCTAAAAATACTGAACGATGGTAGACATCGCCTTATTTCTAAAATCGTAGCTGCTGCTGAAACATGTGTACCGTTTTTCGACTTTCCAACACGTCAGGAAAGTAAAGTATGGGTCTTTGAAGATGAACCCAAACTAACAATGGTGAAAAGACAAGGAGCAAAGAAAAAGTAGTGTACCTTAAACCGGGGCTACTTTGGACCTAGATGGGTAACCAATGTTGGAAAAAGATTGTAGTCCATCTGCCAGATAAACGAATGAATGCATTCTTTTATTTTAAACCGAAAATAAAAGAATGCATTCATTAGTTTATCTGCTAGATGGACTACAATCTCGGTGCAAGTTACCCATCCAGGTGCAATGTAGCCTCGGTTTACGGTATGCCGTTCCGTTTTCTTCAGAAGTATAGGATTGGTCAAAGCCACCAAGCTGGAGGGACAGAAGACAGTTACAGCTAACTGGTACATAGTTGTAAGTGTCTTCCAGAAATTCTTCAATAAGTTAATATAAGGGGACTGATGCTTCATCATGACAATGCATCTTTTCATACAGCAAGATTGACAGAGGAAGTCCTTGAACAAAAACACATCAAAATGGCAGAACATCCACCCTATTACCCTAATCTTGCTATGTGGGACTTTTGTCTATTTTTTAATCCAAAGAAGAATTTACTCGGTGGCCATTTTCACTCCGAATATGAGATTGATGAGGCTGCAAAAGCATATTTTGTATCGATTCCAAGAAAAGTTTGGCTTGAGGCTTTTAAACTTTAAGAAATTCGCTTGCAAAAGGTCATTGATGTTTTAGGTGATGTTGTTGCTTTGAACACTCCTAAAATTTGGTAAGTTTAACTTATAACATCTAGCCGTACCTCAAAAATTTCAAGGTGACCCTCGTAACTTTAATTTATTTTTAAAGGAAGAGCCTTAACCAAGAATATTGTTTTCAATCACAGAAACCTTTATAGGGGGAAAAAGCCATATTATCAGAATTTAATTTCAATGAATTTTCCTACATTGAATAAATAAAAACTAGCAAAGGGCAGGATCCACTCAGGCTAATTAGTTAATGCTCTTATAAAGATACTTCCGTATGTAACTTTCCCTATCAAACTTTCATTATGTTATCCGTTTCAAAAAAAAAAAAATAAAAAAAAAAAAGATAAATTATACAGTCGAAGGTATTTTCCGACCAGCATACTCTTATTATACTCGCATCCAATTCAAACCATTTGCATGTATAATTTATCACCATGGCCGGGCTCAAAGCATATCAAACGTTACAAAAGGAGTGAATTACAAAACATCAATTTGGCGTGACACTCTCTGTTTCTCTAAATGCCTTTTTCATCTGGCCAAGCCAGCCAGGCTTCTTTCCTTTCGGACCTCACATGAGAAAGCCATTGAGGCGGAGTGTTATGTGCGTATATAAACACATATAGCCTTTGTTTTGTGATCAATTGATACAAGCTGGTGTCAGATTCAACCGTGTCGTTTCCCCCCCCCCCATCTTTGACTTTTTGTTGCTGTTGTCATTGATAGGCTTTGTAATTATGTGTAATTGTGGAGAGAGAAAGTACGTGATGCTGTATTGTGTATGCAGGGATTATTAACATTATGTAATTTTTTTTCCCTGCAGGAGTTTTCTTTTCTGTGTGTATCATTTCTTCTCTTTTTTTATAACTACTTTAGTCTTAAAATTGTTTTTTAGCGTGGTTGAATAGTCAAATAGTTCTGTTTTGATTGAAACATAAAAACGTAAAACAACCTTTATGCTTACAATCCACGTCATTCTTTCATCCACCAAAGGAGGGATTTCTTTTTAAATGCTTTGCAGATTTTGCGCAAGATAAAATATTTATTGCATTTGTTCTCTGTGTTGTATTCATACCAAATACTGTGAGCACGTTGGCTTAGAATCCCTTTCACAGCTTATCTTAGATATTTTACATACATGTTTCTCGAATATTTCCTTCAGGTTCAATAAAGATTCAATGACCTTATGTCTTCCGTCTATGTTTCTTTGAATATTTTCATATGTGATACTTTCTATGGATGGTGTCATAAAACCGTTTTGTACAGTGAAAAAGCAAGAGCTTCAATTTTTGCTGAAACAAGAAAAATCTGTACGCACGGTTCATAGCTAATGACTCGCAAATTTATTGAAAATCAATGTTTTTCAATGCGTTTGAACAGTAAAAAAAGTTTTTGACTGAAACATAAAACGTAAAACATGCTTACAATTCGCCCCATTCTTTCCTCCTCCAAAGAAGGGATTTCTTTTTTAAAGTTTTGCAGATTTTGCGCAAGATGAAATATTTATGTCATTTGTTCTCAGTGTTGTATTCATACTATAATACTGTGAGCATGTTGGTTTTGGAATCTCTTTCATCTCTAAGTTATCTTACATACATTACATGGATGTTTCTTGAACATTTCCTACAGGTTTAATGACGATTCAATGACCTAATATTTTCCGTCACTGTTTCTTTCTTGGAGTTAGCAAAAAATATCTGTTTTGATTGAAACATAAAAACGTAAAATAACCTTTATGCCTGCAACTCACGCCATTCTTTTATTCACCAAAGAAGTGATTTCTTTTTTAAAAGATTTACAGATTTTATGCAAGATAAATATTTATTGCACTTGTTCTCAGTGTTCTATTCATACCAAAATGCTGTGAGCAACTTGGTTTTGGAATCTTTTTCACAGTTGAGTTTTCTTGCATATTTTACATTCATGTTTCTTGAACATTTCCTACAGGTTCAATGAAGATTCAATGACCTTATACATTCCGTCAATGTTTCTTAGAGTTTTTTATGTGACGTTTTCTATGAATGGTGTCATAAAACCGTTTTCTTTAGTGAAACAGGGAGAGCTTTAATTTTGATTGAAGCAAGAAAAATCTTTACGTAAGCTTCATTGCTAATGACTTGCAAATTTGTTGAAAATCAATGTTTTTCAGCGTGTTTGATTACTAAAAAAAATTTTTTTTTCAATGAAACATAAAACGCAAAACAGCCTTTATGCATAGAATTCAAGTCATTCTTTCATCACCAAAGAAGTGATTTCTTTTTAAATACTTTGCAGATTTTCCACAAGATAAAATATTTATTGAATTTTTTCTCAATGTTGTATTCATAACATAATACTGTCAGCATTAGGGTGGTCACAAGTTATATGGGGGAAAATTTTTTTAATGTTATTTTTGGGGGCACCCCCCTAAAGTTTCCATTTGACTAGAAAATGAGATTGGTAAAGTTTTAGCTAAATTGCATAATATTAACCTGTGCTATTAACAGCTGGCTGTTCCAGCACAGCCAGCTGTAGTCAAAAAAGGGTCTCTAGATCTGTGGCACGCGATGAACTTTTCGATCGTCCGCCATCTTGCTGGTAGTTAAGTCGAGCGATGGCAACCGCTGCCCTTTTTTCAGCATTGGGAAAGGGTTGCGCCTCAAAGGGTTAAGATGACGAACCAACTGGTCATCGCAGGCGGCTAGTATACTATTTTACAAAGAAAAATGTCCGTACATAACTGTTTGTTTTCCTCCACTCCCAATTTAATGGCTTCAGATTAACAGCTCGAAAATGTTGAGGTACACCCGTGACCATCTGAATTTAACGAGAAAAGCAGATGTCGCCGCTCGTATGTATAAGAGAACACTTTTATTGCAAAACATAAAGAAAATTAGTCCGTTTCGTGACAAAAAGACCTATGTAAATTTTATGTTTGACATAGAGAAGTTTTATTTCATTTTTGTCCATATGATTTGAGGCTGAAAAGACTCTCGTGATCGTAAGAATGGTGTAAACATCAAACTTTGATTACGGATAATTTTTTTTTTTCTCTGCGATGTTTTTATGTGGTTTTTATTGATCTGCTTTGCTTTGAACGTTTTATTGTTGCGGTTGTGTGTATTTTTTCTGCTATTGCACTGATGTTCAAATTTAAGGTTCCACACAAAATCTGTAACAATTGAAGGTTCCACGGGAAGAACGATGAAAGTCCACTTTTCGTCAATGTTGAGGTTTCTCCTGCATTCTGTTGTTCATTAGTGGCACTATTAATATCCGAACCCATAAGGGGAAAGAACGGTGAGAATACACTGAAAAAATAGCCCAAAGATACAGTTTACCGAGGAAGAAATATGAAAGTTCCGTGCGCCTTTCGATTTTTTGGAAAATCAGCTGTATTGGACTCTCATCGTTCTTCCCGTGGACCCTTCAATTGAAAAAAGTTATTTTTTTTAACAATATGGTACAACTTTTAAACGGACGTCCTGAAAGATCTCGACATAAATAGAGTTTATTTTATTTATTTATTTATTTGTTTGGAGAATAAGACTGCCCAATAAAACATTGATTTGAGCAATTTTCGAAATTTTTTACTTGTTTGTTTTAAACGCCAAACCATTGGAATTCCAAAACACAATTTTACTTTTGTTTCTACAGTAACTAGAAGCTAAGTTATACAAGAAATAATGAACTAGAAGGATAGCATTTTGTACAGTGTTAAAATCTTTAAAAGCAGGGGTCGATCCAGGAATTTTTTGCAGGGTCCCATTCGTGTGAAAACTGTTTATTTTTGTGCTTTTCAATATCTATTTTTGTAAATTTCAGCATCTATTTTTGCGAATTTTCGTGTCAACTTTTGTATGTCACCTTTTTAGTTAAAATAATTTACAAAACAAATTAAAAGATATGCTAAAATGGCATAAAGGGATGTTTTAAACGATTGCATTTTTGTGAAGAACCTGCATTAATTGATTGTATTTTAGTGAAGATGGCATTTTTAATCGATTGTCTTTTTGTGGAGGGGCCGTTTTAATCGATTTATATTTTATGAAGGGGAGGCAAAACGGATGCAAATTCGTCTGCATCGATCTCTGAAAAGCGTTTTCCGAAGAAGGTTTTTTTTTTTTTTTTTTTTTTTTTTTGTAAATTTTCTTTACGGTAAATGTCATATCTCATAACTTGTTTAACCCTCTGAAGAGCAACCATTTTCCAATGTCAAAAAAGTGCGGCCGTGGCCATCGCACGATTTAACTACCAGCAAGATGGCGGCTGATCGAATCGCCCAGTGCGTGCACACAGAGCTTAAGAACATTTTTGACACAGCTGGCTGAGCCGTGTCGCACATTTTGCTAATAGTTAAATCGCGGATGACAACGGCTGCACTTTTTTAGACATTGGGCAATCTATCTAGATGTCTTCCTTAAGTAGTTAATTAAAATGAAATGTATTCTTCGTGAATCAAAACAACCAAAATGTCAGTCATAACTTACAAAAAATTTTGGTTCTAAGCACAGATAAATATGTCAGTTATGTACTGTATAAGTATTGTTAAAAAATATTTACTAGAAAATTTTACAGGGGATCTTTCGTTAATGCAATTTTTTACAAATATTTCACTTCAATTTGCCAATATTTCAAAGTTTACATTGAATTTATTTAAAACGGCATTAACATTTTTAAAATAAATAAATACTTTGTGAAAAAAACACACATAAAAAAGTTACTTATAAGATACTACGATTGTTTCAGCCAAAAAATTCTTTCGGTCTTCATCAGACAAACCCTTCGAATCACAGAGCTGAGGGAACTGAAAAGGATAAATAAACAAGCATGTTGCCACAAGGAAACAAGAAAAGGCCCACAAAACCAAGGAGAGGGGAAAAAAGGGGGAAGGGATAAAAAAGAAAAGAAGGGACAAACGAAAATACGCAAATAAATAATAATAACAAAATAAAAAGCAAAAAAGAACACACAAACAAACACAAAAAAGAAAAACCAAAGAAAACAGAACAAGCAAAAGACATATAACAAAAATAACAAAAACACACTAATTTTTTTATAGCAACATACCGGACAGCACATAATATTTTTTAAATAAAAGAATAAAATTTTAAAAACAAAAGAAAGACAGAAACACACACATAAAAACCAAAACAAAATAAAAAAGGACAAACAAACAAAAATAGACTAGGAAGGGGGAAAAGGGGGGGGGGAAGGTAGCAGAAGAGAAAGGGGAAAGTGAATAGAACCTTACGACAACAGCTCCCAGCAAACACACACGGGTTCTCTGAACGTCTATTAACGTTCAGAAGACGTTTTCTGAACATTAATAGACGTTCAGAGAACCTGCGTGTGTTTGCTGGGCTTCCAAGCGGAATGAACGAAAGGAACGGAAGAACCATCGTTCACAAGACGTTCCAAGTGCTGGGCAATGGAAAAACCTTCCAAAAAATCAAAATGGGACAAAGATTGAGGAGTGCGCAATATCTTAGCCTTAGAAAACTGAAAACGGTGATTAGAATTCCAACAATGGGAGGCAATAGAAGATTTGGAAAGCTCGTGCTTAGAAACATATCTCTCATGCTCTTTGAGCCTAAATTTGAGAGCTTTCA
The DNA here is from genome assembly GCA_038373885.1 of Cheiracanthium punctorium. Classification (NCBI taxonomy): domain Eukaryota; kingdom Metazoa; phylum Arthropoda; class Arachnida; order Araneae; family Cheiracanthiidae; genus Cheiracanthium; species Cheiracanthium punctorium. The sequence goes on along the minus strand of JAWZYV010015960.1, from coordinate 606,372 downwards.
AATTTAGGCTCCAGTAACTTTTTTATGTGTGTTTCTTTTTTCACAAAGTTTTTATTTATTTTATCATTTAACACCAGTATTTTGAGACTTTTTTTCATTAACATTTTTAATTTTATACCCCATTTTAATTAAAAATAAGGATTTTACATAAATTTTTTTAAGTGCTCCGAAGGTAGTCTCGTGCCTTAAATTTGTGTTTGAAAATCACACACTCCCCTCCCGAATATAGCCTTATCCTGATGCCTGAATTGTGGAGAGAGATAGTCGTTATATGTATAACTACGTTCAACAGAAAGCCAACTATACATCATTTTGAAAAATACTTGTAATGCAGTGAAAGACGTTGGTAGGTTTCATTAGCTAAAAAGAACACCTTATATAACAGAAATAAGACGAATAATGTGAATTAATCTGTTAAACCTTCCACTTTGATAATAGAATATACTTAACATATGTATGCATTTATATTTAAACAAATACACGTTTTTTTCCAGAATCCAACCCCCACGAAATTATAAATTAATAAAATAAAATGCAAATGCAGCAGTTAAGTAAATAAAATAACCTGCATTTGGCAGTAAAAAAAAATACTCCACATTCTATAACCGAACGTATAGTTTTATTTTGCATCTAAGCATTATTTGCTGCATTTTCCGATTCTATTCAAACTTTGTTTATGCCTTGCCTGATTCTCAGGCTGTAAGCAATATCAAATTATGCGCCCCGAGCAATGAATATGCATGAAGCTTTCCGCTTGTACGAGAAACTGGACTACATGAATATTAAATTCTAGGCAAAATAAGATATGCGAGCCTTGACTAAAGATGTGCTTTTTGAAAGCATTTGTTGTTCTGTTGGTAATGTAAGTCTCTAGAACGCTGCCGTATTATTCTCCTTCTTTACAAATATGTTATTTTATTTATGTGTTGTATGAAATAAAATCGTAGTTCTAGGACTCATGCATAAAGCAGAGGAGGGTATTATGGAATACTATTTACATTTCTAACTATAGTTATTTTACAGGTTTTCGAATAAAATTACCAAAATCATCCGTGCTATAACTAACTGTAATGAAATGTCGCTTGTAAAGAAAAACACTATTTTGATGTTATCGGAAAAAGTTAAGAATAGAACTTAATTTGAAAGTCAGTTTCAGATAATATGGAATAAGTGGTTTAAGCCGTTGAAAAATTAATTATACTTCAAAAAACATAGTTATTCAACATGGCAGTAGATCGAAACGTTCATCGCGTGCCACAGATCTAGAGACCCTTTTTTGACGCAGCTGGCTGTGTGGCACAGCCAGCTGCGTCAAAAAAGGTCTCTAGATCTGTGGCACGAGATGAAGAATTCCATCGACCGCCATGTTGCTGGTAGCGAAATCGAGCGATGGCAACGGCTGTCCTTTTTTCAGCATTGGGCAGTCTATCCAGTTGTTCTTTTATATCAATGTATTTCTATCATATTCTCCCTTTTTCAGCGGATACCAGCTCTGCTAAAATAATTCTGACAATTTTACAAATAATCGAAAATTTTTACGGGAAATGATGTGCTAAAATGTAAAGGATTCTCGTGTAACTGTGGTCGCCCTCAAGTATTTTTATAGTTATCAAATTTATTTTTCGTGACTGACAACAGTCAAAACGTCAACATCAATGTTTAACGGTGTTGTTCGAAAAAATCCTGTGATTTTGGTACATAAGTACAAATAAACCAATTATGCCAGGCACTTCAAAATTTTGAAGCTGTCTCTTTACAAGCTGTACTACATACTGAAATAAACTATAAATCTGTATCAGTTTCAAAACTTTTAGAAAAAATTCTTAAAATCGGAAATTTTCGCAAAGCGTGTCACTCTTCGAAAAATCTTGCAGCTCAGATCCATGTCTAAGAATTTCTTCTGAAAATTTCACAAAAGCCACAGCTTTTTCGCTTACTTAAGTGTGTAAAGGAGCTTATGAAGAACCATCTGGAATTTTTTGGAGACTATGGTGCTATTAGTTTATTTCAATTTGTATACCAAGACTAAAAACAGAGGTTTTTTTTCTGCTACATACACCCTTAAGTATACTCCCTACTAGCAATTTTGACCGGGCCATCATCGGCTGGCTACGTGGCCGGTGATAGCCCGAGCAAAACTGCTTGTAGGGCTATTAGGTTGAAATATTTAAAAACTTACCTGCAAAATGTCTTGAAAATCACAAAACGCACTTTGTTCTGTAGCGAGTGATACAACAACAAGCGGTTAACGCTCACTTGCATTGTTAACATGGAATCTTTCTTGAGTAGTCAATGGTAATCCCATGTGACAACAGCTCCTAACAAAAACTCGATATTCCCTATTTTCCGATCATGGCATAATACCCTATTCTCCTCTACTAAATTTGATAAATACTTTTGAAATTTTTTTTATAGTCTTTATTATTTTTATTATTATAAAAGATGTATTTTATTTCTGTGCTTTATTTTACTGCATGCAATTTTAACTTCACTACGTGCAATTTTTAATTACTCCATGCAAGTTTGTTGTTGTTGTTGCTGATGCCCTCTGGCAACCGCGTTGCGGTGACAGATCCCCCTATATAGGCAGGCGATGGGCTGAAGGAGCGGCTTCCATTCCATGCAAGTTTAACCCTTTGAGGCACAACTCTTTCCCAATGCTGAAAAAAGGGCAGCCGTTGCCATCGATCGACTTAACTACTAGCAAGATGGCGGACGATTGAAACGTTCATCGCGTGCCACAGATCTAGAGACCCTTTTTTGACGATAGCTGGCTGTGCGCGGGCACAGCCAGCTGCGTCAAAAAAGGCGCTCTCTAGATTGCCCACTGCTGAAAAAAGGGACGACAGCTGTCCACAGCCAGCTGCGTCAAAAAAGGGTCTCTAGATCTGTGGTACGCGATGAACGTTTAGATCGTCCGCCATTTTGCTGGTACTTAAGTCGAGCGATGGCAGCGGCTGCCCTTTTATCAGCATTGGGAAAGGGTTGCGCCTCAAAGGGTTAATTATATTGAACGTAGACGTATGATTTTCGTTGAATGTTTTTTCTAGCACCCGTTGTAATTGCCTCCACAACGGGCTTTGACTTCTAGGACACTTAAGAGGAATAATAAACTTTGTTGGCGACCCCCGTACTTCGCCGGAGCGATTTGTCTACGATAGTGCCTGGCGTCGCATTCTAATGCCTCGTAATTGCTCGCAAGCACCCTTCACGCTCTTTGGATGGACATTTTCTGTGGCGTGTTAACTTCAACCCGTCATTACTCGGCAATTGGACAGCGCAAATAACAATAATCTACCGCACCAGCTTGTTGACGGATGGGGACAGAAAGTGCGCGCAACATAGCGAGAATTCTTGGAGGGATTTTCGTAGACAGGACACGTGCTGGGCGACCGATAAAGATCTAACTGCACTTTCTTAACCCCTTGAAGTGCAACCATTTCCCAATGCCGAAAAGTGCAGCCCCGTGCAACCGGCTGTGTCAAAAATGTTCCTTAGCTCTGGGAGCACGCCATGGGCGATTCGATCGACCGCCTGCTGGTAGTCAAGGGTGTATGTCAAAAAAAAAAGAACTCTGTTTTTAGTTTTGATGCACAATTTGAAATAAACTAAAGCACCATGGTCTCCAAAAAATTCCAGATGGTTCTTCATAAGCTGCTTTACACACTGCCATAAGCGAAAATGCTATGGCGTTTGTGAAATTTTCAGAAAAAATTCTTAAACATGGATCTGAGCTGCAAGAGTTTTCGAAGTGTGGCACGCTTTGCGAAAATTTCCGATTTTTAAGATTTTTTTCTAAAAGTTTTGAAACGGATACAGATTGATCGTTTATTGCAGTATGTAGTACAGCTTATAAAGAGACAGTTTCAAAATTTTGAAGGGCCTGGCATAATTAGATTATTTGTAATTATATACAAAAATCACATGATTTTTTTTAACAATACCGTTAAATAGAGCGATGGGAAAGACTACCCTTTTTCGGCATTGAGCACTATATCAGTTTTTCTTCTACATCTATGTATTTCTTAAGCACTTTCCCAGTTCTCAGCCTATGCCGGTACTGATAAAAATAATAATTCTAAGATCCATTTTACAAATAACTGATAATCTTCACGGGAAGTTATGTACTAAATTGAAAAGCATTCTCGTGTAATCATGTCCTCCTTAAGTATTTTATTGAAATCAAGTGTGTTCTTCGTGAATTAAAACCGTCAAAATGCCAGAGTTGTGTCCCCACGGCGAGGACAGGGCTCGTTAAAGGGTTAAGGCTGTTCTTTCAGGAAATCATGCAACTTTTGAACAGCTTTTGCAGGTTGGATCTCGACGCACCACCGAAGACCACCGTCCTTAACTAGCAATAGGTGATCGGTTTTTCATTGGCAAAAGACCGATCACCGATTAAAACAGTCAAAATGCCAGCGTTGTGTCCCCACGGCGCGGACAGGTCTCGTTAAAGGGTTAAGGCTGTTCTTTCAGGAAATCATGCAACTTTTGAACAGCTTTTAGAGGTTGGATCTCGACGCACCACCAAAGACCACCGTCCTTAACTAGCAATAGGTGATCGGTTTTTCATTGGCAAATGACCGGTTTGCACGGTATTTCATCGCGTTTCATCGCTCAGCGAAGTTCAGTATTTGGTTCAGAAACCGAAATTCCATCTAAAAGCGGTAATTGGTATGTGAACTGTAGAACCAGAGTGGGCCAATACCCATAAAACGATGCTTGTATTTAATATAACCTGCGTGATCTCTCCAAATGCCTGAATTTGATTATAATATAATCAACTGAAGATGAACTATTGGTCCTTATATGCGCCAACGTTCTACCCATTGGCGAGGGATACTTTGGGCAGTTTCACTCCCAGGGAGACATAAACTATATGCATCCGTGCATTTTTCCCGTGTACGGTCCAATTACTTTTCAATGGCGAAAGGTTCCGAGGAAGGTGGTAACTCGAGCTGATATTGCTAACAGGGGGATGTACATGTAGTGAACGTGCACGTAAAATCCTTGATTCCGAAAGTATACTCAGCAGTCGCTAGCAGTTCCCAGAATTCAGAATTAACCCACCCCCTTCTGAAATCCAAATTCTGACTTTAAAATTCAGGAAAGACGCATGCAGCTCTAAACGACACACTCGGTGACTTGAGCTGGGCAAACAAGATAGTTTGGTGAGAATAATAATAATAAAAGTTTTTATTGCTATCCTACCCAATAGCATTCTACTGCTTATTTAAAAAGAAAAAAAAATGCACATCTATGATATTAGAAAACAATTATCGCCTCATGAGATTTTGATTGGATCGCTACACGATGACGCAATTCCATCCTTTTCTTACAAAAACCAATAAAACACAATCGCTTCTTAAATGCCGCTTTTCGGCTATCCCACAATTAGAATCAGATACTTATAATCTAATTTCTTCTCGGCGGGAGCTTATTATCCCAAATCATTATTTTCTAATCATCGCGAGAATTACCTGCCGCTGTAATTATTAGCATTGTTCCTGTTATTAGCATATCAAGTGGATGGTGATTTTCTTATTGGCAAATTGGTGGAGGTGCATAAAAATCCTGAGCCCGAGGGATTTTGTGCTGAACTTATCATAATGGCCCCTTTTGGGAGCATCACCGCACTGTCATTTTTACGACAACATGCCGTGCACCATTATTAGAAAGACAACGATACCTCAAATGATACCTTGTATATAAGCCGAAGGTACGAAAAAAAAAAGTTTTAAATTGTTAAACTTGTGAAAAAAAATATCTTCAATGTAATTTACTACCATTAGTAACTGGCTTAATTAATCACAAAAATCTTTATGTTTATTTATAGAGCATCCGATATCAAATTGATACCAAGAACATTGGATGTAAGGATTTCTGCAATGCGTTTCAAGCTTTTTCAGTGAGAATTCGGAATGAAAACATTGTAAATCTTCTTGAATAGCAAAATTAAGATTCACGTCCGTCTTCAAATTAACCCTTTAACGCGCAGTGTTCTCGCTCTGGGACCACCAAACTCTGACATTCTGACTGTTGCCAGTCACGAAGAATAGATTTGATTTCTATAAAAATAGTTGCCGGTGACATAGCTCCACGAGAATCCTTTACTTTTTTGCACGTCATTTCCCGTAAAAAAATTGTCACGATTCTTTTTAACAGCACTGACATCTGCTGCAAAAAGGAAGAATGCGTGAACAGCTGGATAGATTGCCAAAGGCGCTCTCTAGATTCAGCAGTGGTTGCCCTTTTTCTGCAGTGGGCAATCTGTCCAGCTGTTCTCTCATTCTTCCATTTTTCAGCAGATGTCAGTGCTGTTAAAAAGAATCGTGACAATTTTTTTTACGGGAAATGACGTGATAAAAAGTA